>JACBWW010000035.1:4542633-4583798 GCA_020086605.1 Lanius collurio | reverse complement strand
GGGGGGAGCCCCGCACCCGCCGCCGCGCCGCCCTCACGGGCCGGGCCGGGCGAGGGGCGGCCCCGGGGCCCTGCGGAGGAGCGGGCGGGACATGGCGGCGGGCGTGGGGATGCGCGGACTCGGCCGGGTACGAGCGGAGGGAAAGGGAGGGGAGGCGTGTGGGGTCTGCGGGACCGGGACCGAGCGGGGAGGCAGCGTCCGATAAGTTGTTGAATGGAGTTTCTGGCTTCCCCCGGGCCGAGCGGGGCTGATGCGGCACCGGGGCTCGCAGGTGGCGGGGCCGGGCCGGTCCGAGCCCCAGGAGCCAGAGGGCTGCGGGCAGACGGCGCTGCCCCGACTCACCGCGTTACCTCTGGCGGGCTGCGGGTGATGCTCTCCCAGCCCTCTGCTTCGTCTCCAGAGGCTTTAAAATGCTTTTGAGAGAGGTTTTTAAACCCATGTTCTGCCCAGTCACTGGAGAAGTTGAATGAAGTTCTTCAGGAATGAGGGCTAGGTACAGCTTCAGGTTGCTCTGTGCGTTTCAGCGATGTCAGAAGTCTCAGGCGTGGTGGTGGATCATCTGTTGGAGTAGGAGTTGTGTGGCTGCAGAAGCCAACTTCAGTTTCTTTAGTCATGGAGTGGGCGATTCCAGAAATAAGGCTGTGCTGTGGGCTGATGTTTGTGTGTTAACTCCCAGTCACTGATGTCTCTCGTGTGTTTGTTCACTTTCAAGCAACCTGGTGCTCTGAAAAGGAAGCTCCAGTCGCCACATGGAAACCCACCCGTGAAACGCAAACGTAAATTATCCATAAACACCTTCAAGAAGGGGCCCACAGAAGCTGACAGGAGGGAGGAGAAATGCTCACCACAAAAACCTGTTCCTGAGAAGCAGTTGACTGACAAAAAGAATGAAAGCAAGAAGAACAAACCTTTCGTTAAGACATCCAGCCTGTTTAAAAACAACCCAGACATCCCAGAAATTCAGAGGTATTTTAGACAAATGGGAGGGAGAAAAACCCTTTCAGTGTCCTTAATTCTTGCCCTTGCTTGGCAGAGCAGTTGCTTGGTAGATGTAATTTCGTTGCTGATGATGTAGAAGGCTGTTGTATCATTTTTAACCCTAATGTGTGTTTCATTACGCTTGTTTTCCCTAACTCAGAAAAAAAGTGCAGCAGCTACAAGAAAATGTTTTCACTACAGATTCCTTCAGCCAGCTGGACCTCCACCCACATCTGGTGAGTTGCAGAAAGGCCTACATGCCTCAAAAATGTGGATTTTTGGGTGGGGGCAGGTCAGAGAGTTGAGAGATGCCCCTTGATTCATGGTGAGCTGGACAGGCTTGCTGGTACTTCACCTTATTTTGTAACTCAAGGTACTGGTCTGTGTCCTACCCTTGTCCCCAGACACAGCCCCAGCACCCTTCACTGTTTGCAGCTGTAATACCAAAGAACCACAGAAAAACAGCACTGGTGTAATTCTGATTAACTAGCAAGTATTTTGAGAACATGAAAACTTTCTATTTTGTTGCCCTGGACCAGTTCTGTAGAGAATAAACATCAGTCTTTTGTGTTTTGCTCTGTCTTGTACTTCAGCAAATAACAAAAGGAACAGTTTGACAATAAAACCTTTTCTTCTCTTTATTATCTCTCTAGATCTCCACAATAAACACTGTCCTAAATATGTGTAGCATGACCAGGTAAGCAAATCCATATAAAAACTTTGCACTTTACCCCTAAAAGCCATCATTATATGTAATTGGCTTGTGAAGACCACAGTACCACTGCCTCATTTGCTGCTGAGTTTGTGGGCAGTCCTGCCTTTTAGTTTGGTATAAACCCATCTGTTTTGAATTTATCACATCTGATGCCTATCCAGTGACTGTGCTTAGAAATCACCTCAGCTGATGTAGCTGCACAGCAGAGATGTGTGTGAGGAATTTGGGGTCAAGAGTTTTGAGACAGTCACTGCATGTTAAAACTGTAGCATTCTATCCTGTGTTGCATCTAAATTTCCTGCCCTGTTTTGTTTGTCACCCAGTGTTCAGAAGCAAACAATTCCTGTGCTCCTGCAAGGCAGAGATGCTCTGGTGAGATCTCAGACTGGTTCAGGTCAGTGTTGAACTGTCACTGTCCTCCTTAGGGTGTGTTAATTGTGTTAATTTGATTTATTTAGGTAGATCTTTGTGGGATACTACACCTCTCTTTTCTAATTGACCCTTTATTGAATTGTCAATCTTCCATTCTGGAAATTTCCTACTTAATAGAAACTTTTCTGGACTCTGCAGTTTAAGAATGGTGGGGCAAATGGTGCTTTGGTTTGCTAGAGTGTTGTAATTGCCACATATTTTTTTTAATGGAAAGTTTTCCTATTTTCTCCCTTTTAAAAAGGTAAAACTCTTGCCTATGGGATTCCACTTGTACAGTCTTTGCAAGGAATGGAATCCAAAATACAGGTAGGTCCAACAGCACTAAATATATTTGCTTTTGATACTAAGTAATAAAAATAAAATCCAGCTCTTGTAGTCACTGCTGTCTCTTTTCCTTACAAGCAGTCCATGTTCCCCTTTATTTGTACATGTGACAGTTGGGATTTTCCAGTTTTATTGAGATGTGGATGGTACAAGACCAATGTTAACCATTCCACATTGCTCCATGCACAGGATACATTAGAAATGGACTAAATTACCAGGTTTGGAGAAGGTAGAGAGCAGAAGAAATGGTCTGGAGGCTGAGAGAGTTGGAAACAAAGGTTACTGCCATGTCTTTAGGGGGAGTAAGTTTTTAATTTTTGGCATGGAGTGGGTTTGGATAATTGCTCCCAATTTGGACCACACAGCAGAAAATGCTGCTGCAGATCACCCTGACTGAAGGGCTGAAGCATTTCCAGCCCATCTTGGATTGTCACTCCCTGCAGCTGCTGCCTCCAGGTTGTTGCTGTGCATCAAACAGGAGAGCATCCCTGCAGCTCAGCAGCACAGCAGTGGAACAGTGTGGGTGTGCAGGAAATGCTGGGTTTGACCAGAGCAGGGTTCCCAGCAGGGAGGAGAAGGCAATGCAGGACTGATACATTAAAACACTTGATTTTAAAAAGCTGTGGGGCAGAAATAGCCTAAAATGTTGTGTGCAAACTTGCACTGAAGCCCTTCAGAATGCTCTGTGTTGGCTGGCAGCAGGGGAGGGGTGGAAGGGCTGTTGGGTGCTGCCTTCTCTGAGGCTCTGCCCTTGTGTGTTTGCAGCGCAGGGATGGGCCCTACGCACTCGTGCTTGTCCCAACGAGGGAGGTAGGTGGCTTTTCCTTTCTCAGTCTGTTTGAACACTGATTTTTGGGCATGTAGCTGTGGGTCCACCAGGGAGGGTTCTAAAGTTAGAAAACACTGTCAGTTGTTCTGCTGACATCTTGCCCTCACAGAGTGTTGCCATTTTTGTTCGGTGCCAACCAGAGTAAGAAAGAAGGAGTTTCTAAGTTCTCCTGCAGTTGGAAATCTTTGTGAAGGCTGCAGGACCTCTCTGGCTCAGTGCATAGCTCATGCCTTGCTCACACAGGGGAATGAGTAAAACCAATTAATTCAGCTTTGCAAATGTGTAGGTTTATAGAAACGTTTCATTTTTAAAGCTTTTTTTTCAAATCCATAAGTGAGTGCTGAAGCTGAGGCCTCCAAGAATTGGTTTCTCCATTGAACTCTTCTATTTAATTTATATTATTTGCAATTGCAAAGGCAATGTCAGGGGAGAGTATCAACCTTTTACATTTTACTTTTTGGTACGTCGAATGATAATAACTTCCATGTGGAGAATTGATTGCAGGTATCTCATTTGGGGTCCAATATTTTATGCAACCTGCAGTGCAATATCTCTGCTCTGTTCCCTGAAAGGAGAAGGCTCTGAAGGTATTTAAATTTTTACAGCAACAACTAAGCTGCCTCTTTAGGATGCCATGTGAATACTAAGCATGGAGGAAACTGTGTAAGCTCATTTAAAGGGCTGCCATTGAGAGTACTTAGGAATATAATTTGTAATTACAATTGGTATTACTTTGTATTGGAAGCAAAAACCCTCCTTGAGGAAAGAAAAGCAGAGATAGAAAGATCCAATGGCACAATCAGTCCATGGGTCAGGTGAGAGAACAGTGAAAGCTGCCAGAAGAGACTTGACCTATGTGTTTCCTTTCCATGGTGTTTTTTTCCCACAATTTCTATAATTTTCCCTTTTATTTTCCCTCTGGAGCAAAATCTTCTGTGCCTGTAGCTTGTTTTCTCCCTGGGGCATTCATGGAAGCCAGCAGAAGTTTCTCTTGTCCTGAGAGCTGGCTTATGGAGCTGAGCCAGTAGAGAGGCTTTTGAAAGGCCAAAATATAATAAAAAAGAGATTGTTCAAGAGAAAAAAGTTAATAAGTGGCTTCTAAAAGAAAAATTAAGGATTCATTTAGAATTCTGATGCACATAACAAGATTAATTTACAGATTTTTGAGCCATAGGGATTTGTAATCCAGCTTTTTGGTCCAGAGGGACTTTGGCAGAGCTCATTTTCTTTTGTTGCTTTCCATAGCTTGCACTCCAAAGTTTTGATACAATCCAGAAGCTACTTAAGGTAAGAATTCAGTGCTCTGTGTTCTGAGTTGTGTAAGGGGCTAAACAACTTCAATTCCTGTGTATTCAGCTGGAGGTTTAAGGAAATGCAGCACCTGGCAAGATGTATGGTCCTTAAAGATAAATGTGTTTAAGTGTGTGATTTCCCTGTGGCATGTTTTAAATTATTACATGAGCAATTAAGTGATTAATTATGGCGCCCTAGTTGCACATGTGCTGATAAACAAGCATAGTTGATTTTCACAGCCATTTGTTTTTAGAAATACCTTTCATTGTCTCAGGCTGAGTTATGAATGGAAACTCTGGTGGTGACAAGGACCGTTTTACTGAAACTAATACTGGACAGATGGGTTTCAGATGGGGAGTAGGACTTGGTGAACTGCTTTGCCAGCTGAATGGCTGGAGAAATGAGAAGGCTTTTAAAATCATTAAATGATAGTGCTTTCCTTGTAATTGAGGCAGAGTATCTTACATTGGGCTAGAAGGTGTTTAAATCATTTATTTATCTGATCCATATTTCCATCCCCTCTTCATTTTTCCTTGGAATAATAGGGTGCTTCCTTATTATTTATAAGTCTTATAAATTTATAAGTCTTAAAAAGAGACTTACAAGTCTTTTTTTAGTGCTGGAGCTGTGATCACATCACATGCACGCTGCTGTCATCCTCTCTCTTTTTTGCCATGAAACATCATTTTTTGATTAGGCTTTGTCTTGTTATTAAGAAGAGTCATTGCTGGTCTTGGTTTTCCTGTCTGTAGCCATTTACCTGGATTGTGCCTGGAGTGCTAATGGGGGGAGAAAAGAGAAAATCAGAAAAAGCCAGGTAGGAAACCAACTTTAAAAATTATGTTTTGGATCCTTCTGCTCTGCAGAGCCTTTATCTGTTACTCTTCTTCAGAGTGTTTTTCTTACTGGGAGGGAGGATGGTGAGCTTGGATCACGCTGTGATCCCCTGGATTGTACACAGGCACAGTGGCTGGGTCAGCAGGAAACATTCACTTCCCCCAGCTGGATCTGTTTCTAAAATGTTGATGAGCCTTCTGAGAAGATGATCTCTTGTGTCAGTATTTTTTTTTCCCCTCTCCTGACAAACACCTGTATTTGCTTACCACCAAGTGCTGCCTGCCTACAGTATTTGTTATGGGGGAAATTGCTTTCTGGAGAAGAGATTTTCCTGGTGCTAAAATCCCTTTTTTCCCTTTTCAAAAGTTGAAGTGTAAGATGGTAATTCAAAATGGAATTTTCATTTCTCTCTAGATAAGCATACACAAAAAGAAGTTTACTCTTGACAGTAAAACAAGTACTCAATTAGAAAAGAAAACCTGGCTGGGGTGATATTTTTTTTAGTATTATTAATATTTCTTTCCACCCAGTCCTTAGCAATGAGTGTGCCTTTGAGTATCAGAGTATCAGTGATGATCAAGGATAAATTTTAGCTGAAAAAAAAGATCAGTTTTAATCAGTGAGGAAGTGCTGTCCCTGAATTTACTGTAGCACTTTTCACCTCTGTAGGTTCTAGCTCCTCACTCTGGGTCCTATTCCATCCTAACCTGCATGAGGTTGTTTTTTCTTTTTCTTTTTTTTTTTTTCTCTTACTTGGGTTTTATTTTTTGTTTTTAAATCTGCACAGGTTACGGAAGGGGATAAACATCCTCATTTCCACTCCTGGCCGCCTGGTTGATCACATCAAGTCCACAGAATGTATTCATTTCCATCGCACTCAGTGGCTGATTATTGATGAAGCAGACAGGTAAACTTCCAAGGGCTTAGATATGGAAAATTATTACAATACCCTCTGCAGCATAATTCACTAAATATTAAAAAAAAGTGTGTGAGCGAGTGTGATCTGAAGCCATTCATGGTCAGTGGCCTCAGCCAAGCAGTGGATGTCTGGGATTAGGATGAAATACCTGCTTTGGACAGATTGTTGGACAATTATTCATTGCAAAGATGTCATGGAGACTTTCTCCTTCCTTACAGCACTTTTAACCTTCTCTGCTCTTCCTGTAGGATCCTGGACCTGGGCTTTGAGAAGGATGTGGCTGTGATACTCAATGCTTTAAATGCTGAGAGAGAGAGACGTCAGAATGTGCTGCTCTCAGCCACCCTCACCGAAGGTGGGTTATGGACAGATGGGGGCTCTTGTAGCTGAATAATGCACAGGCAACTGCTGAGTGATTGGTTGAGTCTGCCTCTATTACAGCCCAGTCTGAAGCCCTTTGCAGAAGTTGAATAATGCCTGTTAATTTCTTTGGCTTATGGCACTTTCTTCATTACTGGAATTTATGTCAGTGTGTGTACTTTCATGGTCTCCACATATGTCTCCCAAATTCCATTGCAAAGTCACCATGAACCCAGAAGTTCGTTTGTTTGCTTTGCAAATGCAGAATTAAGACAAAAAGCTGATGGCAAGAGAGGTGTTGTGTGTTTTGCTTGGTATCATTCGAGCAGTCAGCTGCTGAGGAAAGAACTGAACCAAGCCTGTGACTCCTGCACTCTTGACAGTGTGAAGATCTGCTGGGTTTTTTCCACACACATTTAAGAGCAGGCCTGCCAAATGCTGTCTGTCCATAAAGACATTTATGTACTGTAAAACAGCACAATCAGCTGAAGTAGTGTCTTGTGAAGGTTGTGGTGGAGTCCACAGCAGCTAAGCCTGGTAAGCCCTGAAAGGGCTGAAGTTTGTGAGGGAGTTCTGTCCATGTCTGAGGGTGGCTCACGGGGTCCTTCCCCTCACTCTTATTCACTGGAATTGTGTTAGTTGGTGTTTTTCCTGTGAGCACACCATCCCAGCCCAGACTGGGCCTCAGGTATCTCTCATCTCCTGTGGTTTAGGAGTCACACGCCTGGCCGACATCAGCTTGAATGACCCCGTCAGCATTTCCATAGCAGATGAACTACAGAAGGTGCCTGAACCAGCCTCTCAAACAGCTAGGGAAGCCAGCAGTTCATCAAACTGCATGGAGCAGGAAAACTTTGCTGTTCCTGAGACACTCCAGCAGTATGTCGTGATGGTCCCCAGCAAACTGAGGCTTGTCACGTTAGCAGCTTTTATCCTGCAGAAATGCAAGGTGAGGCTCTGTTTGCATTTATATTACTAAGTAGCCCTTTGCCCTTTCCAACTCCTTTATCTGTTCCTCTGTTGAGGATAGCGTGGATTAGATCAGGGCTTTGAAGTGAGTCTTGAACCACCAGAGAGCTGAGGTGCTGTTGTGTGTTTCATGCTGGCAGAGAGATCCCTGTACTCATTCTTCTTTTGTGGGCTCACTGTTTGGTGTCAGACTCTGCAATCCTTTCCCAGATAATTATATCTCCAGAAGTGTAAACCACCTGGATCTTTTTACGATCGGGGAACTGGGAGAGGCCTTTGGAAGTGGTCATGTGCAATCCTCTTGTTTTTCTTGCAGTTTGAAAAGCGCCACAAGATGATCATCTTTTTCTCCAGCTGTGAACAAGTGGAATTCTACCACGAGCTCCTTGTGCAGGTCCTTTCAGGAGGGTCAGAGTCAGAGCAACGTGGGCGTTCGTCCCTCTCCTCTGTGAGCTTACAGTTTCTACGTCTGCACGGTGACATGGAACAGGAAGTAAGCACTCTCAAAATGTCAGGACCCGCAGTTTCATTCCTTATTCCATATGATTTATTATATGACTATTTTGGGGAGGAGGGCAGAAGAGAGGAGAGGGAGTCATTTCACCTCTAGGGGCCTCACTCTTCCATCTGCTAATGAGAATAAGGATATTGTCCCATTTCTGGGAAGTACCTTGGTAGCTGTATCTGAAAAACACACCTGAAGAGGCAAATGTGTTATTTCAGCAGGCAGAGCAGCCATTCTCTATTCCCAGTGGGTGCACTAAACCATTTATGTCTCCATGCTTTTCTCTCATGCAGTCAAGACAGACTTTTAATGCCAAAAGAAAACCTTATCCAAGCCCCAGAGCATTACTACCTAATAAGTTGCCCCCAATAGGTGAGGCTGGAGGAGTTTGGCTTTGGGTTTGAAGAACAGTGTCTTGACAGATTGCTGTTTTACCTGGGATGGAATAATGGCATTATGACAGTGATTATCCCAAAATAGGTTTAGGTTTTAGCCAGATAGGTTGGAGTAGGTGGGTAGGTTGGAGCTTGCTACAGAAAGTTGAGAGGCCAGGAGGAGAGTGTCAGGTGAACTGTCACTGCAGAGCTTCTCTCAGTAGCTGAGAGACCTCCCTTGGAAGTTCAGCCCCTGATCCTGCCCTTGGTCTGTGATGGAGAGAGTTGCAGCTCTGCTCTGAGCTGCACAGCAGAGATGGTAAATGAATAGAGCTCTTCTGATGAAGCAAGAGGTGAAGAGCCATTGTTTTTCTCACTCGTTCCCATCCTGTGGAGACCAGAAACATGTGCTTTGCTGTCCCTGCAGTCTGGCCTTTCCTCAACCTGCCTGCCTGAGCAAGTGAGCAGGCCTGGTCTGGCCCAACTCTACCCTGACCAGCTGTTAAGCCAACAGAACACCACTAAGTAGCTGGCACCAGGGGAAGGGTTTTGCCTTTTTAGTACCCAGTGTGTAATTAGTGCTTGATGTCTTCAAATTAAGAGCATTAATGGAGCTAAATTGTGGATCCCATATGGTACTGCTGAGCACGGCTGCTGTCATTGTCAACAAGATACAGCGTGCTCTCTTCTTTAATTTTTGTCAGCAGAGGGTTCAGTGTGTCAGCAAGGCCCAAGTTTCCCTTCTTTTCTAGAACAGCACCTCTAGCTGGGAGTCAGGTGTGTAAGGTTTCTTCTCTATCATCAATGTAAGCACATTCACTTAGCTCCTAGCCAGAGCTCTAGGGAAGGGCTTGAAACGTGGAAACAAGGATATTTTGGAAGGCCAGCAGAAAAGGGCTTGTAGTTACAGAGTTGATATTGACAAAGGAAGATCAGGTTCTGCTGAGACCTTTGGTTATTGGTGCTCAGAGATGGCAAATATCATTGTGATGTAAAGTGAGCTGGGGAGTCAATTTTTGTGAAAAAAAAATTTGTTAGTTAAAATAACTGGGATGTGCTTGGGGAGGTTTGGGTGCTGACAGAGCAGGAGGCTTTTGAAGGGAGCTGAGGGGCTATACTGAGTGCCTGCAGCTCCCTTCAGTAGCTCAAAGACTGCTGGAGAGATAATTTGGGATCTAGGGGCTATGGATGGCATTGCCTGTGGACCTGAGCTTGTGTGAGGAGTGGGGGCTGCAGGAGTTGTGGTGGTGCAGAGCAGAGATGGGAACAGGGACCTGCTTCTGACCCCAGTGGGAAGGAACAGCCTCGGTGTCATCAGCCCTAATGGTGACTTTTGCCAGTACAAGGGGAAGGTGTCGGAGGGTCCTTCCTTTCCCCCTTGGGCAGGGATTTCTCTCAGGCCATCTCTCCTGCCCTATTACTCTGAAGACTTGTCCCAGAGCAGTTCACTGTGCAGCTGAGCATCCCTGACACTCAGTAATTCCAGAGTCAGAGCAGTGGCTGTGTGCATGCCCCATTGGGCACATGATGAGGCTGATCTCTTGTGATGTGATTATATCGCTGTGTCAACAAAATGGGCTTATCCTGCCCATCGTGTGACTGGACAGACAGCAGTGAACATGTCCAGCTTTGCTCGCTTCCACAAAAGCCTGTGTTGCCCACAGAGTGTGCCAGCTCTTCTGTTGGTGCTGCCTAATCCTTTGTGGATCCCCTCTCCATGTAAAACAGCTCCTGTTTTCTGGCATACACAGGCTACGTTTCTGTGCAAACTCTGGAGGTGTTGGCTGCTCTGATTTGACCAAATGCATCCAGGCTTCCCCAGACACTGCCTTCCTACCTGGGACCACACCTGTGTGCCACAGATTTTTCCATTTGCAGGAAGAGTCTGACTGGCACTCGTGAGGCCAATTCCTTTGCTTTTGAATCTGTACGTGATTTAGTGAGCAAGGCACAGCTAAATTGTTACCTTAGCTAATTTGCTTTGTGTTGGATTATCATGTGCATAAGCAGTCTTTTAATTCTTCCTTTTCAATCTTCTAGGAAAGGACAGAGGTCTTCCAGGAGTTCCTAAAATCCAAGACTGGCATCTTGCTTTGCACTGTGAGTAACTCAGAGTCCCTTTGCAGCTCCACACTAATGGGCCTGTCTGATCCCTAAGGGTAACCAGAGGAATTGGCACTGAGCTATGATTCCAGCTCACTGTCTGACCTTGAGGAAAGTCATCTCCTTTTTCTGCATCTCACATGTAAAGTAAGGACTGTGACTTTCTTTGCAAACTATTAATATGATCTTTTGCTGAGTTACCATATACAGGAGGAATGTATGTCTTATATTAGAGACCACCAGGTATTTTGCATGGTCTTATGTCTAGAAAAATCTGTTCCTTTGAAGCTGGAACCTTGCCCTCTACATGCAGCCAGTAGAATGCAGTCCTGATTTGTAGTGTACCTCATAACTGCCAGGAGAACTGGATGAAATGGGGTATTTCCCATCTTAATATCTACCCCAAGGGTAAAAACAACCACCTGCAGCAGTGGAAAGGGGAGCTCAGCCAGAGAAGGGGTCATTGGAAGAGCTCGTGCTCTGCTGCTCCCCTCACCTTGTGCCCTTCAAGCTCCTTCCAAGGGTGCTAAGGGAGAAATTCTTGTCCTCTGCTGAGGTTTGCTGGCACCCTTGGGTTGTGGTGGCACCTTTGCCTCCCACTCCTGACCTGCGGGGCCACAGGCTGCTGCAGTGGTGCAGAAGGCTGCACAATTTGCTCTCTAATAGTGGCAGCTGTTGATCTGAAAACGTGTGAATCTTGGCGATTTCTACCCACCGCAAACCTGTAAATTACAGCGATCGGGAGTAATTAGAGCTGAGAAACCCTCTCCAGCTCTGAAATGACTCCTGTTCTTGCTGCATGTTCTTCTTAAAGGAAACCAGTTGCAATTTTTTCAGAGAGTTGGGGGCTGAATTTTCTCTTTTTTCTGCCCACAGTTCAAACTAGGAGTGCCATGTATATAGGAGTTAGCATTGCCAAATTATATATTATGCCACCTGTAAAATTCTACTTGTTACATTCTGGTCCTACTTTGTGTGTACAACCTTTCAGAGATTTGATCAAGGTCAAAATGCATCTTTGCAGTGCATAAGTGGAACTTTAACTTGGTTTCCTTGTATACAGAGGTAATACTTGAGTATTTGAACTAGAGAGGAGAGCAGAGCTTAAATCATTCAGTGGTGTAGATTGTTTTGAAGATAAAAAGTGTTCTTTTTATCTATTAAAAAAATTCTAAAAAATAAATAGCCAGACTTTGTTATTCTTGATGCACATGCTGCCTATAACTGAGGAATGTCAGGTACGTGTCTTGTTATTGAAATTCCAATTTAATGGCTTTGGAAAGAAGGTAAATGCTCAGTTTTAGACAAAGAGAAAGCAGAACCATTGCAATCACTGGGCTATCAGTTCCTGGGTGAGAAGGTTTGAAGGGAAAATGTAGCCTGTGACAGGAAAAATCTGTCAGGAAATGTGCAACTGGTAGGAAGACAAGGTAGGAAGAAGAATTTGGATAAAAAAAATCTTAGTGGATGGGATTCCCCTCTTGAGACACTGGAGATGTGGTTTGATTTCTTGCTGTGCCACAGACTCTGTGCAGGTGAGCATGGAATTGGGGTGGCAAGGCAAGAAGCCACATCTCAGCTGATCAGCAATAGTTGTGGGTTTGCTCCTGAGCTGTCACCAACAGGAGGTAATGGTCGTAACTGGGAGATAATGTGGGGTAACCTGGATTGCCATGAAGAGGGTGGTGTAAGGTAACACATTTATTGTAACCCTCCTCCTCTTCAATCTAAGCCACTTTGCATTTCCTGCAAGGCAGGGATGCAGATCCTGGTGGTTACAGTGACTGTGGCTCAGCTGGCACATGGTCAGCACGTTAAGCACAGTGAGTTGTGTGTCTGAGTCCAAAATCTCTCTGTGCTTCAACTCCCCATCTGTAAAATGGGGAAAGTAGCACAGTTCCATCTTACAGAGATGTTGGGAGGACAAATGCATTGAAACCAGGAGGTGGCCTGTTACCACAGTAATGGGGACCATATGGACACCTTAATATAGAGATACACTTTGCACCAGTCCCACATTACAGGTGCCTCCCCAACGCAGATGTCCAAAGGGCAGCCAGGCTCTGTGACCACCTCCTGCCTCTAAGGGCATTGCTTTTTCTGACACTCTTCTCCATAGCAGCAAAAAAAAATATTCTGCAGAAAGATGGTTCTGTTCTTTTCACTGTAAAATCACGTTTTGTGCCCACAAAGTTTTGAAACCTGGCTCACAAAAGAGCAACACAAATACTGTTGCCGTCCTTCCCTTGTCCCTTATGCCATGTTCTCCACCCATCTTTCCGCTCTAGTAAGCAATGGGACCTGCTGTTCCTTTTATTAATTTGCTCTATGTCATATGTATATTAATATATTCCATAAAATATTTTTGCCAGACAATATAAGCTGGCAGACAAGAAAATAAAGAAGAGCCACGTATCTCAGAGGGTCTCATCCAGATTTATTTCTCTCTCCTTCACTGAAAGTTCTTTGTGGCTTCCTTTGGGATGCGCCTTTTAAACAAGTTCATCTCTTCCAGGGAGGGAGGAAAGATCATTTGGAGATTGTTTGCTGTTTACTCAGTCACGCTAACTCATCTTGCCAGTTTTCTGGCGGCCCCAGCCAAGAGCTTTCGCCTCTGACAGCTTCTGTGCTCTCCCCTTCCTCCTCTGATTACGCAGCCCAATCTGTCACCCTGCCGACGGGGGTCTCTACCCTGCTGATGGCTTTCCACACTCGGCAGTAATGACTTTTGGCAGGCCGGGAAGGCGCGAGAGCTTCTTCCCCAGCTTGGAGAGCCGTTAGGCCCTCTCTGCCTGTTAGCTAAAGCACTTTGTGAGGTTCTTTGGTAAATAAATGAGTCATTTTAATCCAACTGACAGCCTGGCACCTGAGCAAGCTGCCTTCCATCTGTACTTCTAGGCCTCATGTAGGCAGCCAATTGTCAAGCTCAGGGCCTTCAAGACCTCACCGTTGAGTGTCTTTCAAAAGCAACTTTAGCAATTTTCTTTGCCCTAATTAGATTGTGTGAGAGGGACTGAGCAAACCAAGGCCCTTGCAAAACTTTTGTGGGCCTGTTGGTTCTGATCTTCTGCAGTGACAGGACTCAATTTCTGTGTGGCCTTTTTGCCCTTCATTCCCTTTCACCCACCATTCCCTGGCACCCACCCCCTGTGTCCCATTTTCTCTCCCCCATTCTCTTGCAGCCACCCCTGTACCCCCCAACCACAAGCACAGGCTGGTAATGTGAATTGTTCAAAGCAGAAATTTCAGCCTTTCTAGCATCCCTCAGGTGGATTGTTCTTTGATCCTGTGCCCTTGTGTGCCTTGCTGTTGGGATCAGGGCAGGAACATGGTTAAGGCTTCAGGTTATTGTGTTTGCTTGGCATCTGGGCTTTAAAATTGCACTGGTGTAGGTTATTTATTTTTTTTTCTCCCATGAGGTGGTCACTGAAGAATTTGCCCTTCCATTGCCCATGGAAAGGAGGCAGCAGTGACCTGCCGAGGTGTCATATCCTTGATTTCCCTGTAATTAAGGAATAGTGGTGTGAGGTCACACATGGAAAGGGGAGTGCCATCTGAGGCAGTGGAAAAGAGGGGAGAGTGGTATATTGAAAATCTCTTGGGCTTCTTGAAAGAGTCCTGGCAGCAGGTTAGTGCTTCTGTGAGTGGAATGAAAGTAAAACTGGATAGTTGTTGTTTGAGCTGTGCTCTGGCTTCTGGAAAGCTGACCCACAAATATTTTTCTAAAATTCTGAGAAGTTGAAACTCATGGGCTCTGCCAGCAGAGGAAAGCAAATCAGCTCAAACTTTTTACCCTATTCCTACCTTGCTGCTCTCTACCAGGATCTTAGAGAAAAAGCAGCCAGTGGAGACACAGGTGGACTGATACTGAGGAATCTTTGAGAGTTTGCAAAACACTCCAATTACCAATAAATCCCAAGAGACTTGTGAAAAAAAGCCAAGGGAAAGCCCAGGAGAGTAGCTGCTGCTGTGTGTCAGTAACAACTGAGTGGAGTTGGTGGCATTATGAAAGCAATTGTGAATGCAAGGCTGGTGATGGGAGGAAGCATTCTCCTAAAATGTTCTCTCCCTGGTTATTTATGAGGCTTTTGGTGAACCTTTTCAGCTTGGGCAAATGCACATGAAAATGCTGTCTGTGGCAGTGATTTTCCAAGCTGAGATGTTGCAAAAATGTGTCTTGGAAGAGTAGGGAAAGAATCTGGATGGATGAGAGGGATGGCTCCTGCCTATATTGTCTATTCCTTCCTCTGTCAGAGGTGCTCCTGCCCACAGGGGTGGCTTGGCTGTTGGTTTATTTTGGGGAAACTGCCCTGCCCCAAGGTCAAAGCCCTCTCCTCAGACAGCCTTTCCTCAGCTCCTGGGTGTGAGGAAGAGCACAGAGTAAAGGAAAAGACCAAAGCCTTGTCAGCGTGGAAGAACAGAGCCAGCCAGCTCAGAATCAGACGTCAGCGCTCCTGTCTGATCGAGCTGTAGAGTTTATAGTCTTGTTATCCTGGTAACTGCTGTACATGCTTCCCAGCTCCCCTTGATTTATTTTCTCCAACCTCCTTTAAATGGCTTTTTGTACATCTGTTCATTCTGACTCTGGGAACAAGTCACTCCTTAATGAGCGTGTTGGAGCGCGAGTGTGCATTATTTCGGAGTGGGCGCTGTGGAAAGTGTCTCCTCTTTTACTGCAGTTGGAGCCACAGAACAGCCTGGTTAGTGCTTATGGGAAGGCCTTTGCTGCCAAAACATCAGCTTCCCATTCTTTTAACGTGTGTGGGAGTTGCATGAAAACACTTCAGTAGGTGGCTGACACATTTTTAGTACATTAAGCTCCTGCTTACGTCCTTAATATATTCTATTTTGCAACTAGCTAAAAGATACATGTGTTGCAAAACATTTCCTAACAGAGTTAAATCTGCACACCTGCTCTGCTATTGCACCTGGTGAATGTAAAATCCAAGGAGTATGTGAGGACATTACTAATGAACAAAAAATCAAGAAGGGAGATTGAAATGTGTTTGCACTCTCCATTTTGGACGGTATTTAAAGTCTCGTTTCTCTCTGAAGGGGTGTGTTTTTGGACATGTTCTGACTGGGGATAACTAAAGGGTCTCATTCATGTCCTTCTCCAAGTTGATAAGTTTTCTCACCAGCTGGCACTTCAAATAAAACCTTGACAGCAGCTTCAGACTCTTTTCTTCATGGCTGCATTTTGTTTCTCCAAATCAAAGCCAGACTGCAAATCTAAGACATAGCTGAAGTCCCCTCTCCTTGAGCTGTGCTCCAGCTTCCTGCAGATTCTGCTAAATTGTTTATTGGCCTTTTATTTTAGGGCCAGGTGACCTGCAAGTCTTCTGCTCCTCAACTTCCAACCATCACCTAGGGAACAACTAATTATTTGTGGGTAGAGATCAGTGTATCTTTGGATGCTCCACCCAAGGCCAGGGATTCTTGACTGCTAGCCTTTATTTTTTTTTCCCCTTTTCATCATAAGAAGCCTGGTTTTAGTACTTAGGTTTGCTGTGGAGAAAGGTGTGCTCAGAAATTGTGCTGCCTTTCAGAGATTTAATTCTGCCTCCCTGTGTTTGGGCAGGAGGTGTCCATGAGAAGATCTCATCAGTGAACTGAAGAACCAAAGGTACTGCTGCCCTTACACAGTGGAATCTGTCAGGCACAATGAAAGGGGCTGTAGGGAAATGCTGTAATTCAACACCACCATCCTGAAATAGATGTTTGTATCCTCCAGGCTTTGGGCTGTAGTAGTGGATCATTTTTTATTGTATTAGTCTGCTAACAATCCCTGCATTTTAAACCCTCAGTGTTATTTCTGACCTTCAGTCCATCTCTCCACCAACTAGACACATAAAATTCCTACTTGCCTAGCCAGCATTGCTTTCAGACATAGTTGCCATCCCAGAAGACTCTTCACTCTGCTGATACCTCCAAAGGATTTTTACTAAAGTTGATTTCCTTATTAATTTTAAGGATGTAGCAGCACGGGGACTGGACCTGCCTCAAGTGACCTGGATCGTACAGGTGGGTTTGCTCTGTGTGTGTTAAGTGCAGCCTTGCTCAGATGAAATCCCTTCTCAGTCCAGAACCTTCCTGCAGTTGGCTGGTCTTGGTGCTGATGCCTACAGGTGTGGGAGACCTGCAAGTTCCTGACTGCAGGACTGGAACTGTGGGTTTTGCCAGGATACAGCATTGCTACCATATCCTTGGTCTGTTTTTCGCTTTAATAACTCTGGTGTTTTCACTGGTTGGGATAAAATACCTTCCATTTCCTCGCCAAAGAAGCCAAATTTTGTGAAATTGTGGCCATCTCTTGCAGTTCTGTTCCTGTTTTCCTAGCTTGCTGGGGAGGCAGTTCCATGAGGAGTTTAAGTGCATTCCTGATGTTAAACATTGAATAGCCTAATAGTGTGAGTGCAGTGACCTGCAGAAACTGAGTGTTTTGACTGAGCCTTGGCTGGGTTGGGGCTGAGTAGCTGCAGGCATCCAGCTTCCAGTAGAACTGCATGGTTCAGATTTTCCCTGAAAAAAAAAGCCCAACAAAACCCCACACTGCTGCATTGCTGTTGACAGAAATACAGTCTTAGGGAAAAAAAATAAAAACAAAGGAAGATGGATTGAACCTTAAAAATAGCAGCCTGTCATTTCAAAGAGGAGGCTGAGAGCATGAGGCAGATTTCATTTTTATAAAAGATTTATAATTAAAAAAAGGGTAGTTGAATTGAGGGAAAACTGATCCAGAGATTCACATGTATCAAGCAACACCTGGGTAAAAGGAACAGGGCACAGAGCCTCAACAAAGCTTTTTAATTTCTACCTCATCCCTTCAGGTAACAAATTTGATTTGATTTTTGTGTTTTTTAAAAAAAGAATGATTTTGTAGAAGCCAGCTAGTCGGAGAAGGCTGTGGAAGTGAAGTCTTTAATTCCCAGATCTGTATATTAATATAATTTAACCAAAGATATAGTTGCCAGTGTTAGAACGCAGTGCAAATTACCTAAAGCCCTGGGAGACTTCTGTGTGTCCAGAAGGCGAAATCTCAGCTGTCCTGAGAGCTGTGTCCAAGAGCAAGGACCTGCAGGGAGCAATTAGATTGCTCACAGCATCTTACTCACACCTCTAGCCAGTAGAAACTTTGCCAGAGGGCACAGGTATAAACACTAGAGTGGGCTTTGGTTGTTGGGTTTTTTCCAGTTAAACTGCTGAGGGCTCATTTCTGAGCAGTATCTCTGTGCATGTTCATTTTTTCCAGGAAAGAGAGGAGGGGGGGGGGTGGAAAGAATAGGGGGAGGTTAAAGGGAGGGAAATGTGTCACCCATCATCAGATCTTGCAAATGGCTGGGCAGTTTTGATTCCCAGTTAGGTAAATGAGAGGCACTGCTATATTTGGAGGACCTTTAAGGAACATTTTCATGGTGCCTGGTAGTTGGACAGGGGAAGACAGTTGTTACCTGTGTCATCCATTGCTGAAAGCACTTCCTCCTTTCTCTTAGATTTATTCTACCCTGTAACCAGATATGATTTGCTTTAATCCAAACAGAGCAATTTAGCTCAACTCCAAATTGGCATCAGTTGTTTTTTATTTTGTGCTTTTTCTCCCAACTGCAGAGCAGGCAGCTCCCCACTCTATGTGGGCAGTCCTGGGCACTCTTTGCTGTGAGATTTGATTAGGTTTGGGGTTTAATTCAAGGGAAGCAAACAGGTTTCTGACGTGCCTGTATCGAAATAAAATGTAAAAGGCAGAGAGAGAGAGAGACACTGAGATAGAGAAACTGCCCTATTATCTGAAAGCTGCCCAATGTGTCACATTCACACATCCAAAAGCTGCCGTGGCTGAGGGGCTGCGTGATGGTTCCGGGGCTGAGGCGCCTTTCCAAGAGCCCAGCTCCCCGGGAGGTGCAGCGTGTGGGGTGTGCCTTTTGTTCCAGGTGAGCGGGCCGGGGGTCTCGTTTCTAATTAACACGCTGCTAATTCCTCCTTCCCCTCTCGCCAGTACAACGCCCCGGCTTCACCTGCGGAATACATCCACCGCATCGGGAGGACGGCGCGCATTGGCTGCCGCGGGAGCAGCCTGCTCGTCCTGGCGCCTTCGGAGGCAGAATATGTCAGCTTGCTGGCTTCTCACAAGATTAAGTGAGTCAGAAACGCGAGCAAAAGTTTCAGCTCATCCTTGCTAATTAACCTTCCGTGGCACTTTCAGCGGGACTGTGTCTCGTGCAGGTTTTAATAAGAATTTATTAATTCTTGTGATCCAGGCCTGGCTCCAGTCTAGGAAAAGGAGAAGAGGGAAGTGTGTGAAAATATCAGCCTGACAGGTTGTGTGTGAGTGAGTGTGTGTGGTGAGGGGCAGGGAGGAGATGATAGTCAGAGATCCTTTGCACTCCATTGTTTTCTCTCTGGCCCTGGGTTCAAATCGTGGCTATGTGGAGATCACAAGCCAAACAAGCCTGTCAGATGCTGCCTGGCCATCTGCCTGCCACCATATTGGCAGAGACTGTGCTGGCCCTTCGGGAGAGATCTGGGGGAGAAATTGCTGGGGAGCTGTGGGTCATATCTGGCAGATAATTGACGAAGATGTGTTGTTTAAGTGGCTTGTGACAGGAATAGGAGAGGCTTTGGCAAGTGCTGAGAGGCCAGTGTGGTCCTGAAAGGCAAAAAGGGAGGGTGGGCTCTGCAGACCCAAAGTGGGGTGTGCTTCCAAGCCTGGGAAGGCTCCTCGTAACCAGCTCTAGCTTGGACTTGGGAGGAGAGAGCAAGGAGAGCAAGCCAGGCTCAGTAAGGAGCAGCCCAGTGTGCAGTCAGGTACCTGATGGCTGACACATGATGAGATTTTAGTCCAGCTCTGCTTGCACAATGGTCCTTTTGTGGATAAAACCCACAACTGGCTGCTCAGTATCGCTAGGCAGCATCTCCAGCCTCCTCAGCAGCCAGCTGGGTGTTTGTGCCTCCCCTTGCTTCCTGCTCTGCTGTCTCTCAGCATTTGAGAACATCAGCAGAGTCCCTTCAGGGGTGTAGCAGTGTTGATGGAGCCCTGTAAACTCATGCACAAATTAGTTCCCTTTTATTTCTTGTGTTTCTGGCGGGTGGAGCTGCTTGGAATCGAATTTGGTTTTGCATCCTTGAAACAAACAAATGTTGGCAGTAAATACAGGCTTATTCTAGGCTGTGAGCCATTTAGTGGTCTAACAAAGAGCCATCCATCATCCCAGGTAACTATCTATTAAGCAGACACCAGCAAGACATGGAGGGCTAAGCTGACAGGGTTTTTTTTCATGTAACAAACAGCACTGACATTTAAAGGTGAAATCCCACATAATTGTGAATTTTTAACTCCAAGTAGAAAGTTCTATTTTTCTATTTTCTAATATTTTGGTAGTGTTAGAGGAAGGAGAGGGAAATTTCCTTCCTTTTTATTTTAAATGTTAATGCTTTTATCCAATGTTGTTGCTTTTTAACAAGTTTAGGGAAGTGTCACTCAGGCTGGTAATTACATCTGCTAAGGAGACCTGCTGTTGAGCTGGCCATGGTCTTCAGGAATCTTGAAGACTCTGAATAAGCAAGGGAGGTTTATGTGAATTTATTTTCCCTTCACTTTTCAGAGCCAGACAACTCTGGGGATTGCCTTTTCTTGTTTGTTTGTTTGTTTTATGCTCTTCATAAAACGTGCTGCCCTGCAGATAAAGGACTTGCCAGAAAGGAGTGTAATTTGCCTTCCTTGACCCCCATCTTCAGAGGGAAGGCAGTGAGTGCCTGATGGGCACGGGGCAATTCAGCCTCAACGCAGCCGTGTGGCCTCAGCTCTTCCCACATGGATGAGGAGAAGGGGCACCAGGATAGAGCAGGGAGCTGATGAATTACTGAGAAGATGCAGGAAGGCAGCTTGAAGCTCAAGGCAGCAAGTGCCATCAGCACAAATTGCCGTTACCCTTCATAAACAGAGCATTATGGTGATAATCCTGACAATTTAATTCAGTGCGAGGGCGAAAGACAGCGTGTGTTGGACTGTCACTGAGCCTCTTAAATGCTGCTCATTTCTGTTCCTTTACCCTAAGTCTTTGTAGCTTTTGACTTGGTCTGCACAAGTTACTACAGTTGGCTTTTTTTTTTTTCATTCTTAGCTTAATTTTTGAATCTCTCGGATTTTTGTCGAGGATGAGTGTGTGTTGTGAATCTTTTTTTTAATTTGTTGAGGGTTTTTTTTTCCTTTTTTAAATGAAATTCCCGCTGGGTTTATTGAAATGTAAATACTTCATAAAATATGTATTTTGAAGAAGACAAAGCTTGAGATGTGTCCCTGCAGCTGGTGTAAATGAGCAGTGCTCCACTGGTTTACAGGGGATGAGGATCTGACCCAGAGATTTTTCCTAAACCCCTCCACCCACCCCAGCATGCATGGGAGTAAGTCCAGGAATGTTGAGAGTCGGAAGTAATGAGAGCAGACGTGGCTTTGTTCCTGGATGAAAATCCACTTCGGAATTAGAGATGACTGCCTTTGAAATTGGAAATCGCTCACAATTAATTTTCACCGGTACCTGAAGCCTCTCCTTGGCTTCCAGTGTGGAAAAGCAGCATTAGCCTTTGCCAAAACGATCTCACTTTGGCTCTGCTGAGATCAGTAATTCCTGTTGGGGCTCAGGAAAGCTGCCTCTCTCTGCAACTTTCTGTTTGGGCTTTGTGTGGCTGCAAGTTGTGGCTGCTCTGCCCAGCTGTGTGGATGTGCAGGCACGTGCACACTCATGTTTTCTCTGCATTCCCTCTCTCCTTTTTTTATTTTTAAAAAAAAAAAAAAGGGTTAGACTCCAAAATATTCTATCTCAGCTCCAAACACAACAGATTTCCCTTCAAAGGGAGGAGGCAACAAGCAGAAGAAATGTGAGGTTCACTTTTTTCCTTTATGTCTCTTCTAGTCCCTTCAGCTGCAATCTCGCAGTGCCTGCCTCGACAGCTATCAGATAATTTCTTTATCTGCTAACAGTGGCCTAACTAATTTATAAAGGAAGAGGCATCACCGTGAAGGCACGAGTCGTTTCCCTGCCTGCTCTGGGGCTGTGCTGTTCCCCCCTCCCAGCTCCCTCTCCTGCTCCCTGCTGTGAACCCAGTTCAGGGAGCTGTTGCTGGCGATGCGCCAGGCGAGGGGAGGACCCGAGAGGGGGTGACAACTCTGACAAATCAATGTCAAAGGTTTGACATTTTCATTCATAGCGGTGTCAAAGCAACCTTTGCAGGGGGAAGGGGGAGGTCTGCTTTCCTCTTGCTTAAGTGGTTGCCATTTATGTTTTAATTTGCTGTTATACTTCTCAAAACCAAACAGAGAAACCCTTGGCTGTCGTTTTATGCTCCATTTCCCTTTCTCCCCCATCGCTCCCCCGCCTTTCTCTGCATCCTCTGCGAAGGAATCTGTGCATGGGCTGACCCAGCTGCACATGGTGGGGCTGATCTCCCTTGTAGGGTGTCTTATGGCCACTCTGGCCCATCCCTTCCAGGCTGGATCACTGTTCCTCTGGACCTTCTCCTTTCCTTATGCTGGGATGCTGAGTTGGCTGAGGTCGTAAAGGCAGATGGCAAAAGTAAAGATATTTGTTGCTTTAACTGGGAAGGGCAGGGAGCAGGTGAGGATCACAATATCCTGTCACATGGTGTGGCAGATTCCTCCATTCCTGCTAGCCATGTGTTAGAGAGTTTTGAGTGAAAAGAAAGAAGATACCCTTGTGGTAATTTCTGTACTTCACAAACTGAGTATTAGCAAGGCTTCCTTTCAGAAACCACAGGTGTCTTTCTGACCATCTGAGATTCAGGGATCTGAGAACTGTTGGACCCCAAAGATTTCTCTCTTCCTTGGATTGGTTTATCCCAAGTGAACTCCTTGGCTTCTTTTCTAGAGATGACCTTTGCCCATTACTGAAAATTTTGGCCCAGACATCAGCTTGTATGATCTGAGTAATTCCCTTGGAAATGGGACCCAGTTTGGATGCAGCTGTAATATTAATGGCCAGGAGCTGCACAGCTGTTCCTGCACTGTCACCTGGTGTGAGTGCACCCCTTAAGACAGTGTTAAAGAGGACAAAGAATTTGTAGTCTCCTGTAAATGCACTTTTAAGCAGGACTGCTTATGTGGAAATGAAGCAGGTTTGTAAGCATTTCCATATCTGGGCCATAGCAGGACCCAGCAGTGCCTTGCAAGCAGGACTGGAGAATAAATCATCTGGTTGAGCTTACAGGAGGAATGTGAGTCGACAGAATGAAAATAAATGCCCAGTGTGAAGCCTGGCTAGGACAGCTGACTGAGTCTCCTGTATTTAAAAAAAATGCTGTGCAGTCCCTAATGGGCTGGGCTTTGGCTTTGCACTTCAGATGAGAGGGAAGGTGAGTTCTCAGAGCAGGGAAGGAAATCAAACTGTGTGTCTGGTGTCAGAGGTGGCTTTTGAGGCTATAATTGAGTTGGAGGGTGAATTTGTCCATTGGGAAGTGCCTGTGAGCTTTGACCTCAGTGAGGTAGGAAGGAGTTGGAATCACGTAGGATCCTGTGGGAAAGAAAGAGTGATGATGGCATCACTTAGTGACCTAAGGCATCATGACCAGAGGGAAGGAAGCTGCAGGAGAATTGGTTTGAGTGGAAAAGTTCCCCAGGGTTTTGTTGTTGCCCTCTGAGCTTGAGTCACTACGAGAGGAAGGAGCTGGGCCTTTGCACAGCTTTAGCTTTAGCTCTTCAGTGTTGTGAGCATGGTCACTAACATGGGTGGAAACAAATGTGTGTAAACATGAAAGCATCATCCTTTGAGTGAGGGTTGAGCACTGTGTCTCATTTCAGAGACTCTGGAAGCTAAATTGGAAGAGACAAGATGTAACAGAAGTAGTTTCCAGCCTGTATGTGCCTCAGTCACTCTCTCACAGTTGCACAACCAACCTTCTGCTCCTGCCATGGCATTAAGTGAAAAAAGAGATGTTGGACAACCCCTGGGTTCAAAGTGGAGGTTGCAGATCCTTTTCTATATAGTTACAAAGCAAATTTACAGGAAGCATTAATGTTATGAGCTGCTTCAACTCTGTCTTGAGTTTCTTTTGGTGAAAAGCATAACCAGTTGCTTCCCAATTGTCTTGATGCTTCTCAGTGCTAGGAAAGAAAAGTGATGAAAATAATGGAAGTGCAATCCAATTCATTTCTTTAATCAGTTCCTCTTGGTTGAGAGCCAAGGAGACTTTCAGTGGGTGGAAAGTCCACCCTCAGTTATTTTGATGCTCTCCTAGAATTGGAGTGTGTGCTGGTGACTAAAACAGTGACAAGATTGTGGGTTCCTGTGTCTCTGTGCCACTGAAAACAATGGTTTGGATCTTTTAGTTCCACTTTCAGGGATGCTGAGGGAGTGTCTGGGCTAAGGCCACGTGTATTTCAGGAATAAATCCTTAAGTTGAACTGTGAATCTCAGTGGTTTTGCTCTCCATTGCCAGTCTGTGGCTCATTCCATGCTGTGTTTCAAAGCAGGAGAAATAGTAATTTTTTGTCTTTGTTGCTTCAGTGTTTCAGAGCTAAAGATGGAGGAGGTGTTAGCCAGCCTGATGAAGGATGATCGCTTCAAGTTGCACAGACCAGGAAGCAAGGTGAGTTATTCTGCTGCTTTGGAACTGCTCCAGTTTTCACTTGCCAGTTAAACATCACAGGTATTCCTGCCTTAGTGTCTGTCTTTACATCCATGATGTCAGGCACTGTAAATAATTATAGAACTACCTTATATCACAATTTTTCAGTCTTTTGTTGTTCCCAGAAAGCAGTTGTTTGCTAACTCTTCAGCAAGTATCTTTATAACAGACAGGGAGGATTTCTGGATGCAAAAGCTCTGTGCTTTTTCCCTGCACAATGTTTCTGTTTTTCCTGTGTTTTCTGCACTAAAATACTGCTGGAGATGACAAATGGCTCCAAACTTCTCTGAAGAAATAAGGAAAATGCATTTGGGGATGTGTTACATAGGGGTTTTTATCATCTCTATTTACTTGGAGCCTAAAACAAAGCTCCCTGGGTTGACAGGCACCTTTTTATTGACTTGGGCAAGCTTTGGGTCTGCCTTCAAGTTGCTAATTCACAGAATTCACTCATTTGCAATTGATGTTTCGGGTGTTGCTGTGCTCTGGCAAATTAAATCCTGCAAGAACCTGCATTTTGAATGGAAGTCAAGAATGTGTCAAGCCTGATGCAGCACACACTCTTCTTTTCCCTCTTGTTGCTGTTTTGCCTGCTTGTGCTTTTGTTGCCCCGTGTCTGAGGTGCCTTGTTCCCAGCACTGGCTGGTGGGAGCTGTGGTGTTCCTGGTAAACACACTTGTGAAGGATGTTCAGTGCTCCTGCATGCCCTGCCCCTCACAGAAAGCCAGATCTGAGCTCATATGAGATGCAGCTCTATTTAAAGCTCTCTCCCACCACTCTTTTTGGCTGAAATCAGCCTGTAATGTGTTTTAAATGTATGGATCATGCCTCAGATGTGACCTCTTTACCAAGTTTAGTTGTGCTTTGTTAGTGCAGAAATTATTTTAAATAGTTCTGTGTATAAACACTTTCCTTTTCTCCCAAATGTGCTTATGGGGTGGGGATGGTAACTTCAGATTTCCTTTGCAAACTTTTTCAATAGTTACATTTAGGCAGAAATTGTACTTTAAATTTGTTACTGGCATGAGACAGAATATTCTGTTCTGGACTGGGTGACAAATGTTACTTCATGGGAAGGGGACAAAAAAAAGAACATTTTTTTTTTGTAGGAAATTATGATTTAACTTTTGAAAAGTGGCAGGAGGAAATGCCTTTTTAGCAACAAAAACCTAACCAAGCCTGCTTGCTACCAAAACTGATCTATTTGGTGTTTCTACCATGCTTTCAAACTGACAAATGCTCTACACATTCAAATACAGAATTGTTAAAATACTCTTCTTTTGGCTTTCTCCCTTTCTTTCCAAAAAGCTCTAAACCCAGCCCCTCTTTGAAAGGAGCAGTTGCTGGTTTGGCTCAGCAGTGCTCAGGCCCTGCCATGCCAGGTGCTGCACGGAGGAATTTACACACAAGGACTTGGTTCCTTCTGCTTTCAAAGGTGGGATTAAATCCCTCTTTTCCCTCTGACATCAAAGCGAGTGGGATTTTGCTGTTGCCTTCAGTGGAGCTGAGATCCATCCACTGTGGCTGTAGGATGGTTGTAATCTCCTGCAGGAATTTAGGAATAACCAGTTTTATGTGACTCAATCTGAAAGAACTGAGATTTAAGAATAGCATTTCTCTCCATGGGAAAAATTCTTTATCTTTTAATGGGGATGAAATTACAGCAGTTCTGTCAATATGAAACAAACTCCTTCAGGAATTAATTGGAAAATATGTTAAATGCAATCAAGGACTCACTCTGTTTATTAGCTCAACATTACCACAGAGGCTTTAAATGGTCAGCTCAGAAGCTGCAGGGGCATTTCCCAAGTTTTCAGGAGATTTACTCTCTTTGAAATGCCCTAAATTTGCCACATGGACAGTACAGGGAGCTGGGAATGCAGTGGGACATTGCATGGGACAGAGGGGGATTGAGGAGGTGTCAGAAGGAGCTGAGCCTGATCCCATTGGGATGCTGCCATTGGAGGGAGGTTCAGCTCTGCTGCTCAGCCCTCCATGCTCTGAGTCATGTATATATTATAGTCCTGCACACAGGAACCTCATTATGATGCTCTTCAGTTCTCATTGCCTCAACTCAAGTCCATTATAAGTACCACATTGGAACATGTATTTTTTGGGCTTCTGTGTGCAGCCAGGGAGCAAGCTGAAGTGCCTGTAAAATGTATATTTTATATTTAGGTATATGAAATATATATGTGGCTATGTCTGGGCGTGTGAATGTTCACCTACCTACAAAGAGAATAAATTTGATCTTTCAACTTTTATGGAGGGGGGCAAGGGGGACTTGGTGAGTTCTAGAGAAGGTGTGTGGAGGTTAGTAAAAAGTTGTTATTAAAACAAAATCCTTCATTTTGTTTTGAAGTATAATGGAAGCAGGAGATGTTACAGCCAGGCTTTTTGGTGGGTATCCCCCATCTTTCTTTTTTTTTTTTTCTTTTTTTTCTGTTTTAAGAATGAACTTTTCTACCTCAGCCTAGTCTTACTGTGTTTCAATTTTTTTTCATTACCATGTTCTCTTAATGAAATCAGAAGTTTTCAGTACTTATCCCAACCTCTCCAACCTAAAACCTGCCATCTTTATCAGTGGAAGTTTCCTTCTTCTGACAGAAATCCATGTGTCTTTTACTGGTGGAGTTGGCATTTTTGGGATTTCCCCTGATGTCTCAAGCTGGTTGAATCCTGACTTTTTTCCCTTGCATTTCTTCTTTTAGCTTTTAAATATTGTTATTGTCCACAGTCTTTCTGCCAGTGATTTGGGATCTGCCAGAACAGGCTTTTAAGGCATCACAAGGTAGAAGAAGTTCTCCTATCCCACTGTTTCTCCATGATGGCAACAGTGCTGCTTCTTTAACAGAGGGAACAGATTTAGATGGGGAGCAGATCAAGCAAACCTCTGGGGTAGGCTTTTATCTTTGGGGTCTTGGAAAAATGTGTGAGGTCTCAAACTAATTGTCCTGCTGATCCAAACCAGGATTAAAGCTTGCTTGTGTGAGTAAGGCACATGGAATGGTTTCCATGCCCTTCCAGTAGCACTGATTTATTTGATCTGTCCAGACACTCAATCGTGGGCAGGTTTTATTTTCATACTTTGCCTCTGAGTCAGTTTTAAATTTAGATTTTTTTTTTTTTAATGGAGTGGGTTTTTTTGTTTTTTAGATGAACCTCCCTGGAAGACAGGAATCAAACACAGGTTTTTTTCATGCCCATTAGGGTGCAGTTTTAAAATGAGATCTGTCTCAGGGGTCTGAAGGGGATAAAAGACAAGGTGGAGATGGGAGGAGGGGAGAAGCTGTTTTCCGAGGACATTATGTTTCCTGCCATTTGCTTCTTTTTTATTTATATCTCTTGCACTGACCTCACACTTTGGAAATTATGCACCTAGTTTTTTATCCCTCATTTTTGTCTTACTTTTTTTTTTTTTTTTTATTTTCCCCCAGCACCAGCAAGAAGAGATGCCTCATTTTGAAACCTAAAGGGGGGAATAAGAAAAGTCCTTTGTAATATATTGCCATATTATCACTAAATCCCCTGACAGTTGTGACACAGAAGCAAGTCACCTGTCACTTAAGCTTGAGGTCTCTTTAATTTTCTCCTGGAATTCGCACCAGGCTGTCTTTAATTTGAGGCCTTTATTGGAATTCTGAAACCTTTCTGCCTCCCCGGTGCTCAGATCTATTCTGAGTGCTGTTACAGAATGTATACAATAACCAACACAGGGATTCAGAGGGGGCTGAAGCACTGTTTATTTAACACTCTGGAGGGATTTTCGTGCTTATTCGGTCCTGGCTACCCGGCTTTCAATATCGCTTTGACAACCGTTATGCCCTTCTCATTAATTTTAAACAGTTAAAACACAGGAAAAAGAGAAAAAGTTTTCATTATTAAAGTGCTTTACTTTTTAATAACAGAGGATTCTGTCCGCCAGGGGAAAGGGCAAACCTCACTAATTTCACATTCATATTAAAAAGCGCTGGGAAGGTGACACTTGGTGCTGCCAGGAGGCTTAACAAAAGGAAAGTGCTGGGGGCCAGGAGGAGCAGGCAGGGCGAGAAAGTTTTGTGTTTCACGTCAGTGGAAACTTGGTAGTGACAACAAGGAGTGGCCACTTCGAGGAGGCAGCTCCACTTGGGGCTCATTAAACCTCTTCAGATGCCCCTGGGCTGGGGATGGTCTCAGCTGATGGACAGGCACACCTGAAGTCAAAGGCACCTCTGAAAGGAGTGTCCAAAGCTGGAGAAGGGTCTAGAGAGTAAATCAGGTGAGGAGCAGCTGAGGGAGCTGGGTGGCTGAGCCTGGAGAAAAGGAGGTTCAAGGAACACAACTCCCTGACAGGAGGGTGCAGCCAGGTGGGGGGGTCAGGATCTGCTCCCAGGGAACAAGGACAGGAGGAGAGGATACAGCCTCTAACTGTGCCAGGGGAGGTTCAGGTTGGACATCAGGAATAATTGGTTTACTGGAAAGGTTGTCAAGTATTAGAAGGGTCTGCCTAGGGAGGTATGGAGTCCCCATCCCTGGAGGAGTTCAACTGAAACTGGATGGGGCACACTCAGTGCCATGGTTTGGTTGAGAAAATGATCAGTCAAAGGTTGAAGTCGATGATCTTGGAGGTCTTTTCTGACCTAAATGATGCTGTGATTCTGTGAGCTGGGTTGTGAGCCCTTCTTGAGGGGATTGGGAGACAGCAGAGACCAGAAATCTGGGAGACTTCATGTGTTGAAATAGCCAGGTTGTCTTTGGAAGTGCAGGTGGGCAGGCCAGGCAGCGAGCGAGCAGGAGCTCCAGCCCCAAGTGTGTTTGCTTTGTTGATGGTGGCTGGAAGCTGTGAGCTCCTGAGTTCCAGAGAGGGCATGGTGCAGGGCATTTAAACTACATTTGAGGTCTGTCTCTGGGCACATTTGCTGTTGGGTACAGAGTGGCACATCTGGGACAGCAGAACATCTTGTGTCAGGTGCTGGCAGCCCCCACAGTCACTGGGATTTGTGGTGTCAGTGGGATGTGGCTCCTCTGGACTGGCAGCAGTGCAGAGGAAAGAGGGGTTTGCAGCATTAGCATGCAGATCTGCCAGAGAAGAACAGGATTGCTGCCTTGGCACAGACCTCCTGCAGAATCCCAGGAGCTGGGTGTTTGTATTCAGGCAGCCCTCCTCAGATGAGGGGTCTGACCAGTATCAAGTTGCTGCCTTGGATCTGGCACTCTTACATTTGGATGCTGGTTCCTGTCTGAGTAACACTAGAGAACTGTGGCCCTTTTCTGGGAGAGGTGCACATCCATGGATGTTTGGCTTTGCTGTCAGCTTTCCATCAAAAATTTCACTGGTTTTCTGCTCCACATTTCCTTTCTCTGCCTGGATCCCTTGGAGAGGGACAGAGCCTCTCTTCTCCTCCCAGTAACAGCTTGCTCCCAGGAATGTTTGTTTTCCATTTACTGAACTGCATCCTGCAGTCTGATCCCAGGAAAGCTGGAACACGTGCAAAATTGCTCTCTTGGCCTGAGGAAGTTTATTCTGTGCTGCAAGGGGCTTGTCCTGCTCTAGAGGTGCCAAGTGATGGCAGTTCCAGTGAAATATGATGTGTTGACAGGGAGAAAACTTCATGTAGAAATCCATGCTGGAATTCATGAGAAGTTCATTTGGTTGCCTTTGTTCACAGGTGCTGAATTTGGTCTCTTCTCTGAAGCTTGGGGGTGAATGTGGATCTCATGGTTTCCTGCCCTGGGTGTTTTGGGGAAGTGCCATGGGGAACTTGGAATACCACCCTGAACCTGTTAGTGTAGGGTCTGGGGGGGATTTATTCCAAGTAACTCCAATGGAAACAAGCAGTGGGATCCAGCCTGTTGAACCTGGAATCAAAAAAAAAAAAAAAGGGAAGGGGAGAAAAAAAAGCAAGGGAAAAAGATACGTGATAGATGTTAGAAAACACAAAATTAAAACTGATTTGTTCTCCCCACCACACGGCGCTCACTGGCTGCTCTGACTTTAACATCTTTATCTGGATTTTTTTTTTTCCTCTAGTAATATTGAGAGGATTACCTTTGTTGGCCCCTGGGTAGTTGCTGTGTGATTTTACTGTTATTAAATCTATTGTAAACTGCTTCATTATTCCTGACTCAAATTCTCTCTTTCCTCTAATCCTTCCACCTCCCTGGTAGAAATCCCGTGGCAAGAACCCTCAGGAAGTCCAGGAGAGGGCCACAGTCCTGCAGACAAAATTTGAAAATCACGTCCACTCCAGCGAGGGGACTGTCCGGTGGGCAAAGAAAGGTCAGTGTGTTTCCTTCCACTTATCCCACAGGGGCTCAGATGAGCTGCCAAGGTTTTCTTCTGGGGGCAGAGCATCAGGGAAAAGGCCTGGAAGAAACATTTTGGGGCCATTGGGCTCTGCAGGGGGTTGAGGTGGGCCCAGAAGGCTTTGTGGTGATATTAAATGTTAATTTCTGACGTTCCCATATTATGTGCAAATGAGATTTAGTCTTGGCTTTCAGTGGGATTCACATCTGAGGGCTCTGACCCAATCACAGGAGCAAATGGGTTGTGTGTGTTGTGCTGGGAAGGGCATGGGTGACTTTCCCCACCACATCCTGGTGCAATTCCCATCAGATGCCTTCAGTTCACAGCAGGGGTGAATTTGAAGCCTGAAAGACAAGATGCAGTTCTGGAAAGGATCTTGGACTGGAGCTGGTGGTGTGGGATGGTAGATAAATGAGAGAGAGGGCAACAACTCAAAAAGGCAGGAAGAACAAAAACTGGGATGAACTTGATAATTGTAACTGTGTGCAGATCTGGGATTTGATCTGCCATCTTTTCCAAGTAGGATGTGCAGCAGTTGTCACTGAGCAGTGTAAGAGACTTCCCTTCTTCCTCTCAGTTTGGAAAATCCAGAGGAAGATGAATTTGGGAGAAAGATTAAAAATTTGCTGGGAATGTGGTAGGAAAAGAAACACTAAACTGTCTCCTGAGAGGAGCCAAAGTGGCAGGGTAGGCACTGTGGGAAGTCAGGCCCCAGAGCTCCTGGCAATTACTTGAAATTTGTCTGAGCTCCTGAGGCAGGTCCACAAAATGCAACTCCTCATGCAAGAGACTAAACCATTCTTGTTTACAGTATTTAGGGCTGGAGCCTTTCTCCTTATTTTGAGTCTCCTCTTCCCACATCTCCTTTCCTGATTGTTTTCTTTTTTACCTCGTTGCTCTGAGCCAAGTCCTGCTCTCTAAGCTTGTGTAGAAGTTATTTCAGCTCTGCAGCATTTCCAGTTGAGAGGGGGACTGGTGAGATGAATTTTAATGGTCTGCATCATTTCTGTTTACTATTCTGTGTACCTGCTGTGTGCACCTGCACACAGGTGTGGGACAAGTGTGACACATGAGATCAGCTTCTGAAATCATCTTCTAAGTGGTCCAAAACCAAATGGGGAAATTGCCCTTTGAGCTATACAATGTCTGGAAAAACTGGAGAAGGGAAGGCTGTTCTCAAGATCAAAGTTAAGTTCATCATGAAAATTATTTGGAATCTTGAGAAGTGATTGTTCAGGAGGTCAAAGGTGCTGTTTTTTCTGAATGTTGTACTCACTTTTTAGCTGATGATACAGCAGAGCAACCAGAGCACCTCTGTGTCTGCCTGCTTACCCCAAATGATTCTGCATGCTTTTCATGATGTATGGCTGTATTGAGGGGCAAAGTATTTGAAATTCTGCTATTTCACTCTTTGCTCTCCCCCCCTGCACCACTGCACATCCCTAGGCTGAAATCTCACCCCACCTCCAGCAGTTGCAGTCCTGATTTCAGTTCTTTGAGGCTTTCAAACACCTTCCTCCTGCAGTGAAAGTGTTGGACTTGCCACACAAGCAGCTTGCACCCATTTTTGGTTGTGTGGTATAATTACTCTTATAGCTGCTCTTTTAAATCCACAGTCTTAATGCATGTGACTTAACATGATCATAATCCTTCATTCTGCATGGATGAGCTTCTTGTTGTTCCCTTGGGATTTCTTGTACCCCATGCAAACTTCTCACCTGAAATGCCTGTGACAGGGACAACCAGTGAGTGGTCACACCTGAAAAACCTCTGTTTCCTCTCCACTCAGTGTCACTGTGCACACGCCCACCCACACACACTTGTTGCTGACCTCAGCATTAATAACTTCTTTAGCCACAGCAAATACATCAGGAAATGCTGAAATGTTGTGCATCCCATTTATCTTGTACAGGAGCACTCCACCTCTTTTTCCAACTCTCCTATCTACGTATGCAAATTTTCCACTGCTGAGTGGCTTCCATAAGCCCCTCTTCCTCCCCTCTGAGCCAGGCATCATGAATAATTAACATGGCAGCTGGCTTTTGCTTTCATGGCAGACAATCAATTGGAAACTGTGCCAGGGATGCATTTGTTTCTCTCTCTTTTTCTGTTTTTCCCCATTTTCTGACCTAGTCAATGTTAATAAGCAGTGTTTGCACTGCAGCCTGCTTTCAAAAGGCGAGTGGCTCCCTGCCCGCTCTCCCCTTCTGGCTCTGGGTCCCATGTTTTTCACACTCAAATCAAATGGTTCAGGGAAGGTGCTGCCCTTCAAACTTGATTGACTGATCAGCAGTGAGATGGGTGGGAGGAGGGGTCTGGCTGGGCCCTGCTACCTGAAGGATGAACCTCGTTAAGAGTGGAGCCCCTTTTGGGAAGTGGAGAGTGCTCATCCCAAGGCTTGCATGGGTGCTTCATTTCAGAGCTGTGGGGCCAGAAAGAGCTCAGGAGACTGATCCTTTTTGCCCTTGGGGTTACAGAGAGGATAAGGAAGCAAACTCTGCTTTTCTCCTCCTGGTTACCCAGTTTTACAGCAGTTGAGCATTTTGCCTGCTCTTTTCTGTCCTCAGTGCCTGTGTGTGGAGAGGGACAGCAGAGTCACAGGAGCCCAGTGCTGTGGCACAGTGCTGGTGTCCGTGGTGGTTTAGGTGCATCCCTCCCACCTGCTGTGGCAAAGTGCCTCCCAGTTTATCCAGCCCTGCTGAGGCCATGCCCTGGGGCCAGTGCTGGGAGCTGGCTGCCAGCTGAGAGCCTGGTGAACAGGTTATGTCACCTGTGTCCCTTCCATATCTCATTACCCTCTCCTCCCCTGTTTAAAATGACAACAAACCAACCCATCTAACCCCTATCCGTGGATAGCACACTGGGTTTTTTCTTTTCTCCTTTGATTTTCCACACTTACATTTCCTGTAGGAAAATGGGGATGCACAAGTGCCAAGGACCAATCTAAATCCTCTGTTTTACATGAGCACAAGTGCAAATCCCACTCCAAGCCAGTACATGTTACCTTAGACTTGTGTTGGTGTGACAAAAACTCTGAACAGCTCAGGCAGTTTGCTCCTGTGGCATCAAGATGAGGAACCCTTTACTTGAGTTATGGCCTGACCAGTGCTGTTACCAGTCTTATTTTCCTAAAGCTCTGTCTCTTTGATCACAAAATCATAAAATAATTTCAACTTTGAAAAAAAAAAAAAAACCAACAAACAAATAAAGCTTTCAGTATCTGGCTACTCTAATTGTACATAAAAGCCAGAAAACATGGCTCTGGCAACACTGAGAGGTCTAAAGACCTGATAGTAAAGATTTTAGAAAGAATCTCATCCACAAAGGTCCTAATTTCAGTCTCATGGGTGCTGTAATGAACATCTCAGCTCTGAGCTGCTTGGAGGTGAGGCAGTTTCCTGGGCTGGGATTTCGACCTGCAGGTCCAGCCAGGCTCTCAGTTCAGCTCTGGGGGAGAGCCTTGCAGCTCTCCCTGGTTCTGTGTGCTCTGACTCAAAGCTGTATCTGGCAGATGTCTGTCACAACTTTGGGAAGAGGGGAGCCTTTGACACTTTGATTCTCTAACTCTGAGCTGGGGAGTTGGTACCAGCAGCTTTTCCTCTCTGCATGGCTGTGGGAGGTGAGCTCAGCCTTCATAATAAGGGGATCTTTAGTATCAACCATTTCAAATGCTGAGACAGACAGCTATATTAGCTCCAATGGGACTGGATTCAAAGTGGGAGCAAGTTCCTATTGTTCCCTTTGAAGAGTTACATCTTCTCATAGGTGAATTTGACCAATAACTTTATGAAAAAAAAAAAAGCAGCAGAACAGGGTTTTTGAGAGCATTTGAGCTGGTTTATAAGCCCTCAGAAGGATGGCCTTCAGACGAGACACCGAGACAGTATTTGGAATTTAGCATTCTCTTTTTTGGGAAAACACAGGTCTCTCGGTGCTCAGAAGCCTCTAAAAGAGCAGCATTGTGAAATTGGGAAGAAGGTGCAAAAAACTCAATCTTTTCTTCTCATCGATTGGGAAAAGGAGTTCGCTTTGCTCAGTAAACAGAGCTTTGATGGATTCCCTGGGTCCTTCCAGGAGCTGATCTGCTAAAATGACATTTTTATTACTGTTCATAAACTCCAATCTCCGGCTGCTGCCAAGAGATTAGACATAAGCTGTGGGCAAACTTGCTGGTCTGGTGGCTCAACAGGCAAGGGCAGGAGAGGTGAGAGTTTAGAGCTCGCTGCTGTCGGCAAGGAGAGGGAGAGGAAGATGCAGGTGGTGGTTTGGAGTGAGGGCTGGGGGGACACAGGAGGTTTAGCAAGCAGAGGAGCAGCAGGGGATTGAAGGGAGGTATTTTCTGAGCTGCAGAGTTTCCTTGCTGGAAGTCCCTCTATTCCCAGAGCAGGGGACAGCCCGGGTGCAGTTAACATTCCAGGGAGGAGCAGAGGTAGTGCTCATATTAGTGGATGATTGTCTTTAGAGCAATGAGCCCTGAGGGAAGGGCATTACAGGAGTATAAAGATGGGAAGGGAAATTTGCACACAGTTCTATTATTTTTCCCTTTTGAGAAGGTGAGCTCTGCTCTCAGTGTGCTGATGAGTCAGGAAATCCATCCGGCTCTCAGATATTTATAAGGGACTAGCTGGTAACTGGTGAAAAATGCATGGACTACTGGGACTCTGATATCAGAGGAGTCTTCCTAAGCCATCTCCATGCTTCTCTTTCTTTGTCCCTACATCTCTGTTCCCACTCTCCTCTTATCTGCTGCCACTCAGTGACTTGAGAGATGTGCTACAAACATCATCTTTTGTGGCCAAAGGGGCAGCCTTGCAGGAGGCAGCCCCAGTGCAATTCGATGGAGCTTTGTTTCAGTTCCTAACACCTCCCCAGCACCTACCTTCCCCTTTTGGGATTGTACTAGTACTAGGCAACCTTCACAGGTTTTTAACATGCCAACCTTTTCTGCCAGCTGCTGACCAGAAGGTATCCCAAAGGACCAGACCGATGTCCTTTCAGCTGGAACAGCTGAATCTTTAAGTGTGTATATATATAAAAATGCAGCAGCAAACAGAATTCACTGGAGTTTTTTTCTTCCCCTCAGCACTGCAGTCTTTCCTTTGTGCCTATACCACCTATCCCAGGAACCTCAAGCACATCTTCCACATCAAATCTCTTCACCTGGGTCACGTGGCCAAGAGCTTTGGGCTGAGAGATGCCCCCCAGAACCTGACTGCTCTTCCAACTGCAGGCTCAAAGAAGAAAACCAAACCAAGACCAAAAAGGTAGGTCAGGCTGATGTTCCTGAGCCAAGGAACACCGGATGACAGGCTGGGATGTGCTTTGCTCCTGGAATCGAGTGTAAATTACAAGGCAGATCTGTTGGTAGAAGTGATCCCTCTGCAAACCTGTAGGTGTGAGTAGTTCTGGCAAAAGCATTTCTGAAAAATCCTGTGGGATCTTTCCTGTGGAAGAGTCTGCAGCAAACACAGAGTTGCAGCTCTGGTCCCCTGGTGTGTGCACAGGGCTGTTCTGGGAACTCCTGTTCTGTGTAAGGAATCAGAGCCTCCCCAGTGCTGCTGGAGGAGCCCTGAACCCTCTTCTGTGCTTGTGAGGGAGCTGAAGGTGCTTGGTTCATCTGCTCCTGGCTGCTCTGAGCTGGTTCCACAGGACAGGTAATCCTCTCTTTTGGGATCACAGTGCTAAGGACAAGCTGTCTTCCCTGGTGCAGTGGCAGGATCTAAACCTCTGGCTTGCAGTAAAATCGTTGCAATAATTCAAAGGAGGAAAATATTTTTTCATTATCAGCAACAATTGTGACTACTTCCATGCAATTGTTGCTACAAACTCTTTTAGCAAACCTTAGCCATGCACTTAAAGCACTCATCTACATAATTGTTCCAGAGCTGAGCACTTCTCTTGCACATGTACCTATCCTGTGAAAAGAAAAAAAATGCAAGGGGAAGGGATTTTAAAATAAAAAGTTGGAGCCTGCATTGTCCTGCTTTCAGAAGCCACCAGGGACAGGCCACTGCTCTGCCTCCTGCTCCAGCTGACCCTCCTCAGCAGATGGGCAACAGGATGGGAATGCCCCTGTGAGCAGGGGATTTAACGGAGCTTTATTTCGGGAAGAATAGCCTGATTAGCTGATAAAGAGCATGTAAGATGGCATGGGGTGGGCTTTGATGTCTTGCTGGCCCAGCAGGGTGTCAAGCTATGACTGACAGTAGCGTGTCACAGGATTACTTGGCCTGTAACAATGCCTCTCTCTGTTCCTGTGATGTTGCTACTCTGTTAGAGCTACTTTTTCCCTTGTTACAAACCTCTTTTGGACTGGGGTTCCTCCTCCCCAAGTCTTCATCCCATTATAGCACAGACAAGCTCAGGATACAGTAGGTATTTACACGCAGGACTGTGGGGTTGGGGAATGTGGAGGTGTTGGAACAAATGGTCTGAGAGTGATTTGAGAGCTCATTTGCACGTGGATCATAGAATTGCAGCTCAAGGAAAGTGGGCAGACTTTGCACAGCTCAGTCACGGCTCAGGCTCCAGATTTCAAATCCAGGAGCATCTGGAAAGTTAAGACCCTGCAAAAAATAGCCAAAGTTGTGATGTGCAACAATTGTTCCTGCCCGTGAAACTTGCTTCTAATCAGCTTTCTCTGTGTGTGCTTAAAAATAAATAAATAAAAAAATAAAGAGAGGGGGTATATCAGTATTTATAGGATAGTTTAGAGAAAGTGAATATAGATTCACATTCAGTCTGCACTTGCATAAATCCAAGACAGTGCTATTAACTTAGAGAATTGCTTTTGATTTCACACTGACAAAGCAGAACACAAAACTTAGCCTGCCATTTAGAAGACAAATGGTTTATAATTGTAAAATGCAAGGCTTGAAATTATAACAGCACAGTCACAGAGCAATCATTTTAATTGTATTTCTCAGGTGATGCTGTGATTGTTGGTTGTGGTATTATACATTGTCTCCCAACATCCGATACTGGTTTTTAATCAGGCTGCTCACTAAAGCCTCATCTCTCAGCACCTGCCTAGAGAATAAAGAGCAGGCACTCCAGGTTGAAAGTGGGGTAAAGGCAATCATTAAATGTTTCCTTAAGAGGACAAAGAAAACTTTTCATTTCTTTTGAAGTCTCCTTTTGTGCTTCACGCCTCCTCAGAGAGCCTGCTTGGGGAAGGTGAGACAGTGAGAGGGAGCAGCCAGGTGTGTGATGTTTCAGTGCTGAAACATGGGAGCAGCCCCCCTCAATGCCCATGTAAGCTCCCATGTATTTTTCAGAGGTCTTTGTGCAAACCAGCTGTCCCCTTAGCTGTAGTGGGTCTTGCAAAACCCAATCTGAAGACGGAAAAATAATTGCTGGTGATGGTTTTTGAAAGTTGCAATGCTGTGTGTAGGTGAGAGATGAACACAAGAACCAGATACTGCATATTGAATTACAGTACAGCATCTTAGTAAGTGTCTGGGCTCATGCTTTGACTGCAGGGTAGAGGCAAGGAAGCTGATCCCACTTCCATTGAGGGATTAGCTGTCCTTGGTTCACTGTGGAGTCGCAGCACGCCGAGGAAGTGGCTGACAGGCCAGATAGACTTGTCTTTTGACTCCTTCACAATGCAGGTGCCAAAGACCCACTGCCATTCCACCATGCATCCCTGTGCTGCTCAGTCCTTTGCATTCTGGATCCGTGGGCTTTCATGGGAATCTCTGGCAACTGAGGGACTGCTTTCCTTTTGAACGCAGGAAGGCCAGTGTGTGCCCCCAAAGGGTTTCACTGCAGTGAGGAGCTGCAACTTAATTTGGCTTTTTTGTGAGTTCACGCCATTACAAAGAAAGAGTTGAATCTTTACTTCAGCTGATTCTGTGGAACAACTTGCTACAGGAATCTCAGGTGCAAGAAATGCTCAGGAAGATTGAATTTACTTCTGAGTATCAAGAATTCATACAGCATATGCAAAAAGGGATACAAAAACAAGGGTGAAAACCCCCTAATGCTTCAGAGTTTAAGTCCAACCCTTAAAATGGGATCAGGAAGAGGTGTCCAAGGTGCTTCTGTTTGAGAGCACATCATTATCACAGTGCCCTTGCTCTGATGGGAGGATGGGCATGGCCTGAAGGCTCTGGCTGCAAGATCATTGTCTCAATTCATTCTTCATCGTGGTCAGATAGAATCAGACAACTCCTGGGAAACAGACTTTGTAGTGCTGTGTCCTCCACATGGCAGCAGTTTCCTTTGAGTGAAAACTTGTAGCCTTTTACCATCTCTCCCACCTCACATCCTCAGTTCCACTGCTGAACATCTTGGCATTGACAATTTTGAAAAGACTAATACAGGGCTTGTGACTCAGGGCTGCAGCTGGGCCTCCCTGCACAGAAATTGTCTCATTTAGAGCTTTCCTGATATCACTTAATCAGTCAAAATGCAAGTTTGGAAGTCTGCCCACTGGGAATTTCACTTGGTTTGGGCAGTCTGCTCTAGAAAGCCAAACTGGAGCTCAGGTAAGAGCAATATCCATGGGCAAATGGAGCCAAAAATTAGAGTAAGAGACATGGCTGGGAAAGGAAACATCACCATCACTCTTCATTAAGGCAGTCTGGGGACACAGGTGAGACCTGGTTACCACATCACTATGCTGCAAAAATAGTCCTCTTATGAAATTAAAGTTTTATAGTTGTAAAATCCTCTAATTGTTTCCTGCATACAGCAATGCCCTTTGTTACTGTCCTGTTCCACTGTGGCTGCAGCACAGAGCCTTTGTTCCATCTCTGAGCAAGTTAACACTTAACAGCTCTGCACAAAGAGCTGGGAGACCAAAAATTATCTCATCTCTCTCTAACTGGAGTATATTCTGTCCTCTAGACTAGGAAAGGGCCTGACAGAAGCAAGAATCCTGGGAGGTTCCCAACCTCCCAGTGCTGCTTTTGTCCTTTTTCCATAGGGTGAAGACCAAGGCCTGGCAGTGAAAGTGGGACTGGGGTTTCTGTGTAGCTGAAATGCATTCAAGGTGGGCTTTGCTGTTCAGCACGTCCCAGCGTGGAGACCACCCTGCCCTGAGTGTTCTGGAACAGGCTTGGTGCTCATTCTGGCTGGGTAATAATTTTCCTCAATCTTCTCAAGCATCTGCATCAGCTGGGAGCAGAGGACCTGGGCCATCTGTTGACCTGTCGAGAGCAGGGTAGGATTGCTGATGGATTTCTTGCGCCCACTCTGCAAAAACAACAGCAGCAAAACCAACCCAAACAGGGTTGCATTGGCTGCAGATGGTTCATCCAACGCTGTAAGTAGGAAAAGCAGGTGTTGCAGCAGCCTTGGCCCAGAGGTAACCCAGCTCTGCTGCTGGCACAGTGTCAAGGAGCTGTTGGAGATGCTGTCAGGCAGATTGATAGCGCAATCCACGTTGAAATGTTTTCTGATAAATGGAACAGCCTCCTCGGGTCTCCTCCAAAGACACACCATGAGTTCTGGGACTGTGTGTCAGAACTTCCTCCTCCTCCCTCAGCTGGAGCAGTTTGGGAGCCTTTGGTTGCTGCGGGTGCTCTGAGGTGGTTAAAGGTCACCACCCCTGTGCTCTGCATTGCAGCAGCGTCTCACACAGCGAGACAAAGGAACAGGCAGCGGTGCCAGCAGGCTCAGAGACACCTCTAAGAACAAACTCGCTCACCACCGAGGTGGAAAGATGAGCTGAGGCAGCTTCTGAGCCAGCAAACAATACCCAAGGAACCCTTGAGCAAAGCAGGTTGAGAGTCAAAGGGCCACAAGAGCCAGCAGAAGGAGACCAGTCCAAACCTTTCAGATTTCCTCAGATGGCTTGGGCAGCACCAGCATCCCTCAGCTCTCTGTGGCTCCCAGGTGGGGAAGGGCAGCAGCATGCTGGGAACAGCTCTGTAAGTGGGTCTAGAAGGGAACTGAAGCAGAGGAAAGAAGGGTTTTACTCTTTCCTTCACTGGACACCTTTTCTTCCAGATGTTCCTCTCCTGCCTTTTCCTCACTCAGTGATGTATTTAGCAAGATTCCCAAGATTCTCATGTTTAAACAATGAATAAAATAATTCCAGTTTTCTGCAGAAGATTTTTTTCTTCTTTTTGCCTTCAAAACTTTGGCCTGGTCTCTTCCAGCCTTTCAAGAGAACAAAGTCATCTGGGGACAGTTCTCTGTTTCCTTGCTGTCTCTCTGCCTGGAGTCTTGGTACCAGCTTTTGTGAGGTTGCAGCTTAATTACAGATGTGCACAGGCAGCTCTAAACCTGAGTCTTTTATTCCTTCCTCTGTCTCAATATACCATCATGCCTAGACATGAGCTCCCAGCAAGAGATGCTGATAATCCAGGTGTTTTTCCAGTGATGGGAACATGGGTTCTATCTGTGTTGCAAATGCAATCTTACATTTACAGCCTTTCTGTGAAGCTTTTTGCCACACAGCTCCCTTCAATTAACATCCCACCAGTCCTCAGCAACAGGGAAGAGACAGGGAGGTGGGAGAATGGACATGGAGGCCGAAGAGATGAGATACCTTGCCCAAGGATGCTCAGGGGTTGAGTGTTAAGAGATGAAATACCTTGCCCAAGGATGCTCAGGGGATGAGTGTTAAGAGATGAAATACCTTGCCCAAGGATGC
>JACBWW010000035.1:4389394-4534919 GCA_020086605.1 Lanius collurio | reverse complement strand
TATATTCCGGATCTCGTGGAGAAGCCTCTGCCCCAGGATCTCGCCGCCGGCGGGCCGGGCCGGCTGGGGAAGGGGCTGGGAGCACTGGCTTGGCTCCGACGTGACCTTGAAGGAGGGATTTGGGGAAAGGAGGGATGATCACACGGTCCTTCGCCGCCCCTTAACTTCCCCGAGCTCCCGGCGCGGGAGGATCTTTGCAGATGGAGGAGTGGGACTGGAAATGATGGGGAGGGAGGGTAAAACCCTGGAGTGAGCGAGGGGACAGGGTGGGGGCTGCAGCCGGGGGTCCCTCACTTGGTGGCAGTGGCAATGGCTGGGGCTATCCGGACGAACCCACTAAAGCCACACCACCCTTTTACGGATTTGTCGCTGAAGCGCTAAACCTATTTCCACCAGTAAATTATTCATCATAATAATAATTGTGTAATTACTGTAAAGGGTGTTAATTATTGATGCCCAAAGCAGTAATTGGTATCTATTATTAATGGGACGATGTGTTATGCTGTTGTGTTTAGCTGGAAGCCCGGTCCTACCTCCCCGCCTTGCCGGGGTTGGGGGCACGGAACGCCCACCCCACATTCACCCTGTCTCGGCATTGCTTTTCTCCCCTTGACTTTGGGGCAAAAGGCCCCGGGAGAGGCGGGCACGGGACGGACATCACCCCTGTCCTGGTGCCAGGAGGGACGGGGTGGTTGTGGGGTGCAAAAGCCCTGCCTGGTTTGGGCTGCGCGGCCGGGGAGGGGAGCAGGGCGGGATCCCGGCGCTGTGGGCAGGAGGGAACGGTGCATTTTTACCTTCTGTTCTGGTACCACGTTTTCACCTGCGTGTCGGTGAGGTTGAGGGAGGCGGCCAATTCCATCCTGTCCTGCACGCTCAGGTATTTTTGCCTCTCGAAGCTGCGCTCCAGCTGGGCCAGCTGATGGTCGGTGAAGGCGGTGCGGGCTTTGCGCGGCTTTTTCAGCCGCACCGGGGGACTGTCCCGGGAACTGGAGATCTCTCGGTCCCCTTCTTCTTTCACTGAGCCGACAGGGAGGAAGAGAGGCCAGGTCAGAGCAGGAAGGGAATTACCCTCAAAAGAGAGGTAACCCAGTGCAGGGCTCGGGGCCGAGTGGGGCTCACGGCACATTTGCTCTGCACCCCGGTAAATTTGAACCCCGGCTGCCCGAGGGAACCCAGGGGCTCCCCGAGCCAGCCCCGGCTTTTCCCCGTCCCGAGGGCCTGGGATCGGAGCAGGAACGCTGAGCTGTGCCGAGAGGACACGGCCCCACCGCGCTTTTGCCCAGACCCCCCCCGCATCCCCCTCACCCCTCATTTCTCACGGGGCAGGACCTTCCTCTGGGCTCATTCCCCCAAACTCAAAAGCTTTCTCGATGCTTGGATATATTTTTTTGTCCTTCTTTCTCTCTCTCTCTCTCGCTTTTTTCCCCCCATTTTTTTTAAAACCAAAACAAACCAACCTAAAATGAAAATTGCTAGCCCACATTTTTTGGAGGGGTATGTTGCCGTGCTGGTCCTGCCTCTCCCCTCCGCGGAGGAGCCTCCGTCCTCCCGGGGATGCTGCCGGGGCACGGACCAAACCTCCCTTCTCCAGGGCGCACAACGAAATACTGGGGAAAGCACTTCGCAAACTCCTGCTCGGGCTGTTTTTTATCTTAAAAAGGCCGAATGAGAGGGGCTGGCGGCTTTTCGTTAGCGCGGTCGGTACCTACGCGCCGGCGGAGCGATGCGAGAATTTACGCCGCAAAATGTTGGAAGGTGATGGAAAAATTACCGAACAGAAACAAAAATAAAAGGGGAAAAATAAATTCCTGCTTGTGCTCGCCTTCTCCACTCTTCCTGGAGGAGATTATGGAGCAAATAGGTTCGATTTATACAAATCGGCGGCGTTTGGCGGTTTTTTTACAGGGGTTTATGTTAAATTTGCTGGTGGCGGGGGTGAGGAAGGACAGAGCTGGAGACGAACGCGAGCTGATTTCTCTCTGTAGGAAAACAATAATCCGGCTAATTGAGCCACCGGGGAGTGAAACCCTTCAACCAGAAATCCCGGCTCTGGCCGAGCAGGCAGAACGAGCCGGGCACGATCCTTGAGCGGGGAGATCCGGTCCCGGTTCCCGGGAAAGCGGCAGCCCCGACCCCGCCGGAACCGGGCAGGGGGGTCGGTCCCGCTCTCTCCCGGGAACGGCCCCAAAGTTTGTATGGACTTTTCTGCCGAGAAAAGCGGGTCTGGCCTCCAGCATCCCGAGGAGGAAAATCCCCCCCGGCCCCTGGGCTCATCCTCGGCTCCTAAAAAGTTCCTGCTCGCCAAAGGGCTGCAGGAACGGCGGCGACGGCTTCCCTGTTCGGTTCGGATCTGCCTCTGGCTATTCCTAGCTTAAAAAAAAATTATATATACATATAGAAATATATATATGGGTTTTTTCGGCACTTTGGCCGCTGGGGGTTAGGCCCAGCTTCGCGGCCGCTTAGCGGAGTAAATCTGGGGCATTTTGCCCCAGGAAAGGCTATTTCCAAAGCAGCACAAAAAGGATCGCGCTGGGAGCGGGGATCTTCTCCTCCACAGATGTGGGAGTTTTACCCTTATTGAAACTGTGGTTTCCTTCCCATATAAACTGTGGCTTTCCCCCCTCCACTTAATCAGGTCTTTTTTCCCCTCATTTAAGCAGTGGGTTTCCCCCCTCCGCCCCCTCCCCGATTTAAGCCGTGTTTTCCCCACAATTTAAAGGATTTCCCCCCTCATTTAAACGGCATTTGCAGCGTGGCCGTGGCTGTCCCGCCGCAGGGACAGCAGAGGAGCCGAGCGGCCCCGGGAACGGCCCCCACCCGAAGGCGACTCCCCCAGCCCGGCCGGCTCAGGGGGATGCGGAGAACCCGCTTTTCTTCCCTCCCCTCGCTTCTTTCGCGTCTCGGCGATTTGGGGCAAGGGGAGAAGAGCTGAAGGAATTCGGGCCGGGTGTAGGAGACGAAAACAAACCAAGGTTGGAATCGCGGCTGTTTTCAATGCCGGCCCTGCAAAGCGGTGGGGCCGATGCTTCCTCCCGGGGCACTTCCAGCCCCGGCACCGACCCCGGGCTCCATCCCTCGTTTGGAGCGAAAATCCCCCCGTGACGTCCGGAGCCTGCCGCCGCCTTTGGAGGCTTAATTGGGTGATTTTTTTTCCCTCCATGAACCAGATTTCAGCCCAGCGGCTCCGGGCGGGCCCAGGGTACATTTGCAGGCGGGACGGGGCTCAGCCTGTCCCCCTTTTTCCCTACCAATCCTCCCAAATTCAGCGGCCATGTAAGGTGCCATCGCCTCCCTTTTCTCCCCCCAGCTGGATACCCTCTCCTTTCCCTCACAAACAGCCGCCGAACAGTTTTCCCGGGGAAAAGTTTTGCAGGGGTGATGAGGATGGGGTGGGTGAAGGCACCCGGGATAAACTGCTCAGGGGGGCGAGGTCTGACCCCAACCCCCCCCCGTGCTGTTCCTGTGCCTCTCTCTGCCCCGACTGCTGCAGGGGGAGGCCGGGAAGGGGCTGGGGGGGGCCGGGAGGCCGAAGCCCCCAGGCTCAGGGCGAGCAGCCGCCTCATCCAGCCCCACGCCCCGCCGGCGCTGTGGATGCGGCCCGGGGCTCCCTGTCTGTAATGCTCGGTTTTGAACGGTTTCCAAAATAATAATACAAATAACAAAAAGCGAATCAAACCCCACCGACTGGCTTGTTCGTTTCTCACCGGAGCAGAGGAATTACCTGGCAAATGCATGATTATTTTATTATGATTTTGTTTTGGTTCGTTTGTTTTGTTTTTTCTTTTTTTTTTTTTTTTTTTTTTTTTTTCCCCGCAGGCAGAAATCCATCTCCGGTTCTCTTTTCCCCGCGGGTAGGAACGACACAGCCGGATCTCTGCGGCGGAAGGCAGCCCCGGCGCATTCCCCGGGCGCGTTTAATGAAGCGCCGATTGCCCCAACCCCTTGCATCGGGCCGAGCCCCACCGAGCCCCGAACCCCCAAGTTTCCCCAAGTTGGTGTCGACCCCTCGGTCATTTCGGGGGCGATACCGTGATTTTCCCCCTTAGCGGGGCGAGCCGGAGCCGTGTCCGCAGCGAGATCCCAGAGCACCGGGAGACCCCCGGGCCGCCGGAGGCTGTGGGTCCGGGCAGCCTGCACAGCCCAGCAAGGTGAGCGGCTCTTACCTTTGTACTCCGAGTCCGAGGAGGAGCTGCTGGTATTTTTTTCCATTTTCTCCCTAAAATCCTCGCCAGGCTTGGTGGGGATCCTGCCCGCCGGCTCCTGCCCGCCGTGAGGTCCATTGGTGCTGGAGTAAGGCGCGCAGGCGGCCAGGGGCTTGCAGTCGGCCAGGATGTCTCTGATGAGGAAGGAGGAGGTGACGGTCCGGGACTGCGAGGGAGCCGAGACCTGCCCCGGCTGGAGATGCGCATCCAGGCCCGGCCGCGGCACCGCCGCCTCCAGGCACTCGCGGCCCGGCGAGCGGGGCGAGGGGCACCCGCTGCTGCCCTCCGAGCGGGGGCTCAGCTCCAGCGGGGACCGGCCGTCCCCCACCAGCGGGTCCCCCTTGGGCACGGCCGGGCTGCCGGCTCGGTGGGAGAGGATGGAGTCGATCCCAAACCCGGTGGAGCCCTCCATGGCCCCCGCGAGGTGCCGGCGCTCACACGGGCATTGGCGGGGAGGGCGCGGCGGAAGCGGTTTGATAACGATAATTAACAATAACAGGAGGGAAAAACAAAAAGGTGAAAGAAAAAAAAAAAGGTAAAAAGAAACAGAAAATGGAGCAAAGTTCAGTCTGGGATCCGGGCAACAATTGCTGCAAGGCTCTTCGAGGCGCCGCGCGTTAGATCCAGGGCTGCTCCGTCTTCAGCATCGCTCCCAGCTGCACTCACAGACAGACAGACAGGAGAGGGGGGGAGAGGGAGGCAGAGTCAAACTTTGGCCGCGAAGGGGGTGGGGTGAGGGGGGACGGACCCCAACCTCAGCCGGGGTCCCGGCCACCCCACCCGTGCCCGGAGCCGCGGCGGCGCGGGGCTGGGGGGCAGCCCGGGGGCTCCCAGCCGGAGGTGGGGAGACAGCGATCGATAGTGAAGGCTTCGCAGCGCCTTAACCACTTAATGATCCAGAAATCAATGGGGAAGGGCGAGGGGAGGGCGGAGGGGGTGGCCAGTCGCCGGGCCGCCGCGGCGCCCCCCTTCCCCGCCAGCACCTCGGACAGAGCCGGGGGGGAAAAGCGGAGTCACTCCGGAGCCTGCAGCACCTCGGACAGCGCCGGAGTCGCTCCGGAGCCGGCGGTGCCTTCAGCACCTCGGACAGCGGCAGGAGCGCCGCGCCCTCCCCGGGGGGGAACGGGGGAAATGGGGAGAAAACCTGAACTTGGGCTGGGGGACCCCGGCACCCCCCCCACCCCCTGTGAACGCGCCCATTGGCCGCCAGGCGTTTTGGGGGATGTCACTCCCCAGCAGGCGACACCTTGGAGCTTGATTAACGGGAATTAATTGTCGCCCGGATCCCCGCGCTTTCCGGGCGGTTTCCGCCCTCTTTTGCTGTCATTATCCCGCTGATGGGGCTCTTAATGGGATGATTAGCCGCGGAGGGCGGGGGGGGTGTGGGTTGGGTGGGTTGTCGAGGGGTTACTGCTTTCTGCGCGCCACCCCCCGCAATTAGCTGATCTGTCGGTCCCTCCCGAGCAGGGAAAGTTTTGCTGGGCGTTAAAATTAAAAACAAAAAATTAGGAAAAAAAAATAAAAGGGAAAGGAAAAGCACCGAATTCCTCCCGAAACCCTCATCCCTGAGGCGGCTGCTCTGAGCCCGAGATGAGCCTCGGAGCTGCGAATTTCGTTGTTGCCCTGGAAATCGGTTGTGGCCGAGCAGAGAGGTCCGCAGGGCCCCCCGCCCAGAGCTGCCGGAGCGGCGAGGACCGGGCATCGCTCTGCCAGCGCCCAGCGGCGGTACCTACTGGTGCAACTGGGAAGGGATCGCACTCAGAGCGGATTTTTTTCTGCCGTCAATCGCATTTTAAAGAAAACCCCGATGGCCTCAGGCAGGGCTGCCCCGTCCTGCCCGTTTCTACCGGAGATACCAACTTTCCTCCCTCTCGCCCCGTCGGGGGAGTTGCTGTTGTTGGTCTCCCAGGCTGGAGAGGGACAGGCTCACGCAGGATTCCCACCTTCCTCTCGGTCAGACCGGCTGCTGTCTCCTCGAGGGTTTATTTAGGGGTTTTTCCCGTGGATAGACCCTTCGCCGCAGAGATAGGAAAACGTCCACACCAGGGTGCGTGAAGCTGCGTCACTTTAAAGCGATGTCGCTGGTTATTTCTCAAATATTCGATTTCTTCTGTTCCCCACCTTCCCGGCCAGTCAGCTGCATCTTGTCCCTCTTCCAAAGCCGCCCTTGGCCGGCAGCTTGGAGGCGACCAAGGAGAGGAGAGCCCCCCTGGGGAAGCCCGGCTGCCAGCTGTCGGGCAGCGGCGCAGGCAGGGCCCCCAGCACCTCCTGCCCTCGGCCCTGCAGGCTCGGGGCCGGCTGCGATCGGGGCAGCGGAACAAAAGAACCTTAGAGAGGGACAAGCCCAGGAACAAAATCGGCATCAGCCCCGGTCCCAGCCTGCCCCCACCTCGGGGATGCAACACGCCCGTGCTGGGGGTGCTCGTCCTGCCTGTCCCTGGGTGTGGGGCTCCTGCTGCTGCTCTGCCCTGCCTCCCTCCCAGCACAGAGGGGCCAGGTCAGTTTTGCAGAGTCCCTTTGGACTGGACCAGAGCAATGGATGTGCAGGAACTGGGCCCAGTGAGAAGCGGTGCTGAGACCCCGATGGGGTTTCCCAGTTCTTTGCAGAGTTTGTGTTGGTTCTTGGCTCTGGCAGCCTCCTTATTCACCCAGGAGACCACGTTTGGGCTGGAAATTTGCACTGGGATCAGGACCAGCACTGAGGTTGTATTTGGGAGCAGGAATGGGACTGGAAAAGGCAGCAAGGCTGTGAGTAGGATTAGAATTAGGATTTGGATCAGCCATGCAGGGACAGGTTTGGGCTGGTGAGTCTGTTGAGCTTGACCTGCCTTCAAATAACCACAAGGAAGTCCCCAGATCAGACCAACTTCCTGATGATGTGCAAGATTTTGGGAGTTATTTGTGTGTGGGGTACAATCCTCATCCCAGAGCAGGTTCTGTATTGTGCCATGCCCAGCCAAGGCCCTGGGGACAGCGATTGTCACTCCTAGGTCATGCTTGGAGCTCCCAGCAGCTACAGATGCACTTGCTACTCATGTTCTAATGTCAGTGTGGCTGACATTAATGTTATTATTACTATTATAACTATTATTACTATTAATGCTGTTGTTTTTATTAAGTTGTTTCAAAACTAGATGCCCCAAGGCAGAATTGTGCCCCATCCTGCCCATATGTGGTGTCCCTCCTACCTCACCAGGCACTGGATAAGTGGGGTTCCCATGATTTGTCTGTGGCTCCCAGCACAGACAGGAAATCCTGTCACACAGACCACCAAGCAGTGCACACTCCTTCCCTCTGTGTGTCTGCCCTTAAACCCCCTTTTCCAGACTGTTCCTGCTCACAAATACATCCGTCAAGAGGAGATCCCCAGTGCCAACTGCATTTACAGTCACCTCCTCACAAGCTTCAGCCACAGTCCAGGGGTGGATTTAGGGCTGTGACAGCTTTGGGAGTTGCTGTTCATCCCACCCCGCTGGGTGCTGCCGACGGACAGGGCTGGGCTCTCCTGTACCTGTCACCAGCACAGGTTTGGCCCTGGGGCCAAGAGACAGGGCTGGCCCAGGTGTGCCCAGGGGCTTCTGCTGTGGGACACCTTCCACAGCTGGGCCAGGGACTGCTGGGCTGTGATGAGCAAGAGTTAATCCTGAAATATCTGCTGGTCATGCACAGCCCGGTGTCCTGGAAGGGTCTGGCTGGATCTGGTCCGGAATTCCCCCGAGGCTCTGCTGCCCTGAATCTCCTGAACGCCGGCTGGGTGCTCGGGAAGGCCGTGCCCAGCAGGCCCAGGGAGCGATGCTGGGCAGCGTCAGGCTCCGCTGGGATGCTCGGTAACGAACCGAAAGTGTGGCCAGGAGAGAGAGGAGGGCTCGGGGTGGGGGCAAGCGGCAGAAAGGACGGGGACAGCCAGCCGGGGGCCGCCGAGCCGGGCCCGGCGCGGGGAAGCGGCAGCAGCGGTAGAACCCCGTTACCGGTGGGTGTCACTGCAGGACAAGCAGCGTCCGGGGCGGCCGGGGCTCCGCACGGGCAGCGGGGACACGGCTCCGGGGGACCGGGGGCAGGCCGGGAGGGCTGGTGCGGGCCGGGACAGGGACGGGCAGGGACAGGGACAGGGGCAGGGGCAGGGACAGGGACAGTGGCAGGGACAGGGACAGAGATGGGCAGGGACAGGGACAGGGACGGGCAGGGACAGGGACAGGGACAGGGGCAGGGGCAGGGGCAGAGATGGGCAGGGACAGGGGCAGGGGCAGACATGGGCAGGCACAGGGACAGGGGCAGAGATGCACAGGGACAGGGACAGAGATGGGCAGGGACAGGGGCAGGCACAGGGACAGGGGCAGAGATGGGCAGGGACAGGGGCAGGGACAGGGACCGGGCAGGCACAGGGACAAGGGCAGAGATGCACAGGGACAGGAGCAGATATGGACAGGGGCAGGGACAGAGATGGGCAAGGGACAGGGCAGAGACGGGCAGGGACAGGGGCAGAGACAGGGGCAGGGACAGAGATGGGCAGGGACAGGGACAGGGACAGGGGCTGGCACAGGGACAGGGGCAGGCACAGAGATGGGCAGGGACAGGGGCAGGGGCTGGCACAGGGACAGGGGCAGGCACAGAGATGGGCAGGGACAGGGGCAGGCACAGGGGCAGGCACAGGGGGGTTCCCTGCCCTACCCCCAAGCAGCCCCTCCGAGCAGCGACCCTGGGCACATTTGGGGCAGGACCTTCCCCCAGGATTTCGGGGTCAGTGGGGCAGATCTGTCGGCTCCAAGCCCCACTGAGAGGTGTCTCCTGAACGCACCTCATTTATTTGGCTGATGCTTTTTGGGTTTCTGGTCTCTTTGCTGGTTTCCTGGGCCTATCCCAGCCAGCAGCTCTACAGGGTCTTGGTTCACACCATTCTGTGCCAGCCCTTCCCAGCCAGGCAGGACTCTCTGGAGGTGCTTCCTTCCCTGAGCACACCCCAGGGACCTCGGTGGCTGCTGCAAGAGGACACTGATGCTGTGGCTGGGCTGAGAGTTGGAGGTGGCTCCCAGCAGGCAGAAGGACAAACCTCATGCCTGAGTTTCTCACACACTCATAAACAGTGTCATTTTTAGCAAGATAAGTCATTTAAGGCCCAGCTTCCTCCCTCCCTGGGGAGGTGGGAAAGGTCTTTGGTTATAATCCACCTCTGCCAGCTTGGCAAACCCTGCTGTTATCCTCCTCATTATTTTAGATGGGTTTTATTTAGAGGCCTGTACTAAAAAGAGGCAACCACATACCAGGGTTTTCCTGATGTGGACCAGGTGATTTTGTTCCTCCCTCAGTTCAGGTGTGGGCAGGGTGGAGTTTGTTACAGCCTCTTCCTTATAAAAGGGCAGTTTGAGGTACAAGCTGCCCAAAGGAGGAGAAGGGGGAAATGTGGGAGCAGCTGCTGGGGAGCCTTCGGTGTCCTGAGGGGTAAGAAAAGCTGCTCTTGTAGTTTACTTTGTTGTTTTACATTGAGCAATATAGTGAATATTGCAAAGATCTCTTCTCTTTGAGGTTTGGGTTAAAAAATTTGGCTGGAAATCTGAGGGGCAATGATCCCTGAGCTCAGCATAGGTTCTTCCAGTCCTTTGGCTGGGGGTGGCTTTATGTAGGAGGGTTGGTCTAATGCCAGTGCTGAGGTGTGGGGGGCAAAATCATACTGGGCACATCCACCTGAGCTCAGGGTGCAGCTGGGCTGCACAGCAGATCTCACCTCCCAGAGCTCTGGGGTGAACATACCTGAGCTCTCCAAGTGCCAAGGGGATGGTGAATATAAGAACTGGGAGTTAATTTGATTTAAAGAGTTGGTACAATCTGAGCTGTAATGGTAGATGTGAGAAGCAGACTATGTAAGAGTCATTAATTATTCCTTTAGCAATAAAGGAGATGCAGAGTTAAAATGATACTTCTTACCAAGTGGTATTTGAGGTGAAATGCTCTGTTGGGAAGAGATGGATTCCAAGTGTGTGGTTCCTGACTGACCCTTTGCTGTCCCCTGTGGGTTTGGGTCTGTGATGTTGAGCTGGTGTTGGTAGAGTTTGAGTTTGTTCAGTAAGTGCTTGCAGAGGCTCAGCCCTGAGGGCCTCCAGGCAGCAGCAGCTATTGCAGGGCGAGTGTGGAGCTGGCTGGGGCCATCCTCAAGTGGAGGCACTGCCTGTGGGGAGGCCTCAGTTTAGCAGAGCACGTAAAGCAGGTGTTTGGGTTCCTTCACACAGGCAATGGCTTTGCTGAATCAGGCACTGATGGGAAGCTTTTTTGGCAAAGAAATGAGAAGGACTGATGAGATTTTACAGATTTGATAGCAGCTAGGCCATGGCTGCATCTAAATCTATTTGTTGAGAACCAGCAGTGAAGAAGCCTGTCCTGCCTTCCCTGTGGAGCTGTGCTGGTGTGAGAACTGTCCTGTTCCTGAGTGTGATGGGAACTGTGGTGTTCAGGTTGTGCTGTGCCCCTGCCACAAAGCAATGAACACAAGCATGCCTCTCATATTTATGATTTATTTGGCCATATCTGCATTAGCATAACTCTGTAAAACCTGAGAGAAAGTCTATTGCCTGTGGAATCCCAGGGTCTGAGGGCTGTGCCCAGCGTGGTCCTCGCTGTGGGGGCCCTCTGGGGAAGGGGACCACTCGCAGGCACCTCTCAGTGGGAGGCACTGAGAGCCTTTCTACGAGAGTCAGGGTCTGGAAACGTCCTGAGATGAGGCTCAGCCTATGAGGAAAGGAGCAGAGAGAGGATTGGTTACAGCCAGGAGGCAGCCACAGAAAACAGGTTGAAGCACAGACAGGGAGGAGACTGCAGATTGCAAAAGGGCTTTTGCCTGACTGGGAGACGTTGCTCCAGCTGAAGTTAAACACTTAACCTGTTTAAGATGAAGAGTAACTTTCTGATTGACCTCAGCAGATTTTTATCCTACTGTAGCAACAAAACCCTGTAGTTTTATTATGGTGATTTTTTTGGGTTTTTTTGTCAGACATTTTCAAAGGCTGCATGCTCTAAGATGGGCTCTGAAATAAATATGCCTTGTTTTCTACAACACAGGACTCATGCCTCACTGAGGGGTCAGGATGGGCTCAGAGCTCCCAGGGAAACCCCTGGTGAGGTCAGGGGCACTTACACAACCTACCCTAAAATCACAGAAGCAGCAGCAGCTCCCCAGGAATCACCTTTGAGTGGGGACAGGGTGAAAAAAATGCCCATGACTATAAACAAAAGGGAAGTAATCTGGGGGGAAAAGCTCCCAGGGCCCTTTGGGGTGAGCAGTGGGGCTCACACCCAGCAAACCTGCAGTGACTGAAACGGGAGTGTTTTCCACGGGGGGCCACAGGCCCTGCCTGCCCCAGCACAATTCCCTGTGCCATACATCTGCCTCGTGTGGCTGTGCTGAGCTGCCTCCCGCTTCCCCCACCCTGCTCAGGCTGGCTGGATGTCAGGTTTTGCATATGTAAAAATACAGAGCAGTCTTTGCCCTGAAAAGCTTGCTAGTGATCTCATTAATCAAGACAAACAAAGCGTATTTAGCTATTCCCCCTCTCTGGAGAAAGGCGTTCAGGTACTTAAATATGCATTTCAGTGCCTAACTTCAGACAGCTGTTTCTGGATGGTTTTGCTTTCTCCCAAATAGCAGCAGTGACATAACCCCTCTCTGGGAGGGAGAGGTGGGGGAGGCAGAACCAGGGGCTGCTGAAGTAGGTGGGTAACCCCAGGGAGCTGGCAGGGACAATCCCTGGTCGTTCCAACTCCAACCTCCCATTAAAGATGCAGCAGATTTTCCCTTGGAGCTGGGATTGTTAGAAAAATCCAGTGCTTGCAGGTAAGGACAGCTGAGCTGCTTCTCTTGAATGTGCCTCTGTCGTGCTGCCTTATCCACCAGTGCTGGGAACTGGGTACAGGGACATTTCTGCCTGCAATGGGGTGGAAGCCAGGGGAGAGGAAACAGCAGTTTATTCACTCCAATCTCAGAACGAAGCTCCTGGGTGAGAAATGTCACACTGAGCCACAACTGGCAGTAATTAAAATGAGCAGAGCCTTGAGGAAGTTGTGAGGGATGCCAGCACCTGCCCTCAGCATGAGTGAGTGGGAAGCACCAGGTGTAGGACAGGGGCAAGTGCTGTTTTAAAAAATGAGAAACCCTCCCCGTAATTAGAGTCCAGATAAGGGTGTTCTTGGGTCAAAGGTCTTATTATGACAGAGGCTGGTGTTGAGAAGTCAATGCCAGTGATGAATCCTCATCTCTGACTCTTCTAATTCATATTTTAAATGATGAACCCAGAGGTACCTCCTCTAGAGAGAGCTGATGATCTTTGCCATTACTCTGCTGCAGCTATGGGCTTTTATGCCAAGATTTTGTTTGGAGCACTGGCTGCAGCAGGACAGGAACGTGGTTTGTAGGGAAAACCTGGAAGGTTCTCCTTGCAGAATGATGGAGCTGCCATGGGCTCCAGCTGCTGCTGAGGAGCAATGGTTTGCTGCTGGTCATTGCATTTGTTATTGACAAATGAAAACCTGCAGGACTGTTGCAGCTGGGATGTTGTGATGTCAGTGTTTGCTTCACAGAATTAGAGGAGGAAAAAAATAATTATCACTTCTAAAACTTAAATATGTATTTGGGGGGGAGTGTTTCCTTTGGGGTTTTACAGTTATAATAATGTGTTAAATTGCAGGATACATTAAAGCATGTGTGCTAATTGAAGGCTGATAAATTGCATGTGAGATGCAGAAAGGCCAAGCTGGTGCAGGGAAGGCAGAGCTCCCCTGATGGCAGCAAACCCCAGAGACTGAGCAGGGTTTTCTGGGTGCTGCAGCTGCTGGGCACCGTGAGCACCCTTGGGTGCAAAATAAGCTCAGCTTATGGAGAGAGTTTTAGTTAATAGAGCTGGGGTTTATGGTTTGTGGCTGTTTAATTGATGACTTTTAGGAGGTGTTGAGGAAGAACCCATGAAAAGGCCTGAAACAAGTAACGAACAGCACCAGGTTCTCCTCCCAGCCTGGAAGGACCCACTGAGATGTGGCTGTCCCTGTTGCTCTCCCAGCCCCTGCCTGGCTCTGCCCACCTGCCCCCAGGCAGCTTCCCAGCCTCGAAAGATTTTTCACTTTAACAGCAAAGCTGCACCGGGACTCAGCCTCGTTTCTCCATCATCTGTTTGATCGAATCCTTTTAGCGGGTGACAAAACACTTTCCTGAGTTCTCTTTACAGGAAACCAATCTCTATTTTTTTTTTTCCTCCCAAACCCCCTCTCATTTACAGGAGTCTAACAAATCCTAGGGCTTTTTAAATTTTTTTTCCCCTCCAAAACAACACGAAACAGCGGATTTTGTCAGGAAGGGGGGAGGAGGGAGTAAAATAAACAATACAGAGAGGGCTAGGGTGCACACACTGATGCTCAGCGCACCGAGCATCCCTGTACAGACACAAAAAACCCACCCCAAAACCAACCCACCCCGAGCACGCGCACATCGAGATGCAAATGATTTTCCGCGAAGCCATCGCTTGTAAAGCTTGACAGAAAATAATGAGAAACACTAAATCTTTTATAAGGTCAACACTCAAGCAGCTGTCAAACAAGAAAAGAATTTAGCGAAAGATCCGCAAAAACTTCCATCGCCTCATTAAATCCAACAGGGCCGGGGCCCGGCGTGGTGAGGAGGCACCGGGGCGCCTCCGTTTTGTGTCAGTAATTTGCGGCGGAGGAAGAGGGAAGACGAAACAGCCAACGCCGAAGGGGCCTTGGGGGAGGCTGGGGAATCGTTAGTGCGCCAGGAGCGGCCTCGGCTCCTAATTGGAAGCATTGGGCATTATCAACGGAGGATTTGCCTCGGCTCCCTGACAGCTCTCTAGGCCTGGAATGATAGCCCACTTGTCAGTGTAAAAGACCATTAAAAACAAACCATTTTGATTTAATTGGAGGCGGTGTGCTGGGGGCCCAGGTGAGGCGCTTCATCAGCCGATGTTGGCTGCTGATGCCTTTTTCCCCCTGTATTGATGGCTTTTTTTCTTTTTCTCCCCTCCCTTTCAAAAACTGTCTAGGAAAGAGAAAGAGGTGCTGAAAGATCCTTCACAGCCGCAGCGAGAGCGGCTTTCAATAGGGTTGTCAACAAATGCCATGACAAGTTAGAGAGAGGCAGGTACTTTTAAAACAGACGTTATTCTGTCCAAGATGAGCTGTGCTCAGAGGTGAGTGTTGGATTATTAGGGTTACAAATAATGTGGCTTTTCCTGCCAGGAGCGTGCTTAACTGGCTTAACGAATGGGGTTGATTTTTCTCTCCCCACCTTTCTAAGAACAGAGGGGAAATGCAGGACAAGGGAGCCTGTGCTAAATGATCTTTATTTGCTTCAAGCCCAGGAAGGTTTCAAACAGTGCTTAGCAATTTTGGGCTGCTGTATTTAATGTCCCATGGAGATTTGGGTTGGTGGGGTTTTTATTCTTCCTGAAAATAATGGCCACAGATATTTGCTGGAGTTCATTGGTTGTTTGGTCTGGGCAACAGCATGAGGGAAGAAGAATTAACCCAGTGGAGCTGTAACCTAGTGTGTGCCCCCCACCTCCTTGGCAGATGTTTCAGGGTCAGACCAGAGCTGGCAGCTCTCACACTAACCTCATGTGCTTGACATCTGAATCTTGACCCTTTTCATGCCAGACAAGAGTTCTACTTGAAGTTGTCTTGATAAATAGCATCTTTGCAGAAGTCAGACCAGGGCCACAAATGAAACCTCAAATCTGTTTTAAAAGCATTTCTGTGGAGTTGTGCAATGGAAGGTGCTCACTCATAACCCAACACAGTGTGTGTGGTTTCACCCTGCCACAAGCTGTGAGCACCCAAAATCTGTTCCCTCATGGGTGAGTGTCTCCAAAAGAGCAATGGGAATCAGTTGCCAACTGCTCCTTGTGCTGCCTTTGGATACTGGGGCTTGGATGTAGGTGGAGCCTGCCCTGGAGATGATCCAAGCTGTAAAGCTGCAGAAGGAGTTGTTTTCCTGTGTTAATCAGATGTCCAGAGCAATAGAAATGGCAGAGGAGTGATGGTCCCTCTGTCTCTGAGGGAGACATGAGGAAGTGCTGAACATGGTAGGTGATGGCTTTTACTAAGAGAGGGTCAATTGAAATAAGATATAAGAAGGTTTTTTTACAATTAGGATGTTGAAATACTGGCACAGGTTGCCCAGAGAGGAGGTGGCTGCTCCATGTCTGGGAACATTCAAGGTCAGGTTGGATGGGGCTCTGAGAAACCTGATCTGAAGGTGACCCTGCTCACTGCAGGGGGGCTGGACTAGATGGCACTTAAAGGTCCCAAGCCAAAATACTCCATGGCAGAGGGCAGAATTAAGATGGGGTGAGAGGCTGAGTGTCCAGAACACACAGGCTATTAGGAAAGCCTGGACCATGAAAATGCTTTGCTGTGGTTTGAACAATTGTATTGCTGGAGGATTTGGCTGTGAGACAAAACAAGAAAACCTCCAGAATCTTCAAGGAAATGTAGAAGGTACACCCTGATGGTGACAGGGGCCCAGAGCCTGCAGTTAGTCCTGGAATGGCCGTGGTGTGGGAGGTGACAGCTCTGCTATGGTCCCAGAGGAGAGTGCAGGGATCATGCTCAGGGCAGCCCGTTTGGAACCCTGCAGGGTGTTGTGTTCTCTGCATTGTGCCTGCTGTAGGCCAGTGATGCTGCTTTGGATTGTCACTGCAGGCCTGGGAGCCACCAACTCGTGTCACTTGGGCCCTTGAACAACCATCAGTCAAAATTGATTTTAATTCTTTTTGGTCAGCCAAAATCCCAGCTGAAGGGAGGATTGATCTGGTACTGTAGTGACAGGAAGCTCTCAAACTCATTGCTTTATTCTTTAAGCACTTTTTAGGCTCCAGGAGAGGAGTTTTATAACACTCCAAGCCCCAGAATTTTTCTGCCCTCAGACCCAGGAGGACCAATGTTGCACCTGAACAGCCAGCCTACTGTGTGCTGTGTGCATCAAGCCCAGGTTATTTAAGCAGAATCTGTGGCTTTTCTGACAAGACAACAGCTGTGAGATTACATGAGCTGCGCTTGTCAGTTCAGCTCTATAGACAAAAATAGAGGTAAGGCATTAAAAAAAAATGCAGAACATTTTTGTGTGTACGTGTTAAACCTCAACTGTTAATTCTGATGAAGGATCAGGCTGTGAGCAGATATCAGATCCCTGGTGAGAATCAAATTCCGGAGCCCAGAATTTTGCTGCAAAGTTTATACAGTGGGGATTCCTCTAATTACTTTCAGTGGAAATTTACCTGACAGAGCTTTCCCAGGTAATGCAAGGCATATGCAGGAGAGCCGCTCAGCCGTTGACAGAGCCTTTGATTTTGTGCCAGGTTGCAAATTAAGTCTTTTGCCAAGGTACCCGAACACTTGCTCGTCAATTGCTTATCGCTTATTCATATCGCGTTTCATCTGCGCCGAGAGGCACCGCACGGTGACAAAAGTCTTGTCCAAAGTTGCTGCATTTTCTTTCCTTCCCCTTGCTTGGTCAAGTAAACAAGCCACCTTCGTGTGTCTGTGAGCTGGGATTCTCTAATGAGCAAAGGAAGAACCCTGGTGTGTGTCAGGGACGGGAGGTGCACGGAGCTGTTTTGACACATTGCTGAATTCTGTCCTGTGTTGCTGCTTTGTTGCTGCCTGAATCCTTCTTGACTTGATAGAGGCCTGGAAATTTATTGGAGGTGGTCGACATTGATGTACTGGTTTGGATAATGACTAACAAACATTCAGATGGAGGTAGCTGGAGCCTCACCCTGGCACAGGTGGGGATGCTGCATTTGGGCAGCAATGTCCTTTCCAGGGTTTGGTTGACACCAAGGATGCCCTTCTGCCTGAGCCAGCAGGTGAGGAGTGACACGGGGACAGGACACATCCACTGAACATGAGGGACAGGAGTATTTAAGGCTGAGAGAACTGGGATTGTTCAGTCTGGAAGAGAAGGCTTTGGGGTGACCTGAAGGAAACTTGCAGGAAAAATGGGGAGAGACTATTTGTAAAATCCCAGAGTGACAGGACAAGAGACAGTGGGTTCAAATTGAAAGAGGGTAGGTTTAGATTAGATATTAAAAAAAATTCTTCCCTGTGATGGTGGTGAGGCATTGAAACAGGTTGTCCAGAGAAGCTGTGGCTGCCCCATCCCTGGAAGTGTGCCAGGCCAGGCTGGATGGAGCTCTGGGCAAGCTGGTCCAGTGGAAGGTGTCTCTGCTCGTGGTGGGGGGTTGGAATGAGATGATCTTCAAGGTCCATTTCCAACCCAAACCATTGTCTGATTCTATGATTTATGTCCATGCTGGGTGCCTGAGAGTACAGTCCCCAGGGAATGTAGTCCCACATCTACAAATAAATTAATTTTGGTGCCCAGTCCCAGCCATACTGGCAAAACCTGAGCCCTGGAATCGTGTCGCTGCAGGCAAAGCAAGGCAGAGGCTGTTTGCTTTGGAAAGTGGCTGAGGAAGAGGACAGCAGTAGAAGCATCTTGCTGAGGCAAGCAAGGAGTTAACATCTGCTTTGTTCAGTTAAAAAAACCCCAAAACCCAAAACACTTCAATGCAGCAACTTTCCCCAATGAACTGCCCATGGGGACATGACTGGCTCCCTGTGACCTGTTTGTCTTGGTGAGCTGGGGGGCCCAGGAGACCACAGGCCAGGTCAGTCCTGCACAGCAAGACAGAGCAGGAGCACTCGGTGTGGGAAAGCCTGTAAATCACCCAGTTAGCTTAACAGTGTGGGCCATTATTCCAAAGCAGTGGGGCTGAAACCTAAATCCAAATGAAAACATAGTCAATTTGTCCATACTTTACTGACTGGATGACTGTGTAAGGCCATGCAGCTTTGGCAATGCAGGGAGCAAGCAGATGCAAGCAGTGGGTAGCAAAAAGCTCCTTTGTTTTCTTCTCTTCCACTTCTTGGGCAAGCTCTATCATGGTGCCAGGAAAGAGTCTTGCAGGGACTGAATGGAAAGCCAGTGGAGATATCCATGCCCAGTTTCTGCACCTCTCTGTAAGGGGCCACGATGGGAATAAAAAAATCCTTCTTGTTGATTTTTATGGGCCTACAGGAATAATCTCACCTTCCTGCTGCCCCTATTTTGGATTATAACGATTTCAGTGGCAGGGTGTGCTGTGTTGCTCCCCTCAGGCTCAGAGCAGGCCAGACTGAAAGGTGTTATGCCAGACGATGAGGTGACTGAGTGGCTTGAGAATATCACACTCTTACACCTCATACCAGCCTTGGATCATATGGAAATGAAGCTTAAAGTGAGGTGGTGGTCAGGGGAATGGAGTCTCTGAATTTTTTTGTCCAGGGTCTGGAGTATTCTCAAGTCATGAGCATCTTCTGTACTGGTCAGAGCAGGAAAATGTCACCACAGGAAATAATATGGTAGGAAATAATATGCAGATGGAGTCTCCTAACAAGGTTTCTGTGAAATGATATTTTTGTAGTTGCTTTTGATATTCTTCCTGCACAGTAGGATGGGGGTGTTACATGGATTAGAGAGAGTGTTTTGCTCTGTTGTTACCTCTGTAAAGGAGGGACTGGCACTGACTCCTGGAGTCCCTGGGGTTAGTTGAAGGGTTAGGCCAGTCTGGCTTTCATAACCATTCCATCACCTCTGTAGAACCCAACTTTACAGGAGGAATTAAAAAAAAGCTTGGAGACCACCAAATGTCTTTGGTAACCCTTAACTTTCTCCAGGCTGTTACTGATTTTAACTGGGTAAACAATTATGGATGTTCAAGAGGAGTTTTCCATGGAGGAAACCATGACTAAAGGCAAGTGAGTAACAAATTCCTTGATCCAAGTTCTAATGTGGGCTGTGCCTGTTAAATCTGCAGCTGGGGAAAGGCAAACTGTCCAGGGTAAGGCAAGGAGAAAGGAGGAGTATGGAAAATCTGCAGAGGCTGGGCAAAATGAGCTCTCCCTCCTCCCTGGAGGCTGCTTTTGGAAAGGAAGGGAAAGGGAGAAGCAAAAGGAGAAGGAGAAAAAGAAGTAAGAAAGATTTAGAGGTTTGAGAGCTGGGGTGGGAACTCAACGACAGCCATGGATGAAACAAAAGGGAAAGCACAAAGCAAAACCCAGGCTGAAAAATGAACAGTGATGGAAAGGTCTGGGGTGAGAGGAGCTCTAAAGAGGAGCTTGCCCCAGTATCTCGTGTGACTCTCACAATCTGTTTAACAGCGATCGCTCATGTTCTCTCGCTGCCGCCGCCGCAGCAGCAGCTCCGAGCTGGCAGGCAGTGGGGATAAATGATCACTGACATATGCTAATCGGGCACTCGTAGACAGGGCGTTGGAGGAATACATCAAGGTGGTGCAAAACGCGTTTCCTGGGCAAAACTCTCCAACTTGTGCAAGCAAAACACCTTCAGGATGTTACAAGGCTTCTTTGCTGTTTTAAACTGTGGTTAGAAATCAAGAGCGTGGCAAAAAAAGAGCCCCATCAGAAGAAGGGCTGGGGTGGAGAGCTGAGAGATCTTTGCAGTGGTATCTATCAATGCTAAATATGATTTTGGCCATGTGAACTCCCTGCAGGTTTCAGTGCTTTCACTTTCTGGTGTCTCCTTTCTGTTCCACTGATCCAGCTCTTTCCCCTTCTTTCCTAAAATCCCCCCTAGCTCTTCACTTGAAGTTTCCCTATAATTTACACCATAAACAAAATTAATGGAATTCTAACAAGTATCCCAGAGCACAGCAGGTTGCACAGATGAATTCAGGGAGCTGTTTAGATCACATCACTAGAACAACAAATCTTCACCTTGACTCTTATTTGGATCAATTAAAGGAAGTGTCATGCACTTCCTTCAATATAACCTGGCCAGACCCTTTGCTTTGTCTCAGAGTGAATATTGTCAATCAGGTAGTTCAGAGAGGTATCAGGAGTGCAGGCTTTCTGGAAAGCTTTAATCCTGGGGTGGAAAAACTTCTTGAAACATCTGGTGTGGTTTGAATTAGCTATGGTGAGATCTGATGAAATGGCAGGGTACCAAAATGCAGGTGTGGCTGTCCTGCTTGTGCAGGGCACTTGTAGAACAAAGGTCACCCCTGTACTAACAAGAAGATATAAAATGATGCTTCTCATCTCATGAAGCTCATGAAAGTGCAGATAAGTTAAAAAATATATTATTATCTGGGCAACTGCTGCCTCTCTTCCAGGGCTTATGGCTGCCAAATAATAGCCCACCCTGATGTTCAAACGGGGCTGATGGTTGAACACATTTGGAACCATTTTAAGGTCTGGGTCATGGGGAGCTCCGAGTTAAGACCCTCATTCATTGTGTGCTGAGGATGTTACAGGGGCATGTGGGCAAGGTTGGAGTGTCCCTGAGTGCACTCAAGTGCTTGTAGAGGCGCAGAAGAGCTGACTTCAGCTGTGGGATGGGGTGTGGGGGTGTCCATACCTTCTCAAAGCGCTGGGGGTGCCAGAAGGACTCCTCCTTCACGGGCAGTGGGTGCGTGCGCAGGAACGTGGTGCGATTTCCACGCACGTCGCTCATCTGCAACCAAAGAGAAACAAGAGAGGGCTCAAACAGCTGCACTTCACTTACCTGCAACCCAAGATGAAGGAGAGTGGGCTCAAACTGCTGCAGAGCCACACACATCAGCTCTGTGTCACACAGTGCAGTGACACTGGGGTGGATGATGCCAAGGGTCGCTTTGGGCTGATGATCACAAGTGCCTGATCTGGGGAGTTTTCTATGTTCATGCAGCCAATACTGACAGTTAAAATAAGCTGATGAGAGAAACACTGTCAGCTCTCAGGGTCTGCTTTGTAGAGCATCCCAGTGAGGTGACTGCTGCCCACTGGAAGCCCTGTGCCCTGAGCTACAGCAATGGCTCATGCCTAACTGGGATGACCATAGTGGGGTTTCCTGGCTGTCTGGTGTGTGTTCCTCTCCTGATTAATTGCAGTTCACAGTGCTTGATGGTCCTAGCACAAGCCAGTGCAGGTACCTGGTGAATGTTTTGGCCACTTGATGAAGCCCTGGGAACCTGTCTGCTCTGTGGTCTAGGATACAGGTTTGTGTTGCTTAACTCAGTAATTGGTGCTGCAGGCTTTGGGAGCCTGATGGAGGCAACTTAATGATTAAAAACATCAGTATTAACTGTGGAGGTACCTCCCATTACAACAATTAACAGATAAAGTAGGGATGCACTTTCCAACATCCCAGGCTGGTGTATTCATAAAACAGCTGCTAATTAAGGACACTGTATTCCTGCACTTCAACTATAAAGCACAGTTTGTGATGGCAGCAAGCCCATTGAAATTGGTCATTACCATATTAGCCCGACTCTTCTTTGAGCCATTAACTAATAAAGCAGTCATTGGCTGCTTTTAAATGGTATTACAATGTTGGTGTGTTTTACAGCACAGCCTTACACTGCAACAACTGCTGTGGGTGCTGGCATCAACCACACCAGGCTCAGGGCTCTCCATTCAGCATTTGTTGGCTCTTCCATTGCTGTGGCCACTGTCACAGGTAACCTGAGCAGAGCTGATGTTCAAAGGACAGCCTGTGGGACTCCTGGCAGGGGGTGCTCATCTTTGTTAGGCTTCATCAGTGTTTTAGTAGTCAGGGGGACATGTTTTCCCAGCTGAGAGCCCTTCCTAGGGTTGGCAGAAACCTGCCCATCAATCCATCGAGGGGTAGGACAGTGGGGGTTATGCCCAGAAGTGCTGTGCACAGCAGGGGAAGGCATTGCTGGAGTATTCCCACCTTTTTCTTCACCACGTGCTGGACTACTGTCCGAGCCCTCTGGCTCTCCATCCACAATTCCTTGTATCTGTGTTGCATGAGGTCAAAAATTGGAGTGGAAGGCCTGGAAAACATTGAAAAAACACCAATATAATCCTTATAATATTTACCTCCTTGTGCTGGTTCATCTCTCTGCTACTGGAAAGTGACTGGTGAGAACGTGAATAAAGCCTCGCACTGGGAAAGGCTTTCTCCTCCTCAAGAACCCTCAAACTCACATTCATTTGCACTTAACACACCACAGCCCACACACACCTGTGGTAACCTGTGCCAGGGCACTCCCCAGAACTGGAACAATTTCTCTCTTTGCACAACCTTTTACAGGGCAGTTTTCAGCAGCTGTCTGAGCCCTGGTGTGCTGGAAGGGCCACAGAGCACCACAGGCTGCAGCTCAACTTTGAGCCCCACTAGAGTTTCAGGAGAGCATTTCCCAGCTGGTACCCAAGGGAGCAGCTCTGGCTGGATTCTGTCCAGGGGAAGAACCACTGTGGTGCCAAATGTGTTTTGCTAAAATAACATTGCTTTTGCTATTAAAATCTCTGATGTGGTGCACCAAATGCTGCAAATATGCAGTGATGGATAGAGTGAGAGGAATAAGTGCTGTCCTAAGCAGTCTGAATAGGGCTAAAAATGGGCCCAATGCACATGCTCAGGTGTCTGCAGCAGAAAGGGAAGCTGAAATGCTGAGCCCTGGGCTGGTGTCTCAGCTGCACAAATCAGGTGTATTTGCCCCTTGAAAGAGGATGCCAGAGCAAGGAGGAGACAGAAGTAGAGAGGAGCTGCACATGACCCTGGTTCTAGAAAAAGAGTAAAAAGGCAGTTGCTTGTTGGCCAGTGTCCTGTTCAGCTGCTCTGAGCTGGCATTAACCTGACTGGCTTGGGGCAAAGCTGCAGCCTGAAATTGTTGAGCCTTGCTCCTTGCAAGTGAGGATACTTCATCAGCCACCATGGGAGGCAGACCTGGCAGTGGCAGGGACAGTGAATCAGTAATTCCTGCAGTCCTGCTGCTATTCCTTCCTCCCACAAGCAAACACCTGAAGGTGATGAAGGACCTCAAGCTCAAGTTTTATTGGTCCTTGTCCTTGCACACCTTGCTGAGGAGGGGTTTTTCCCATCTTGGCAGCAGCTGATGATTGTGGAGCTCTCACCTCTAGCTCTGCTCCCACCTGTAGACTGCAGAGCCTTCAGCTGCAGTTCCCATAACAGAGCCAGTGCTTTCCCTGCCTGTCCAGACCAACTGCAGGACACTGGGGACTTGGGGTAGCTGCTGGGCTGCTTCTGGGCCACCAGCTCCACCTGTTTCTGCAAAGAGCCCAGTGCCACAGAGAGAGACAGTGTTTTGTGGTTTATGGCAGGACAGGGTCCAGAATTGACAGCTGCCAGCTTTTAGCAGCCTGGAGAATCCTTGATGATCATGGAGGGCACCAGCAGTGTGTATGCAAATAGTAACTCTTCTATTTCTTGTTCCTTCACCCCCGTGGTGACTTTTATTACTTAATTATTGCACACCACATGCTTCAAAACAGCCTAATCTATGGTCGTGTTTTCTAATGATACTGGATGTGCAATCCAGCAATATACATCCCAAGGGGACATTCATATCAGAGGAGACATCCTTCTGCAGGCCTCCTCTTTCATAGATCACATGCTGCAGGGCTTTTCAAGCCTTTGCTGACAAATCAGCTCCGCTGCTGCAGACTGTTATCTGGAGACACCCGGTGCCAAAGGCAACACTGACATTTACCCTCTGTCCCTTCCCTTCTTCTTTCCCCTCGTTCCCTTCCAGTTTTGGCAGTTCATGCTGATCAGAGCTGGGCAAAATATTTAAAAGGTTAAAAGACGTGGCAAACCTGTGGTCAAGTGTGTTATTATCTGTGTGGGTCTCCAGTCTTGTAGTGAGGTGTAAAGTTTGGTATTCCTGGCAGAAGGACGTGGTGAGCATTGCTTGTTTACTCCTGTGCCTTTGCTCTCCATGACAGGAGCTTTCCTGGTGTGCAGGGATAGCAGGGAGGGAGGCAGGAAAGCACTGAGCCTTTGTGTGCAGCCTTTGATTATTGATATTTTTTTTTAAATTGAATGTATTTTCTTCACATCTCCATGGAGGTGACTTTTCCCATCTCCAATGGACCAGCCAGTTGGTGACTGATTAGTCCACAGCTGGCTTGTAAGTAAATGCTTGAAAGGACACATTTGGGTGGATGCTCTTCAGAGATCCTTCCCTGCCGTGTGATTAATCACATTTAAGTCCTGATCCAGCAAAGTATAGAACCATGCCTGGAATGATGCACACATGAACGGCCTCTCTCAAATCAGTGGGAATGACTCGTGTGCTCGGTTACCCATGTAAGCCCTGGTGGGGCTGTAGGATGTGAGGCTTCATCTGGCTTTTCTTCCTTTAAGAGAAACACTGAAAAAGTGGGGAAGAGCAGGGGATATCAGGTAACACCTCTTTAAGGTTACTGGAGAGATCTCAGTGAGGAGGCTTTTCCTTTGGAGGTCAAAGCCTGATCTCAGCAGAGTGGATGGGGAATTTGGCCCCAGTATCGGTGCTGCTTGGCACTGTGACAGCTCTTAGTTGCAGCTGGCCTTTGGGGAAATGTCCTTTTGCCTTAGTGTTACTTCAGGACAGGGATCAATGGCTCGTGTGCTCCCTTTCCTTCTGTCACTCTGCCCAGATGTCGCTCCTGAGCAGGGACAGTTTTGCTGTTGCTGTCTGTGGATGCTGCAGGGAGAGCAGGGGAAGCATCTGCTGGAAATGCTTATTGCACATTGAAACCCATCTCATTCAGAGTAATGACTCAGATCTCCTTGTTTTGGCACAAGCACCCTGCCAGAGAAGGGAAAGGCAAAGAAGTTCTGATAGGATGTAACAAATTATTTATAGTTGTAGGAAAAAAAAATACTCATCTGCTTCCTTTTATAGTCAAATAGTTAGAGCCACTTCTAATGCTGACATTTCCTAAATATTTTAAAATTTATCTGTGCACATTTTCAAAACTATTATCCCTGAAACAGTTCCTGTCTCTTTAATAGAATCTCTCTAATTTACTTTCAAGAGTCAGGGTACAGACCTATTTTCAACTGAAATGACAAGCACCTGCTAACTTGGTTATACAATGTGGAATTCTAGTCTGCCAGATATCTCCTGGAAAAGAAGCTGCAGCCTCCTAATAGGCTATTTTACTGTGAAAACAGTGTTAAAAAGTATAATAAAGTATTAACAATATTAAAATAAAACAGTGTAGGCCTTAAATGAGCTACAAACTAGCTAAATCTATTCTCTTCAATATGAGCCTTCGGTGCTTTGCAGCTGATACCTCAGAGCTGGGATTTATCTAAAATGAAGGCACCAGGGACACGCAAGAGAAATGGTAATTATAATTTGCAAACATTAGGCTGACACTTTTTTGTGTATGTGTGTATAAATTCTGACAGCTGTGATTTGTGGCAATGCCAAATAGTGCTCTACCTTACTGGGTAGGGCTCACTTTGTGGCAGGCCATCCTCAGAGCAGCAGCTCATTAAAACTTTGGAGAAGGAGAAGTTGCCGAAAACAGGAAGGCGTCAGAACCATCTGAGGGATTTTTGGTACACGCTTGTTGAAAGGTGTTTGAGAAGAGAGCCTTGGGTCTGACAAACTGGAATTTTAGTACGCCTCCCCGTTCACAGTGGGGCAAAATAATTGGTCATCAGTGACTACTAATTTGGTTTAGTAGCCAGAGGCATTTTTTTTCTTCCCAGAAAATCAATGACAGTGCCGAGGTCTGTTCAACGTGATTCAGCTCAAGATGGGTCCTCATTTAGCTCTTGATGCTTCTTCCACTGGAGACAGCTATTTTGTTAAAATGAAATTAAAATCTATCTATAATACTCAGCTCAGGGAGCCGCACCCGTCAATGCCATGCTGCTCTTGAGGTTTCAAGGCTGTCAGTCTCCCCTCAAACTTATTTTCAAAGGCTTATACATCAGCTGCAAAAAAAAGGTACTTGGCAAAAGTGGATACAAAGGACTTTGCTCAGGAAGGGGGTTTACACCAACTTGAAAGGTGTAATCAATTTGATTGCTAAGTTGTGTTGTGAAAGGGTAAAAACTTGCCTTATGCCTTTTTTTTTTCCTTGTATAATTCAAAAGCATGTAAATATTTTAGTGCAAACCACAGCCCATGGGGTTTGTGTGTGGCTCTGCAGCCAGGGCAGTGCTTTTCCTGCTGCTGGACAGGACGGGCTGGGAGCAGAGCAGGGAGCAGAGCAGTGAGCAGAGGATGTGCACAGGCATCGGCTCCCTGGCAGCTGTGCAGCTGCTGGGGCTGTGCCCAGAGCTCTGCTCCAGTTCCAGTGGCAGCTCACAGGCAGCAGGGTCTGGCCCTGCACTGGTGCTTATGCAACAGATCAGTCACGGAATGGGATTTGTCTGCGGTTGTGACGTTAAAATTGTGTTGCTGCACCACTGCCTACACTGAAACTTTAACCCCTTCTTGAAAGGTTAATGAGGTTTCAGGGGAGTTTAGTCCTTGCTGGTGTCCTTCCATCTAAGATGTGCTTTTGTTGCACAATCAGGATCTGTCTTTGGGGCCTTCAGTCCACAGGGGAAGCAGCTGCAGGGGCACCACCTTTGTATTCCTTTCTTGTTTGCTTCATGCTGGGAAGGATTTGTGCTGTGATAGAAGTGTCCTTACAGACTCTCCCCATGGCTTGTGGTCAGGCCAGCAGAACCTGTTCCCACCAGCTCAGGTTGGTTTCTTATAGAAACATGAGGGTTGGAAAGGCCCTCCAAGATCAAGTCCAACCAGTTTTTTACTGAGGAACAGTTTGGTCTGCAGCATCTCTGGAGCGTGGGGCTCCTTGGGGCAGCTACCACAGGTATTAATTCAGTAAATAAAGCACAAGCTGGGTCTGTGATCCTGTTTGGGGCCGTGGGAGTACCCTCAATGTAGGCATTAGTGCTCAGGTCCCTCTGTCCTGAAAGAGGGCTGAGAGCACAGGAAAATTCTGATGACAGCTCCCTTGTAGTGCTGTATTGCCTCCCTTCCTCCCTCCTCACTGATGGGCTGCAGGTAGCAATCTATCTCCCATTAATTTGTCTCTGTGTAGCCCAGCAGGAAGCTGGGGTATGATTACAGCTCTGGCCCTTGAGCAGAGCCGGCACAGCCCCGGCATCCCCCTGCAAACCGCCGGGCTCTGCCTCGCCTTAATTGTTCCCCTTTGGCCCGTGGACCTGTCTCTTCTAACAAGGGCTGCGAGGAGGGCCGAGGTAATTGAAGCACTTAACCACACTCCCCAGCACTGCCTCCTGCAGCTAATTAGGAAAGAGGGCCGCTGGGCTCTTCATTATTTCTTTTAATTGTTTGTGGGTTTTGCATAACAGTGAATGGCAGAGGAGGGATGTGCAGTTAGTGGTGAATTCTTGACTTTGAAATTTGTATAAAAGGTCACTTACAATTTGTTAAGGCTTTCACAAGGGTGAATTCAATTAGCAGCTTGAAGTCCCTGCACACGTGTGTGGTTGTGTTTGTGAGGAGAGGAAGACATGGCAAAACAAGCTGGATGTGAGTCCAAAGGCTCTTCATTTTCCTAAGAAGCTTGTGGACTATGCAGTAAAGTTATAGGCCCCTTACAGCTTTATGGTTCTCTAAATAGGTCCTGGCAATAAACCCATGGAGAGGCTTGAAAGATCACTTTTAAATGATCTCCACTTGTCCTCACTTTCCATTAACTATTGAAGAAAATAACAAGAGAAAAATTGGTAGAAAACACTCAGGGACCAATTTTTTTTGCAGTCTTTGGGCTGGCAAAACTCTCAATTGCAATAGTGGGTCATCCACCCACATGGCAGCTGCAGGATCTGTGCCTCCAAAGCACTGATTACTCGGAATTTCTGAAGCTTCTTTACAATCCTCGTAATTTGGATGAGGAGATAACAATATAAATTATTTCACTGCAGGCAGCCAATGAGGCAGTGGCTTCTTCTAAGTGTCAGAGGATCTGTTATTTTGCTCAGAGGGCTCATATGTATAGAACAGTAAAAAGAATAAAATCCATTGTAAACATGCACTTTAAAAGATTTATCAGATGCTCATAGCTGTACTTAGGAGTGCACATGGTTACAAGAGCACCAATTTGCTTTACTATTCCCTCCCAGGCCGAGTGAGATGTTTGCTTGCACTGGTCCTAAAAGCACATATGGAAACATGTGTCTTGCAGTGAAGATACCAAGCCAGCTCTTACCCATTAAATAACTGGCTTGACAAGCTGGAATTTGTGTGCTAGCATTGATTTTAGGGTTGGAGATGCCCTTTGGCTGACTTAATTGAAGATTATTTAGGTTTGTCTTCAGCACATTTGTCTTCTGTTATCCTCTGAGAAACTCAGGTGGGATGTGGTTGTGGGACAGAGCTGTTCTGCCTGGAGGTCCAGATCTATGGCTGAGAGTGAACAATGCTCAGTCTGCAGCCATCAACAAATGCAAAACATCCCAGTGAGTGAAAAACCAAGAAAAAACCCCTCCAATGCTGAGCAAAAGAAATCAAAGCACAAGGTCTTTCCCTTGACCTCCATCCCATGATTGAATCTCTCTGGCTGGGTGGGAACATGACTGTTTGAAAGGAAGAGATGTTGATGAGGGCTGAAAAGCTTTGTTTTCACAGAAAGGATTCTGTGGTTATTACCCCCCCCCCCACCAGGTATTCATTGCACAGGCTGAAAAATCAAAAGTTAGCAAAGAAAAAGGTCCACTTGTAGCCAGAAATAGTTCTAAGTGGTAAAATTTTGGAAGAATTTTTTCAGCTGACTGTAATCAATGGAGACAAACCCACAGACAACAGCCAGTCTGAGAGTAAATTACTTTCCTATTCATTGTAAAACAATTGGTAATAAGGGATCTAAACCTGCCCTTCAGATCTTTTTTTTTTCCCCAGCTCTGTGGCTGATGTGCAGGACCTGAACCTTATGCCAAACCATGACTTGGCTGCTTATTTTCTCTTAAATCATCAGCTTGAAGTAGTCAGAAACTCTTACAGCAAGCAAATAACCACTCGAGAGGGGAATCAGTACCTTCATGGTGCACTCAGGATGTTTTGAAGGGCGTAACAGGTCCTTCTGCCCAAGCAGCTGCTGCAGCTGCTGGGCACGGTGCAGGCAGGCGGGGCTGGGAGCTCTGTGGTAGCCATGCGACCACATAGCCTGGAACATTTCCAGGAGAAGAAAACTATTCTTGAAATAGAAATTCTTATCTTAGCAATGTGAGAATGGTGGCAGAGGCACAAAGTGCCTTTCACTGTGGAATTGGATAGGATGTGTAATTATCCGAGCTGATGGGAGTCCTGTATTTTTTAACTTGGCTGCGTTTTTCTGTCGCCATAAGCCTGACAGTGATTCCAGTCACTGTGTTACATTTTTACAGTCTGTTTTGTCAGTCCGCAGTGGTTTTTTTTCTCCTCTGTAAAACTTATGTTTGCCCTAATCTTTAGGATTTTGGTGGCTTCACACTCTCTTTGGCTTCCAGTGATCATGGGTCAGATGCACACTTGCTGTAATATTCAATTTTATTGCCTGTCCATCTTTTCCTGCTGGGTTCTTTCTAGGAACACCCTCTGCTCGCCAACATTATTTCTTTGACATCTTTGCAGCTGGTCTACATCTTAATTAGCTTTCTTTCCACAGCCATATATTAATGACCTGAAATGTTCTTTAAGTATCTCAAAAATAAACCTATCAGTGGAAATACCTCAGCACTTCTTCAGCAGCTTCCTAAACTTTGTTCTGGCTGTGTGCAAACAGCACAGATACTTTGGGTGAAAAGGCCACTTGCTAAGCAGGGCATGAGCATTGATACCTCCCTTCTCAGGGATGGTGAAAGACTGGGACAATTGCAAATGATACCAATTAAAGAGGAGGTACCAGATAACTGATGCCCTTGGCCAAGTGTAACAATTTGAAGAAGAGAGATTGCAGTGACCAAACACTTTGGAGAGTTGAGTTTGCTGCAGGAACATGATGAAAACAGCTGCCAAAGGATTAAGAGCTGTTTTAGAGAATGGGAGGTGGACTGGAGGCAGGAGATGAAGACAGAAGGAAAATGGGATGTAAAATTCAGAAAAGGGACAGTTGAAGTGAAGGCAGACGGTGGGGGGGACCTGGCAGGAGCCATGGGGATGACAGAGTGCCAGGGAAATCCTGCCAGCACACCCAAGGTCAGCCCAACCTCCAGGCCAACTGCCAAGTGCATGGCAGCCCGTGGGAGGCAGGGTTATGGCCATGCAGGGTTTGGAGCAGGTACAGGTGCAGAATGGCAGAGGATGGCACGTCTGTGCAGTCCTTGTGTCCAGGAATAGGCTCTGGGACATAGCAGGCAGAATTAGGACGCTCACCAAGAGGTGACTGGAAGCTTTTCTCTCCAAGCAGCCCTGGCAGTGCTGGGCAGTGTGTCCATGCTGAGGGTGCACTCTGCCCTGCTCACTCTTGGGGAGAGAACTGGTGCTTGGGGTACCAGCTGTGTGCTGGAGTGTTCTGGCTTCAAACTCCTTGTGTGACCTTGCACAGATCAATAGCATCTAAAATCTAGCTGTAGACAGCATCCACAGCTTTGTGTTTACTTCTAAATCCAAAAATGATCCTTTAATGTTGGCTAATTTCAGTGCACAGTGACATTCAATCAGAAGAGGTGATCAAGAGGATAAATGTGGGTCTGGACATCTATTGGGGTTTCCAAATGCACTTTGAATAGCAGGCTGGAGTGACACCAGCAAAGATCCTGGAGGACTTCACAGACCCTCTGTGCCTTTAGATCTCCAGTATTATCAAACCCCAGCCCCCTCAGGGCCCTCCAGCCTCCCCCTTGTAAAACAAGGTCATTATTGCAGAGTATGGGGCCTGGAAACACCTGCTAGCAGCACTGTGCTGTGGGGCTATTTTGAATGAAAAGACCTGGGAGGATGGCAACCCTCAGCAGCTCTGTCCTGTGTCATAGCTCTGTCCTGTGTCATGCACAGGGCATGTGGATGGTGTTTAACTCCTGGAGGGGATTGCCAAAGATGGGCATTTTCCTTGGAAGACGAGCATGTGGAGCTGTGTGTGGTGGGATGAGGGCTGGGGCAGGTGAAGCTGAGCCTGTGTGCTGTTAGCCCAGCACCTGCACACAGAGGAGGTGTCCTCTCCTGCAAAGTGTGCTTGCACAAGGCAGCTCTTGTAGAGAGCTGGAGCATGGACTGGGGGAGCCCGGCTGGAGGGTGCCCCACGGGGGAGGCTGGGACCCCACCACATCCTCGTTACTGCTGACCTTGGCACCAGCACTGCCGAGTGCTCCTGCTGATGGATCGGCTCTGGAGCTGGACAAGCCCCAGGGGAACCACTGCATTATCTATTATGTCCCATCAGTGCCTCCTCTGACCCCTCCCAGCTCCGAATGCCACAGGCATCAGGGAAGGAATAAATCTCTGTCTGGTACTGAGAGAGAGAAGGGAGTGAGAGCAGGAAAAAGGAGAGATGAAAAATGTCCTTTTTACGACTCTCACAACAAAGCTGGCCACATGATTCCTAGCAAACATTACTCTGGGAAAAGGAGGGAGACAAGGGGGGGGGGGAATCAGCAAAAAGCAGCGCTGCTTCTCTCCCGTGGAAGGTGCCCGGGGGGAATTACAGAGGGGTATGGGTGACCTTTGAAGGTAAATATCCCAGAAAAAGAAAGGAAATAGACCTCAAAGCTTCAGAAAGCTCACTGCAGTGTCTGAGGCTGCCTGGTGAAATGCTCCACACACCTTGAGCATAAAGCAGAGGCACAAGTGATCCGAGTTAGAGCAGCAGCAGGGCCAGGCAGGTATTAACAAGGCACTAATAGGAACCTCAGTTTTTGGGCTTGTTTCTGTTTGGGATGATCCAGGAGAGCCCCAGCCTGTGAGCCTGGGGAGAACTCCTGCTCCTGGTGTCTCCAGGAGACAGAAGCCTTTAGCAGCACAGCCCAGGGCCTGAGGAGGGGCTGGAGATGAGTTGCCAGGACTCAAGAAGCCCCTTGCCCGTTACCCACCGACCACAGCCATGTTCCTGTGACAGCTGCTGAGTTATTTGGCTTCCCAGGGAAGCAGCCCAGCCCCAATTCCTACTGTGTGGAGTTCCCAGGGCTTTGGGTGCAGACTGAACAGGATCTGCACTGGGGTTCTGAGCTGTCCCAGAGCACCCCATCATCAGGCAGTTTCAGTGTTCCCAGCTGCTTCCAGTGCCGTGGGAAAGCACCTTTGCTCCTCGGCCACACTGGCTGTGCTGGGGGATGAGTGGCAGGCACTGCTCTTGCTGCAAAACTTCACTGCACCTGAGATGTTGATCAGATCTGTTATTTCTAAAAGACATGGATGGAGTGCTTGGAATCATGGAAAAAGACCACCACCACTTTCTTCTGCCCCTAGACAAGCGTGTGCCTTAGTTGGGAGCACCTTCCCAGGCAGCAGCACAAGATCACAGTCAAACAGGGCTTAGAGTCCAAAACCAACTTAAATCTATTGACAACCAGGTCATTTTTAGGAAAATAGGTCTTGCTGTGACCAGCTTCTCCCAGGAATGCTCACCAAAGCTTGTTTCTTTAACTTGCCAGTCATGGGAAAGTGTGTTTAACTCTCAGTTTTACCAAAATGGCTGTAACAACTCCTTGATAAGCCCAGTAATTTGGTTTTATCTGTAACGTGCTTTTAAAGTAAAGGGATGAATACAATCAGTCTGCATAAAAGGTAGCTATTGAGGAGCAGGCAAGTTGTACCATAATAACTTTCCATTAAAAGCCCTTTCTCACTACTTCTGCTGTTGTGAGGTCTGCAGATTTTCCTTAAAACTTTTGAAACATGCCTGGGCTTCTCACAGGCAGCCGTTTAACCTCCGTTTATGAAGAAATAAAGCAAAATTGATGTTGATTTTGGTCTACATTGGGGGATACTTTTGCAACATAAAAGCCCTTTTGCCTGCAATTTGCAGAGCAGCCCTGTCACATCGGTGAGGGCTGATACTGATAAAGATAAAGCTTTATAGCTGGGGCATTTGCAGCTAACAGCAAGCTAATGCTACATTTTCATTTTGATGCAATTAATGTTAATGTCTGCTACGAAAATTGTCATTAAATACCATTTTAAAATCCATTCAATTTGCATATGCAAAGCCCATTTACTATCATGTAAAATACACAGTGCCGTTGATCATGTCTTTTCTCTAGAATTTGTAGCTGTTATTTGGCTGGTAGTGATTATTATCTAGCTCTTAAAATGAAACCTAATGCCTGGTCCAGACATGCACAGAGCAAGAAACCCCCCTGGGCTCCAGTAGTAGCAGGACTTTCAGAGGCTTTGAGCACCAGTTTGTGCTGGAGTCCTACTGGCAGAGAAGTTTCTTTGCCTCTATCCTTCTCTACTACCAATTTCTGCCCAATGCAGGGCAATGAACTAAGTGGGAGAGGATAGGATAAAGAACTTGAACTGATCCTTAACTCCACCAGAGTATTGCAACCAGTGCAGAGAGGTAGAAATGCTGTTGCTCTGATTTTCTGACCCTGGGATGCCGATTTTCTGGCTGACAGCTCTTTTTATTCCTTTAGATTAAAGGGTTGGCATTGAAGATATTTTTAGGAGGCTTCAAGCCCTTAATGCCACAGGTGAAATGAGGCTGTGTGTGGCACATATGTTAGATTCAGGTAGTTGATTATCTGACAGAAGTGTCATCAGACACAGATGTGATGCTGTGACTCAGCATATCCAGGCTCAGGACACTTCTGCTTTGGGGACTGTGGCAGCTGAGCCTGGGGAGAGCTGTAGGTGTGAGGGAAGGAAGGGATAACTTCATTCTGAGGAGGGCCCAAGTCTTGCCCCTTACCGTGATGGCCTGCCAAAAGTCATGCCTGGAGGTATCTTGCACCCATATCTGAGTATCCTCTCATCTTTGCAGCGAATATCCTTGAATTTGTAGTACAGAGCAAACTCGGGGGCTGTGGTGCAGCCTTCACCCACAGCCATGCGGCCCATGGTGACAAAGTCTCGGGGCATGACCCTCACATGAGGCTTGGCCTTCACTGCGTCCCAGTGACCTATGGCTGGAGATGGAAGGAGATAGGAGAGAAAGAGGAGAGGCATCATGGTTATCTCCTGTTTGGGAAAGCAGTTTGATGCATGTGTTCCCTGCATGGGGGCCTTGTGTGGCTAAGGTCCATTTTGTCATGGCTTCACTGTGCAGGGACCTTTATACCCTGTCCCACTGCATCCCAAATCCCATCTGCATTGGATGTTTTCTTGCTCTCCACCCTGGCTTGCTCAGGACGTCTGATTTCCCGAGAGCACAAAGCAGGAGCCCTGACAAAGTTACAACAGTGGCCAGGTGCATCACCCTTTGCAGGTGCACCCTCCCAATCTGGGCTGTGGGAGCCTCTGAAAGTTTCCAGTGTGACAGAGAAACTTCACTGGTCACCAAGCAATTGGAGGGATGTTAATGAAAGTGGGTAAATGTTGGAGTTCTGCACTTCCAGCTTGATGAGAAGTGTTGAAGAGCCCTGAGAAGCAGAGGAGAGTTCCTACTAGCATTAGGACTTTGTTGCAGGTCTGTGTTTTAGGGGCAGTATCCTACCTTCAGGGACTCCTCCATCTCTCTTGTGAAAGTACATCCCATAGGTAAAATCAGGACCTGGCAAGGAGTAGCAGTTTCTCATGGGCTTCCCCAATTCTGGCTGCAGAAAAGGGAATAGAGAAGCATATAGAGTGTTAACAGAGAAGCATAAAGTCATTTTCTGATAAGATAAATCCCCTGAAAACAGAAGTTTGTAGCAGAACACAGCCACAAGTACCAGGAGTGGCCACTTGGCAAGGGTTTGAATCCCACTGCACAAGTGAGTGCCACAGTGCAAAAAGGAGCTGAAGCCTAAAGGAGGCTGAATTTCACACAAGTTTATATTTGAGTTATAAAGAGACCTAGCCTTGCTGGAAATAGGGATCTTGACTCAACAGATATGGACTTGAACTCTTCTTGTTTGGTTAATCTCTCCTTTCGTGGGGATGCCCAGCTGTGGTATCTGCAGCTAGTCTTAACTTTACTTTGAGTTATTTCATTTCCAAGTTGTGCATCCTCCTAGAAAACTGACATAAACTTCCCCAGGCACAGTCACATGGCTGCTCCTGCCTGGGAATAATCAAGACACAAGGCATCCTGCAGGAGGAGGATAAGGGGGCTGAAGAAGGGAGAGCCAAGCCTGGAGTTTATGGCACAGAAGAGAACTTGAGCTCAATGACGTCATTTCTATTTAGTTTTCAAATGAACTCTTCCCTAGCTCATGTGTGTCCCAGCTTGGTGGTGTCTGTGGGATTAACTGACCTCCCCTCACCCCTTTGTCTCCCCCCTCCCATCTCCATGGTGAAGTCACTACAGGATGTGTGTCTTGGAACCTCTTTGCTGCTTGAAAGGGAGGCAGCAGAGGAGGGAAGGGGAGAGAGCCTGGCATTTGGGGCTGTGCCTTCCTGCCAGGGAAAGCTGGAGCAGAGTCAGGCAACAAGCCCCCAGGAACCCTGAGGGCAGGGTGTGGGTGCTTTGGGACTGGTTATTTTTCATGGGAAGGGTGTTAGAGGAGCTGGGATATTGTAGGTGTTGGCAGGTCTTGTTGGGAGAATGAAAGTACTGAAATACCATTCTGGCGCTCCTCATGGGTGAACACTGGGTGAGGAGATGCTGAATCAAATGCAGCCCTTTCTGCAGAGAGCCAGTGAAAAAGAAACTGCAAATGAACCAGCTCCAGCTTGCCACCATGGCAGGCTGAGGCTGTGCATGTTGATAAAGGACCCAGCCCACTGGAGCTGCTTGTGTAGGAACATCATCCAAACCCAAATCTTCCTTTTGCTCTCTGTCAGCACTGTGCAAATCCCAGCCTGGGCCTCAGGGCAGCCGTGGCTCCCCTGTACACTGACAGCATGGCAGCTGCTTTCCAGTGTGCTCTTCTACATCACCTTCAGCTCAGGCAAAACTCTCACTGAGCCAGTTTTGCCTGGAGAGTGAAGGTCAATAACCCCAGTCCAGAACTGGCACCTTTCAAGAGGGCTCTGTGTTGAGGTCTCTAAAATGTGCTTGTAATTCCTCAAACTTTTACACTTGTGATGCTCTAAAGCAGGTTTGGCATTCCCATGGCTCTCAGGAGCACAAGTTCACCAGAAAATGAGTTTTATGGATCTACCCAGTGCAAAACTGCAGATCCTTTGTTGCAAACAGCCCTTTCTAAAAGCCATCGATCCAGCCACATGATGCAACCATGGCTGTATTTCCCCACCTGCCTCCTGTGAGCCTCGAGCAGAGGGAGGGACTGTCCCTTGTCCAGCCCTGAGCACGAGAGGAGCGAGTGGGGTTTTATTGCCACCACGGCTGCAATGCCACCCGGCACTGACAAACCATATGTGCACTCCGTGTGTGCCGGGAGCTCGTGCACGGCACGCAAACCTCTGCCAGGATGATAAAGGAGCTTTCATTGCTGATCTATTCCTCCTGTATTTACAGCTATTTTTAGATCAGTTGTCACTGGTGTACAAGGGAAATGGTGTAATGTTCCTCAGAAGCATCAGAAAAGGCGTTTTCCTGGGATGACGTTCTGATGGCGGCTCAGGGAAGTGAGGTCAGAAATCTGCCATGGTGGCAAAGGTGTGGCAGATGGGAGAAAATCAGTGAGAAACTGCAGGAAAGGAGAGGGGTTTGTAACCTGTGGCAAAGCTGCTTCCAGATCCTTGAGCACAGAATTCTCTAGGATGAAAGAAGTTACAGGATTTAAAGAGTCCCTTTTGCAGAGCACCTGAAGTTAACACAGTTGGGTGTTTCCTCCATCACAAAATGAGTGCATGCTGTTTCCTTTTATGATCAGATGGCATTTTACAGTCACTTTGCACTGAATAAATAAAGCTGAAGGTGCTGGATAATTAATTAAAAAAAAATCTGGTCCAATATGTTGAACATGGAGAGAATCTGTGCCTGAAGAAAAATCAAGGAATGCAGAGGACTCTGGTTGCCTGCCAACATCTTGTACCTACAGAAGTAAAGAAGGGAAAGGATGTAGCAGGAATGAATCTTGCTTAGTGTAATCCAAGATTACAGCCTTTCTCATTCATAAATTAGCAAAATGCTGTTTCCAGCTCATAGGCTGGTTTCATTTGTTTGTCCTGGGGCATTATAGGTGTGCTCTGTCATAAAGCAGTGGGGAAACTGAGCCAAAGTTGATGCAGAAGGTCTTTTTTTCCCTTTCCCCCAGTTCCAGCACTGTTCCCTGTGTTCAGGTTTAGCCTGTCACAAAGCTGCTTGGCTGGAATACAGATCTGTCTGACAGCTGTGCCCATCAGCAGACAACTTCATTAAACCTCATTAAGATGTCATTTCTCTGCCTTATTTCCCACCTCTTGGCTCTAATTAAAACCGTCTCTCTCTGCATCCCAGGCGGTCCTAATTTTCTCTGGATACCTTCTGCAAGTTTTCTCCCTTTACGACCTCAGTGAGGAAAATCCAGCATCTTAAATGCTGTTTATCCAGCCAGTTTGGAAAAGACAGCTCTAGACTTTTTCCTGAAGCATTCCCAGAGCACCCCAGCAGAGATCAACACCTCGTAAGGCTGCAAGAGATGTGTGCTGAGGCTTTGCTTGCTCTCAAATTGTCTATAAGAGCTTGGCTGATGCATCCTTTCTCCTTGAATGTGGTAATTTCCCTGGTTGAACCAGGTGTGTCTGGGTGGGGTTTGGAGGGTGCCATGCTCAGAGTGGCCATGGTGCAGTGTTGGGGGTGTTTGATCAGTGGGGATATCCTGGTTGGCTGAAAAGTGAGTGCTGTTGGGTGTATTGAGTTATCTCCAGCCTTTGCCAGGTAGTTTTTGGTCTGTGCAGCCCTGACCTGGAGCCCTGGATTTGTGTTTGAGTGTTGGAAAATGTTTGCTGTGAAGGAAGAGGAAGGCTCTGAAAGGTGTCTGTTTCTAGAGGTGGGGGCATTGCCAGGGTTTAAGGGAGTGCAAAATCTTTAAGGATTCCAGGTTTTGTTGCAAGACTTATTTGTGTTCCATCCCCTGGTGTTTGTGGCCCAGCCACACACATTGCATCAATTTGCTGAAGATGACTCAGAGAGGCAGGAGACATGTCCATGTAGAGAGGTTCAGAAAGAGACTGAAATGTGGATTTTTAATCCCTGCCTCTGCAGCCTTTCCCTGGGAGGAGATGCTGGGCAAATCCCTGAATCCTCTCTGCTCTGACTCAGCTGGGGCTGCCCCATCCCCTCCTCTCTGGCTCTGCCCTGTGGCCACCTGCAAACTCTGTGCTGGTGCATTTTCAGCCTGCCAGGCCCTGCCTCCTTCCTACCTTCTGTTCCCCTTTTCATTACACCCCCTTGTACAGTAAAGCCTCCCGTCACGCTGCCATTACTATTATTATTGCAGATTTACTGCACTTGCAGAGTGAAGTGATTGTGGTGACAAGGCCCAGCATTTTTCCCTCCTTCCCCCCGCGACAGCTTGAAATCAAGCCCTTCATTTGCATTTACATGATCTTGCTGTGCAGCTTATGAGATCGGGAGATTTATTTGCTACTTAGCTTGATGTTTGATTACACTCTAAGAAGGCAGTGAGCTACAAAGTGCAGGGATACATCAGAACTGAGCTACTGAAAGCCTCTGGGGGACAGTAACTCAACATCAGGTTTAGGTAGATGAGAAAGGGAATGTTCAGTGTTTTGAGAAAGGCAAATTTGATGAGATTTCTTTTTTTTTTTTTTAAAGGTGAAAGTAAGTTTTTCCTTCCTTTTTCTCACAAAAAAAAAAAAAGGGAAAACAAGAATGTCGTTATAAAAAACACTCCTGAGAAATCTGGGTTTGTTAGTGCAGAAGAAATCCTAGCAGGGGCTGGTGGCTGCTGGGCTGCCTGGTGCCAACTGCTTGTAGCTTCCACTCCCAAGAAGATGATTAATAATAAGTTGGCAGTTGTCTTCGAAGCTTTTCATAAGGAAGTTTTGCTTGATGGACCACCACAAAATCTGTCCCTGATTTATTCAGCTTCAAATCATGCCACTGAGCATTAATCTTCTGTAATAGAGGGGAAACTGAGGCAGGGAATAAGTGTGCCTGTACAGGACAGCAAAGAGAACTGAGTTTGGACTGGGGAGAGAAGAGTGAGAGACCAAAAGTGTTTTATGGCAGTGGAAGAGTCTTTCCAGAGAAAAGGGTGAGGGTTGGGCAAACTGCTGCCCTTGGAGGCAGGAATGGCAAAGCTCAAGGATCTTGCTGTGAGATTAACTCCTTTCATTACAAATACTCCGGACAGGGCAGCCACACTGCTAAACCAGAGTACATCCACAAGTGCAATCTCCACTAACCTGTGCCCCTGACTGAGCTGCACTGGGGCTGCAGCCTTATTAGCCACCAACCCTTTGAGTGTCAGGTGTGGATTTGAACAATTTTCCCCTCTAGAAAACGTGTTTTGTGTAACTCCAGCAGCAGAGGCGTCCCCTCGCTGGGTTAAAGAGGGCAATGAGAGAAGGCAGGCGGCACTTCCAGCCCAGCTTCTCCCTACCCAACCCCTGGCACCAGCCCCTTGCCATTTTCTTGCTCCCAACAGGGCTGTAACACCAACAAGCAAGGGCCACACACAGTGCCTGACACAGAAACCCCAGTGCAGGGAAGCACCCACTGTCTGATACAGTCACTGCGCATCCCAACTGTTTGCACTTAGCTTTTAGTCTTGAAAATTGCCATGAGATATGCTATTACAATTAATCATTAAAGACTTAAGAAAGAGTATACCCCATTACATAAAAGACTCCAGCGATGATCTTTATCCAACTTGTAAAATGGGCAGACTTGATGCGACTGAATAATTTTCCTCTCATCTGCACAAAATCATGAATGCAAGTCAGACTTTGAGCCTGAAGTGAACACTGCGAGACCAGCTTATAATTACCAAAACTGAAAAAAAGAACAGCGTTTTCTAATGAATGACAAGCCACTAGGTGGAAATCTAATTTGGTCTAATTAAGCAGCCTTTGTGAGGATTTGTCTTTAGATGAAAAGAGGGAGCCAAAGAGATCTAAATGCAAATGAACTCTATCATTTTGGTTTTAAAGGGCCAGGCAGATATGAAAGTATTTGTGGACACAATACTCGCATTTGTCTTTGTGGGTGTAGTCACCTTCTGGTTTTCCATTGAAAAATCCTGTTTGCCAAAAAAATTCTGGGATGCTGAACATTAGTCACTCTTTATAGAGTTAGTAGATAATGTGCTGTTGGAGAGACAATTTTAGCAGAAGGGCATTGCAACTGTTACAACTGCCTTTCTCTGTAACCAGGCTGCTTCTTCCTGCTGTTTGAAAATGGTTTTAGGAAAAAAAAAACCAAAAGAGGTTTTTTTGCTAAGGAGTCAGATCCCAGGTCTGCCACTGTCAATGAGTGGCACTGTGTAACTCTCAGGTCTTCGGGGGCACCTGCTGGACCCTGAGCTCCTCCTCGGTGCCTCTGTGTCAGGATGAATTACTTCAGCATTGATAAATCACCAACACCTTGCCCAGTTGTGCTATTTCTGCTGATTCTGCCGACAGTCTCCACGCTGGGAGCAGCCAGCCCAGGTACAGCCCCAAAGGCTGAGACTCACCGAGGTGTTTGACTATAATTGAGATGGAAATATTGAAAACGATCTTCTCCTGCTCTATTAAACCTGCTCCTGACTTTAAGATAAATTTGTGTCTGTGTAAGGTTTTTGTGCCAGCACTGAAGGTCAAAGAAGCACACGTGTTTCTGTAGAGGGTGTCACAGCTTGTGAAGTTCACATCAGCCCCTGCCTGCTCTCAGTCCTGAGGAAGAAACCTGGTCTGTAGTCAGAAGACAAAGCCCTTGGCAGCAGGGATGGGTTATTCAGGCTAAATGAATGTGCAGGTTACAGCTACTGCTGAGTGAGGTCTTACCTGTGCCTGATTTTTCTTGAGCTACAACCACTATTCACCCCTAAGAGACAGAATGAGCCTGAGACAGATTTGAGCACATGTAGGGACAATGGCAGGGAGGTTTGGGACAGCATGGGGTGGTCCTGGAGCAGCTGGATGGAGAAGGACATCTCTGTGTCCTTGCTCTCCTTCCAGGCAACATCAGTGGGAAAATGGAGGCATGAATGGACAGACAGGGTGGGAACATCAGAGTTGTCTTTGATGTGGCAGCAGCTTTGGAAGCTCGGGGTATAACATGGGCAGAATAGTACACAGCACCTTGGCAAAAAAAAAAGGCAATTTTACCATCTTTGCCCAGAGAAATTTTACCATCTTTTCCCAGAGAAAAGTGAGGTATCCAGGGAGGAGATGGAAAGGGTGTAGTGGGGTTGTCATCTCCCAGAGAAGCACAGCCTTGGAGACCTGCTGTGCTGCAAACCCTGAAATCAAATTCAGGGAAATGCAAAGCCAGGGAATGCTGCTGCTCAGTGAGTGGCTTCAGTGAGGGCAACGAGGTTTTAGCTGAGAGAAGGGTGTGAGCTCTTTGAGAATGAGAGAATGTTCTCTAAATGTTAAGAAGAATGGACAATGGCTTTGGTTTTAAGTTTAGTTTTTCTTTTTTTTAAAAGGTTCTGTCCCCTTCCAGCAGTTATGACCTTTTCTTTGTGTTTCATCCTTAATAATATCTGTTCTTTGAACCTCCCCATCTGCTACTTCAAGAAAAATCCCTTTGTGTTCTCAAGGCCAGATGTTGGTCCAGGTTATGTCCAGAGCAACTCAGCTCAGTGAAGCTGCTGCTTACACCATGTACCTCCCTGCTGCTGCTTCAGCTTCCTACAGGTAGTTTTTATTTAACTCCCCTGCTTTTACTTGGGTGCAGCAGAACACACTAAGCTAAGTGCTGCCAGTATAACCTTTGTGTAAGTCACACTGGCATTAAAGGAGTTGAATTCAAGTGAGAATTTGACTGTGGGCCTTTCAGAGCAGACTGGATATGACATTTCCTATATAGTAAAATAGTTCCCCAGCAGCACAGACCTCTGATTCTTAGGCCAAATTAAATTCCTGGGTGCAAATGAGATATTGGCTGCCTTGAGAGCTACCTGTTATTTCACAGCAGAATTTGTCTGAACTCAATACACTTGTGGTACCTCCTAGAAGAAAATTCAAATATTTTAGATGAGGAGACAACTTGTTAAATTCAGGCAAACCTCTGGTTCAGGAATATCTCGGCTTTCACTCAAGGAGAAACTCTAATCTCTGATCAAAGATGCAGGAACTTACCAACTTCAGTCACCTCATGTGCAGAATAATCTCCATTTTCATTAGAGAATAGATAAAGTTTTTGCTGTTAAAAAAGGATGCTGTTTCTTTAATGTAATAAAACCTCAGCAGGACAGAACGTCTTTACTAGACTATCCCACACTATTCCCACAAGAAATCAAATATAATCCTATTTAAGAAGCTTTAAATAATTTTGAGCTTTCATATTGACTTATTAAAATGCAGCTTAAAAAATGCCTTCCTTGCAATCCCTTTACAAGGGTCAGGGATATAAAATTTGAAGAAATATGATTAGTAGATCAGTTGGAAAGATATGCAGCAGCTTCCCATTTTATTATTTAAAATGCCCTTTAAGAAGAAAAGGGGATTCTGTAAAAGAGTGGCACCATCTCCCTGAAGGAATCCCATGCTGGGGCTTTCAGTCCTGTCTCCTGCATTCAGAATTCAAGACTTCTGCCAGGTTTTTCTTAGACCTGAAGAGCCCTTGCAGATGGGACAGAAGAGCTGGTTTCTGTGTGCTCGTAGTCCAGAGAAATTGAGGCTTATGAGGCTCAGGCACAGAATAAGCCAGGAGCACCTGTGGCCATTCCTGCCTGGTTCAGAAGACAAAGTGATAACAGAGCTGCAAATATGCCCCAGAGGACAGAACCACTTCAGGGCTGAGCACAGGCACGGTTTGGCCCCCAGAGCCTTTCTTTTAGCACCTGGAAACTTGGAGAGATGAAGAGCTGTAAACTTTCAGATGTTGGTTGGAGAGGGATCAGTCCCTTTTTCACTTTCTAAACACTACGTGTCGGAATAGAAAATTATAGGAAGAAACAAGGATCCTGCTGTGCTGACTTGAACTCTCTGCAGGGTGAGCTGTATCTTGAAGCAGCAGCTGCAGACTCCACCTGAATGCTGAGGGGTCCAGGCAGAATTCTTCTTCCAGCAGATTTCAGTCCAGTTGCCCATGTTCATTCCTGTGGAGTTCAGAGCAAGCACAGTTCCCCTGGGATCAGCAGGGCTGTAGGGATGTAAATGATGAGACAATTTGACCCCCCGCTCTTGAAGAATATTAAATACAACGACCACTCAAATCGTGCTGTCAGTTGGGCACAACTCCCATTAAGCACCAAGGGCCTTGTGCTGATGCAAGAACCTGCCCAAATCATTTGCTCTGTCCTACAGCAAAATGTATTCACCCTGCTGAAATTTAACAGCAAAACCCAGGGAGCAAAATCACACCCTGCCCGTTACACTTACAGCCAGCTCCTGTGAAATCCTAATGTGTCAGACTTTCCCAGGAAATAAGGTAACTAATAACTTTACTCCTGCCTAAGGCTGGACTTTGGTCAAGGCTGTCAAGGCTTCTATGATTTTCCAGTGTTTTTGAAAAAAAAAAAATCCATGATTTTGACATTTTGTGTGTGTGAGCAAGCAGAGAGCTGTGATAGCTGAACTTCCCAGAGCTGCAGTGCTCAACCCTGGGTGCTCTGCAAGACAACCACCAAAGGATCCTGAGCCCACTGGTGCCTGTTTTCAGCTCCTGAAGAGCTCAGTGGCAGTCAAACAGGGTTGACTCCTGGCAGGATCTTGCCCAGAGTTTTCTCCTGTGGCAGAAAAAGCAACAGTGACACCAAAGGCAAGAACAGCAACACTGGAGAGAGCCTTAATCCTCCAAGGAGCTGCCATGAGGTTTTTCCCTGCCCTGTCTTCCTAATTTTCTACATTTATGACAATTATTGTGAAACTGGGCTGAAATAGCACTGGGAAGTTGCTACCAATGCTTAAAAACTCATTACTGACAGGTTGATCTTATTAATGGTGCTGAAAACATGGCAGAAGTTATGTGGCTTACAAATTAATGCTTGCTTTCTTCTCTCTCTATATTTCTAAAACTCCCCATAATTCTACATCTGACTCCCTCATTGCTTTCCTCACAAAATTTTCTCAATACAATTCCAGCTCTGCTTTGTTTTGCTGTTTTTCTCTCCAGTTCCATTTTTTTTTTGAAAGGACAGAACAGAAGGGGTTGGATACTGCTCAGGTATGGCACACATAAGCAGCCCAATTGCTTTCAAAGGGGCGACCTTCTGAGGCAACCAAGAGTTGGCTTGAAAAAGTCACTTCCTAATTGCATCATATTTGCTAAATCAGATGTTTTATGTGCTTAAGAATTCTCCATGTTCCCTTCGTGTTCAGCCATTACAAAAGGCTCCTGCTCTGCAGGAGTTCTGACCCATATTTTCCCTACTGCAGTCCAAATTTGGTTGCTAAAAGGTAAAGGGGGAAAAAAAAAATTCTCTGTCTCATCACATCTCTCCCAACCCCTGTTCAGCTGCTGTGGTATTTTCCTTCATTATGCTGCTGCCTCAGACTGTAAACCTCTCTAATTTCCTACATTGCAGCTATTTATTTAAATGCTAACTCGCATTATGAAGTGATAATCCACAAGCGCAGGAGATAATTTATGAAGCATTTAAATTAAGAGGAGCAGCTAATTGGGAGCATGTGTCTTATAAGCCTTGCTAACACCAGAAAACTACAAATTAGGGAGAAAATGGAAGATATTTTTATCTTGCTTTTTTCTTTTGTAATGCACTGAGGAAAAATATTACCATACATCACACAAACACTGCTGCTCACAGAAGTCTTCTGTTGTTGGCTTCATAGTTACTCCAACACACAACACTCTCGTTATTACAAATTCCTCATTATAACACACAAAATCATCTTTGCTCTCAGAGAAGGTGGAATGAGGTGGGGTTTTCTCCAAATAAAGCAGAATAAATTTTCCAGGAAAGGTCCCCTTCCCAGCTGCATGCATTAATTTAAAAGAGCAAAGACTCCCTTGTTATATAGCAATGTTAAAGTGCATTTAATTTAGGACTGCATCACGCTGTAAGAGTTTTATAGGTTTTTGTTGAAGTGAGAATGAGCATAAATGGCTGTGAATCAGGGAAAAGCAAATGTGCTGTGGCCGCAAGGCTGAGGGAATAGTTTTGGATGCTCTGTTTGGATTTTTGACACCAAAGTCACAAACTTTGTTTTCACTACAGCTTCGTGGTGGTTTATTAATTAAAAAAACCTAATATTGACCTGCATATGAATAGCAATGTGCCCCATGCTGTGCAATTCCCGGGATCCCACTCTATAATGGAGGTGGCTCACTAAATGCTGCTGGGATGGGCTGAGGGCAGAGGAGGGGTTTGACACCCAGGCCAGGACAGGCACCGGAGAAGGTGATAATTATCCCAACCTGAAGGTCACAATCCCACACAGGATTCCCTGGGAGGCTGTTGCAAGGCTGGGTGTCCTCAGCAGGCGGTTGCTTTTCCCTGGTAGTGCAGTGCCCCTTTGCTGGGTTTTTTTGGGTGCTGGTGCTTTGATCAGAGGAAACATCTGGGATGTTCTCCCGGAGCAGCCAGAGGGTTTCTCTGCACTCCCCAAAGAGCATCCTGGGCATGCAGAGGATTGCATTAGCACAGTTCAGAGGGAACTGGTGGCACAGGGAGCCTGAGGCTGACAGTAAGGACCACCTTAACACAGAGCCCTCTGCCAGCCTCCAGCAACCACTTCAGTTTTCAGCACAGCTGAGCGAGATCTTTAGTTAGGATCCTCCTTTACCCAGCAACCAATTCTTGTGGGTCCCTTGTGTGGCTGCTTGAGACAGATTTGCTGTTAGAGTGAAATATTGTGTGCACACCCTGCCTGGCAGGGTGCTTGGGAACCACAGCGAGATCCTTGGACTGAGGATGCTCTGGAAGTGTGTGTGTGAATCCAACCCCTCTACATGACTGCATATGTGTGCACTGCATGTGTAGAAAATACCTCCCTCTAATCTCTGCATTCCTGTTTTTGCTCTTACAAATCTCCCTTTCTGTATATCCTGTCAGAAAACAGTCAGCAAACAGGCTCTGGCATTATTGGAGTTGCTCCTCGATTCGAAGGAAACCATAAATCTGAAACTTCAATCATATCTTTATGATCATTCAGCAAACAGAGATGGAGGATTTATTCAACATGGGATAGCAAAGGGGAAACTGCAGGGGGTTATTGCAGGAGATATTGGTTTAGCTAAGGCAGAACTGCTCCCTCGGGCCTCTCTAGGGCCGAGCCAATGAACAATGGCACCAATGACAATAACAAGGCAATTATGGGGAAGAGGGTGAGGAGGGGGTAATGCTTTGTTAAAGATAGAGGTAAGATTCCAGCATGGTGTCTCTTTTGTGTGCTTTCGGAACTAAAGGATGGTGTGTCTGCCCGGGGTGGTCTTATTAGGAGCTGGTGATCCTAAAAACACAGCAAGTGCTTCCAAGTGCCTGTAGCTTGCATGCAATTGTGCTGCTCTTAGGAGGTTATGATGATTTCCTCCCTAATTAAGTAGGGCTGCCAATGGGTTCCCCTAATCCAAGCTGCACTCCAGGGCAGGAGATAAGTACATAAACCTCTGCTGACGAAGGTTTGTCTCTCTGGCTGTATGGTGATGTTGGGTTTTCTGCATTTAGAACTAACCCTTACTCCCAGGAGGAGACTTGGGGATCTCCCCTTGCTGGGAAGATGCTCAGACCTTCACCAGGTTGGCCACAGTGCTGTGCCACAAGCACTAAAACAGCTCTTCCACCAATTTGGCCTGGAAAGGCTGTTTTGAGATCACCCAGTGACCTGTGGCCATCCCCGCACTGCTCCCAGCTTCATTTTCTGGATTATTTTTTCAATAACTGGAGCCAACTTCCAAAATCCTGACTGGAGAGAGAAGCTCAATCCTTAGGACTTGAGCAGCAAAAACAGCATCTGCATTTGCACTCCTGGGAATCAAAGTGGGGCAGCACTGAAGGGGTGGCTCCTGTGGGACCCTTCAGCTTCACCAAGCAGCAGCACTGGGGTCACCCTTGCCCTGGGGTCCTCCAGCAACAAAGTTTCCCAAGTACAAAGTGAGAACACAAAAGCCCTGGCACAAAGGGGTGAAAATATTCCTGGGTGAGCTGGATCCTGCCACTGCTACCAGCGGACCTGCACGAAACTGGCATCTTTTCAGGGTGCAAGAGACACAAACATCTCTTTAAAAAAAAAAAAAAAGATGCAATGGTGCAAAAGTAGGAACCCAGCGATCCATCTCCACCTGTCCTGCCTTCCCTCCCCTTCTTTTAGCAATTTTTCCTCTCTTCCTTTCCCTTGTGAGCCCCTGGGTGGTTTGTTTTTGCCTGCAGAAGGAAGCTTGAAATATTGTGGAGGGGTGCAGGCAGTGCTCCCTGTGGCCTTGCCCCTGATGGCAGGAATGCAGCCATAAAATAACCCAGCACCATCCGTAACCTGTCGCCAGAGCCCCTCTCTGAGGTGAGAGTTTTCCTCCCTGCCGTGGCTGTTAGCTGCAATGTATTTCTCCCTGCACTAAGCACCGTCTTTCCCAGGGCTGCATTACAATGATTTATAAACCCCATTTCTGGGGAAAACTAATAGATCAAAGTGAGGAGAAGGAAAAGGAGACATGAGCAGCTGGAAGAAGATATTGAAGCATGAAACAAAAACAGAAATGAAAAAGTAGTTTGTGGCACTAGTGAGTTGTTCTGTGCTGCGCTTCTATTATTGAAAAATAATAGGAGGGGATCTGTATTTTAATCCATTTTTTAAGAGATGTCCAAGTAATCTGAAAAGCTCTTCCTAGAGCCAGCTTGCTTTTGAGTGTTTGTGCATCTCTTACAGAACCAAACACTTACTTTGCTGTTTAGCCTTTCCCTGTCTATTCTCATGTCATACTTAGACTTTCCATGTTTTTAAGCAACATTCAGATTTTCTAACGGGGTAGCAGAAAGCATTGCACAGAGGATTGATGCTCCTCTGGATCTGAGCCTAGGATGGGCTTGTTCCTGAGCTAAGACTTGGTCAGTTTTTACAAAGGGCCATCACAGACTGAGGTCAGAGTGGCCAGTGAGGTGCTCTGCCTTTGTTTCTGCTTCCTCTCCTGCACAGTGGAGATGAATGGACAAGATTCATCACGTAACCCTCAGCATCAGTCAAGTTAAAACCTGACTGAACTGAGCCAGGAGCACAGACCAATGCTCATCTCTTAGTTTTACAATGATTAATGCATTAGTGTTCGTAAGAGCTTTGGTGATACGGAGCTAATTGGGCTTTTGTGTGTGTTCTGCTTGTCTGGTTCAGCACCAGACATCCCTGACTTCAAACATAGGCAGGGCTGGAGAATTATTATGAAAATAACCACAATCCTTGTGGAGTGCTTCATACATTCACAGGGCTGCACAAACCTTCTACCTACAATCTCCCCGTGTGGAGTGGATGTAAGAGCCAGCATTACACACCACTGATGAAATGCACTGAGGAGGACAAACAGCACATTTGACAGAAAACAGACGTGTGTGGCAAGACCATGGGCTTTTCTAGGAGACTGTACAGAGCCATGAGAGGGAAGCTGAAGAATTATCCCAGGCACATCCCAAACTCGTCTGAGATTTGTAGGTTTCCATTCAAAGTATTTTTCTACGTTCCTGTTCTTTACATTTTTACTCTGCCTGGCAATTTTCTGTTGCCAGTTCATGCTGCAGTGCTGTGTTCACTTTAGGCTGCCTGGTTTGCCTTGGTTCCTGATTCTGCTCCATCCTTTGGTGTTGGTGGAAGGGTTCCTGGGGGAATGTGGGTGCAGGGGATGTTCATGGATGTGCATAATTGATGTTTCCCACAGATAATACAAGGAACAAGCACGTGTTGAACGTCCCTGCCCTGCACAAGGAAAGGCTGTGCTTGTTCGTGCAGAGGAGCTGTGGGGGCAACCAAGTGGTGTATTTTCCTTTGGTGACTTTGTAAAAACATGGCCTGGAGAAGACATATCCAGGATGGCATCTAGGAGCAAACATCCATGGTATGATCTGCTTTCAGCTGCATATTTGACTGTTGATAAGAGAGCTAAACACTGCCACTTGCAAGATCAACACCTGTCCATTCAATCAGTCCTATGCATCTCTTTCACCCTGAGATATTCTGTAATTCTATGACCCTCATGGCTGAGCCTGACTTTTGGCTCAGGGCTTTGATCAGTAAGAGCTGAGTGACTTAAAATGAAAATGAAAATCAGGGGTTTTTTAAATTTAATTTTTTTGCTCATGCCCTGTGCGACACAGTCTAAAAACATGTTTAAAAAGGCTTCAAACAAGAGAGGTCATCTTGCTAAAACATTCAACCCCCTCCTTTCTTTGGCTGTGCAGCCCCAAGGAGACACAGCTGCAGAGAGCCACGGTGGTGTGGCACCAGACAGCTGCAGAGGCCCTGTTTGGGATCCTGCATGGATCCTGCAGGCTGACCAGAGCCTGATGCAGCTGCCTCTCCCATGAACCTTGCACTGGTAGCTGCATCCCCTATTACAACAGGTAGAAAAACCATCCGTGCTCTAATAGCTATTGTAACCCTCCTAAAACTATGACAACATCTTTCTTCTGACTCCCTATGGCCCAGCTAGGCTTTACTCTTCTTCTGTTTCCTGTCTGCAGAGAGAGCTGGCAGGATGAAAGACAGCTGGGAAGGTAGGGAGAGCTGAATGTGGACTAAGAGCTGCCAGAGGAATATGAGAAGAGAATTTTGCCCTATAAGCTTTAATAAGGTGGTGGGTTAAGAGAAATGCAGCTAGGGAGAAAAATGGGGAATGTTCTCTCTCCAAATGGGCACTGCTTCAGTTTGTAAAAGCACCAGGGATTCCCCATGTGGCTTAATTTATTATTTTCCCACTCGTTAAATGCCAAAACAATAAAGCAAAATCTATTGTTAGCTTTAAAATGCAGGTGATTTGCATATGGCTGTGATAGTCCTACTGCTGCCTTCATTTAAACTCAGTAAGCCAAGGTACCTTTAAAAATTATGACTTGTTTTACATTTAATATACTGAACTATGTTAACATAATATTAAGGGGCTGACTTCACAGCTTAATTGCTGATCACGTAGAAGGCAGCTTTAGCAGCAGCATTAGTCTGGCAGAGCTGAGCAGCCTGAGATGAGCAGCTGCAAGAGCAGCCTGCACAAAGGGGCTCGGAGCTGCTCCTTCCCTGCCATGATGCCCCCGCTAAGAGCACCCTGGAAACCCAAAATCATTTTTACTCCCTTGTGTTAGAAGGTATTTGGCTCCCTATTACAGAACAGAGGCTGTGCAGGGCAGGCAGGGCATGATTGTACCTGGACAAAGCAGTATTAGAAAATCAGGTGGGTTTTTTCCCCATCCAGTAGGATTTTGCAGAGGGGGAAGGAATGCACCATTCCCTGGCAGAGCTGGACACACACTGCTCTTCCCAGCCCCGGGTCTCCAAGGTTTCTGCAGAGATTGTGCAGTTCTGGTGTTGCTGTTGTATATTCTCATTTTCTTCCTTCCTTCTTTGACCCTTGGTCATGTCAGGCTGAATGCAAAGAGGGCAGGAATGGGAATGGGAACCAGGCCCAGGCAGACTTTTAACCTCTCCTTGAATCCAGAGACCCTCTGACAATATTTTGGTCGATACAGTTGGCTGGGGCTGCACGAGGCTGCTTGGGAAGGGTGAATTGCTGCAGTTTCCTTTACTCCATCCGTGTTTTCAGCACACTGAACCCTGGGCCAGCACTCAACAGCAGGGCATCACCTTTAAGGAGGAAGCTCCTGCAACTGCCTGACTCGTCCTTGATCCCCAAACCTCCAGCAGGAAAGTGGCACGTGGTGCTACCCTTCTTGTACATTGTCAGAAATGTAATTAGGATCCAAATATTGCCCCAGGATGTGTCCAAAATAAGAGGGATACTAGGTTTGCAGGAGCTGAAAAGGTATCCAGGTATTACCAGCTACTCCCATCCATGTGTCTCTGACTTCCATACATGGCTCAGATTTTGAGGTCTGGACTTCTTAAAAAATGTGCCTTTTTCTCAGTGAGAAAAAAAGCATCCAGATTGACAGAGATGTACACCAAGTTCTAGCCCTCTATGATTTAAAAGAGCAAAGTTATAGGCCCCTGAAAATTGAGGTTTATAATAGAAGCACTGGCAAACCCTTAACTACAGAGAAGCTACCAGGCGTTGCAACAATAATTGGGAAGGGAGGGAAAAAAAATCACACTGTGTTTTTCAGTGCTTAGCTAAGAAATACAACAAGAGAGTTTATTGCTTGCAAAACACAGCTGCACTGCCTCAAATTGGATGGAAAAACGAACCCTGATAATTTATTACACCCCTAAAGTCACAAGAATGTACCCATAAATTACTTTTTTGGAGGGGGAGGGAAGTGGTACCACTGTAGTCCATTCTGCACAACCTACTTATTAGTATCATAATTTATTATTATTATGCCCTGCTGCAAATAGAGAGGCAGATAAAACTCAAATCTATTAAAACAACCGCTCCACTTTCTCTGAGCCACTGAGGGACACCATTCCAAAGGAAATGAGATAAATTACTAAGACAAATGTATGAGTCCTGCATTAGAGCACGTAGCTTGTATATATGCAAGAGCAGGAGGATAATTCAAGCAAAAAAGAGTCATGTTAAGTTTTACCATTCAGGATTCAACACAGAGGGACTGGGATAACATCAAGTGGTCAATTAAATGTTTCTAATGTATAGATTTTTTTTTTCCCCAAGATCCTGTGTGTTCACTTGGAATGAATGTGCAAAGCTGAAATCACTGCCCTGCTTCTACTGCAAATGTACCTGGATCAGCATGTATTTAAAAATATGCTTTATCCAGCTATTGTGAGGAGGCAGACACTGTGTGGGTAAGTCTGGAAATTACATTGATAGAATAGATATGTAAAAATGGATATATCCAAGTGGTGCTGATCAATTGCAGAGCTGATTTGACTTTAGGGTTGGTGAAAGATTGCTTTACATTCCCAGAAGGGCAAAATGGCAGAGCCAAAGGTGCCTTTTTCAAGCTCACCACGTGCCTCTGCTAATGGGTTTCTGATATGTCAACAGGAATTTTTGTACTATTTCTCCTTCTCTTCATTCCTTTCTGGGGTAGGCAGCTGGAGCAGCAGTTTTTAATGCTGTCCACCCCCTTCCTGCCACATGGATGGATTAGCAGAAATTATAATTGTTTTGGGAAGTTATTGCTCAATTGCCCTCTTCAGGACACGGTAATTGCAAAGTCAGGATGAGTTTGGTGCTCTTGGCCGTAGTCACTGGGGTATAATAGAGCCCTGATTTTGGAAGCTGCTGCTCCAGAATGAGTTTGGGTACAAAACTGCCAAGTCTGATGATAAACCTGGCAGCAACCTTCTTTCTACACCGCCAATTTGTGGGTTTCACTTTTTTTTTTTTTATAAAAACATTCCATGTGTAATACAAGTTCATGTGGACTTTCCTAAATAGTGTTTACTCTTCATATTGATGGTGATACTTGAAGTGAAAAATGGAAGTATACAAAATTACTTCCTTTCTGAGCTCAAAGGTGCACGAAACACACTCATAAAGCCACTTTTGACATTGTTCCAGGTTTGGGCTTGGACAGTTTTGCTTCTGTAACTTATCTAATTGTTTATGTAAGATCCTGAGGGAAGAGAAGGTCGGAGTTTGTTCCACCTTCATCTGGATGTCAGTTGCCAAATATGACAATTTTAGCTTTTTCTTTCTGGCCCTTTGTTCACATCCAAGGTACCAAACTTTGCAGGGAAAGCTGAATTTCCACTTTTCAGATGACATACTGTTGATATTTCCTTCAGATGTGGCATCTGCCTCTCTGGCAAAGTGCAGGGATACTACTTGGGCTCTTTTGGCAATTTTTCCTCCCACTTTTGCCTTTTCTACAGGGAAATGCTGCATCTGCATGGCCTGGTAGTTTCTAGCATTTAGTTTGGTAGCTGGTTACCTTCCTCCTGAGGTTTTGGCACTGCACATTTACAAGCATGTCACTATTAAAGCCAAGTTTCCAAGCCACTGTTCCCTCTCCAAACGGGGAGAGTGTGACAGGAGCCTAAGCAGAGCAAGGATAGTGAAATTTTAAAGTATTATGACACACATACATTTAATATTACATCACATGTAAGGGAACAAGCACATATGATTACAATATTATATGACAAATACAGGTCCTACAACATTAAATTTAGTGCCTTATGATTGATGATCCTTTGTTTCCAGGTTTTTCCTTTCTGTATGTATTATTTCTGTGGGATAAGCATCTTACCAGCTGGAAGAGACATACAACTTTTTTATTTTCTAGCATGTAATTTCTGTTTGATTCACAGCTAATAAATAGGTCATCTTGTACTTTTGAAATGCCAACATGCAGTAATTCAGTGAAATAGAGACTCTACATTAAAAAGCTGTCAACCTCAGTGCAATTTTCCTGCACCCTACGCTCTGGAAAGATACCTTGTCACTCATGGTTCAGCTCTGTTTTCCTGAAATATCTCTTCTTCTGCATAAATAATGAATATAGTTGCATGAAAATATCTGGCACAACGTCTGTTCTTCCTCCCACTCTAAGGAGCTGCAGTACAGGCTCTGTATTTATTGGTTGATCTTCCCAACAAATCTTGCTGAAATCACAGGGGTGGTAATAGTGTGGCCCCCTCCCAGCTGCAGGGAGGTGTTCTCTGGGCTAACCCCATCCTGCCTGCCTCAAGGCAGGGAAATGCTGCCTTCCAAAACACTTTGCTGTTTAAATCTTCTCAAAATGGAAAGGCTACATGACACAGAGTAATTTAAAACACTTATTTGCTTTCAAGCTCTTTATATTTCTAATGTGTTACACAGGTCTTGCATAGAAAAAAAATATCAGTCTGAAGCAGATCCCAATTAGGAGTTTTTAAAATTAATTATATTCTTTAAAAAATCTTGCTATAAACCCCATCAGATGACTAAGCCTATCTTCTAATTCACATGATCTGAAACCAGTAAATGAAAAACATTTACTGGTTTTTATGGCTTTCTCTTGTTAGAGGTGACACAGGATTGCAAAACCTGGCTCTGAGGCTCTGATTTCCACCACAAACATTGGAACTGGGCTGCCCAGTTTGCTCATGGAAGGAGCCCTCCAATTTTCTATTCTGATCTGTAAAATCATGGTGCATTCAAAGGATCTCACTTCCTGAGACAGTTTCCAGATGGGATGGAGGGAAATTTCTGCAGTGCTGCTCTCCCAATCCCTGGGTATTTATAACCCACCCCCACAGCAGAGAGACAAAATTTCAAGCCAAAGATTGAATCCTGCAGGTGTTGCTCACATGAATGGTTTCCCCTGATCCTGAGCTCCATAATGTGATGTAAGGCAGAGGCTCTGCTGTTTGAAACTGGATCAGCTCAAACCATGAAAAATTTGGCGGTGCCTTTTGTGGGTTTAAATCGACAGAAAGTTGAAACTTGCAAAACGTCAACCCTTAAAAATGGGAAAAGTGGGGTGTGCTAAACCCCTGTGAGCCAGGTTTTACAAGGGATAAAGCTGCTGAATCCTCACAGTGAGGTCCAAAAGTAATTTAAATCTCTTCCCCTCTCCCCCTGCTCCCAATTTCCCCATCTCAGTTGTTGGGAGCTGCATCAGCTGAGAAAGGAAAGTTGGAAAGTGACACTAATAAGGAGGGCTCAGAAGCACTAAGAGTATTAAAAGGTTAGGTCATGGTGTGTTCTATTAAATAGAATATTAATTGAATTCTTGACATCTGAGGTGAACTGTGACATGCTCATGGGATAAATATTGCATTTAACAGAGCATCATGACCTAAAGCTGTAAATACTATTGAGCATCAGTGCCAATCCTTCACAATAGATCTTAGCCCCAGTCCTCAGGGTACGAATGCTCCCTTGGAGCTTTGGAAGCTTGAGCTTAAAACCAGCTTCACACTTCTTCTTTCTGGCCTCAGTTAAGTCTGAAATTGCTTCTTCCATCTCAAGGCTGCAGTCTGTCTCAGACTTTTGGTTACAGACTTAATATAAAGCTACAACTGGACGTTTCAAATGCTGTGTGCTACATGGTTCAGGAAAGGTGGAGAGAAAATTTCTCCATTTCCACCCCCACACCATAAAGAAGATTAAAACATTACAAAGACCAATTAAAAATAGGGAATCTCATGGCAACATTTTCATTAACCCTCCCCGGTTCTTCTTTCTGTCTCATTAGTCATCACAGGGAGAGGAAGGATCATTTTAATTAGCAGCATTGTAAAGCTTTATTTAAGGCAACTGCCCCTCCTGCTGCTCTCTGGATTACCCTGACGGCTTATAAATACAATACCAAATCATTACCAGCCAAAAACAACACCACTGAAGGGTTTGCAAGAAAGAAGATCCACTATGGCCAATGTTTAGGGCTCTTTAACAATGTCCCTTCTCCTTATTCAGGCATAATTCAAGCGTAATATTGGGCTTTACAAAACAACTCAATATCCTCTTACAGCAAAGTCCTTTCTAGTTGAGGATACCATGTGTTCAACTCTCTTCCCCTTTGTTTTCAGGGCAGGCAAAGCACAGAACCACATCTGATAGGATAGACATGGTAGATACAATCACAGGTTTTCCAGCATCCCAATTACTCGCTAAATTCCAAAATTAAAGGGACTGTGGTATGCTGACAGCCTTGCAGGAGGGGGTGAGTGAGGAGACCCCAGCTGGGGGAGATTGGGGGAGTGGTTAGAAAAGAGGATTTTGAGAGTTTAGGAGGAAAACAAAGCGAGAGCCCACATTTCATGGAAAGGAAATTGCTTTTTCCAATGATCACTTGCTGAATTATAAGTTTTTGTAGAAATTAGCCCGATGGGTCCATTCTGTTAAGAAATCCTCAGCCAGCATTTCCAGACAGCAGTTTCCACAGCTGGGAGTGCAGTCCAGAGTGCATGTCCATGCAGAAGAGCTCGTTTGCTCTCCCTCACCCATGAAGGTGTGAGTGACCCCTCCGCAGTGCCCAGGTTTATTTTCAAGCAAATTGGAGTCCCTACATTGCAATCAGGGATTTGATGCAGCCCAAGATCTCTCACACATGAAAACATCACATGTCTCAAGATGTAAGCTGCACAAAATGTCCTCCTCCACGGCTCTGTTAGGGTTATTAGGATTCTATTAGGTTTATTAGGATTCACCATTTAGATCCGTGGCCTACTTTCCCTGACCTGAATATTTAACTGTGGTTTCTTCAGTACACCTGGGTCCTGCAACCTCTAATTGTTCATCACTGTCCAGCCAAGGCAGCTCAGTCTTTCCCTTGAAACAACCTATTAGCCACACATGGGAGTTTCGGTGCTGTGAGTACTCTGTGGGGGAGTTTCTATGTTGGGATCACAGTCAGGATTTGATTTTTCAAAGTTAGAACATCACACAGCTGAAGTCAGCTGGAAGATGGAGATACATTCTTTGCTGTGGGTGCCATGTTGCATTAAGGTGTATTAACCACCAAATTCTTCCACTTTATTGGTTGACATGAAAAAAAGAAAATCAGACCAGATGACAAAAACCTCAAAGTGCAGTTCATCTCCCCCTGAAAACAACCTCGCCCTGACTTCAGCTGAGCACTGAGCACAATGTAGAGATAATACTGGATTCTTCAAAAATCGTGTATATTCCTTCAGAAAGGTGTAAAAATTATTCTGAGCGCTTGATGTTACCTATGTGAACTATTTTAAGAAATAACAAAAAGGGAGACAGTAATGATGTATCACTGAATGATTAATGCCTTGCTATATAGAGTTTATTTCCTATTAAGATCTGTATCTGTGGAAGTTTACAGGGAGAGGTGATATCTTTTATGGAAGTAACTGCCACGTGTCAGACTGTCACAGATGTACAAGTAAAATACTTCCACTTAAAAGGAGTGGGGGAACACCAAAGTTCCAGTTTGGGGTTGACCAGAAGCTCTGCCCCCATCCCTGCTCAGCCAGGCTGAGCAGGTCCCACTCCTGAGCTCCTGTCACTAAAGACTCATCCTCCAACCTGGGGGAGCCCTACAGAGGCCAGAGCACTGCCAGGAGAACTGCAGCTTCAAGGGATCTCAGTCTCCAGAGATCACAGATGCTAAACTCACTTAAAACCAGACAGTGAAAAATAGTCAGAGTAGGAGCAATTGTAAAAGTTTATATAGGAGTTGCTTTGTTTGCTATTTATAGCTGCACTGTATTTTTCTTGTAATACATTTTTAATGACTTATAAGGCCTAGTTATTTATTCTCCTGAAGCCAAATACTTTCTCTACCCTGATAATGCAAGCGAGTGAGCTTTGCACAGAGGAGCTCTGTGGGAATGGCTGGATCTGCTCCATGGGAATGGCTGGATCTGCTCCCTGCACTGGCCCCAGGCTGGGGGGACCCTGCCTGGCCCTGGGGAGCCCCACAGCACCCAAGGCACTGCTGCACCCCAAGCATGCAGCTCCCCACTGCCTCTCTGCACAGGGACTGCCTGTGGAGAGCCCTCCCTGGGCCAGAATATTTTCAAATTGCTGATTATTCTATCTGCACACAAGGGAGTCTGTTTTTATGGTTATTTCACTTCACATTTCTTAATTCAAAATTAACTTTACTTTAAAAACAACCCCCAAACCTGCAGTGCCACATAGGCAGAGGCCCCTTCCACCAGGGTATTGAAAAGTTGAGTAGTATGAACAACAGACCAAAAAAGGCAGAAGATGGGACACTTTGCAATGGCAGCTTTTAGCACAAAATATAATTAATCTGCAAAACCAGCATCCATCCCTAAGCACAAATGCTGATTGCCTCATGATGAGTCTAACCAGAACAGTATTAACTCTACTGTTCTTTTTAAATTGTTACATACCCAATATTTTCTTCTGACTTTTCTTCATATTAGATTAATAACTATGTAATCACTTCATTAGTTTATTTAGATTATGTTATTTTAGGAAATTATTGTTTAGATCAGCTTTGTCCTTCCCATCTCTCTGTGCCTTCCCAGAATTAAGTAATATCTGAGAAAACCAATTAATTGCAACTCGACCGCTGTAATGGGGTCTGCTCTGCAGTGTGGCAATGTCTAATGGAGTTTTAATTTCCCCATGGTGAGTCAACATTTGCTTAAAGAGAGAAAACTCTTAGAGCAAAACACTGAAACACACACAGCTTCTTCTGGGGGCTGAACACCTTGGGGCTGCTGCTTCTTTTGTTGGGGGTAAAATTCCCAGAGGGCCATGGCTAGGGCACCAAAGAGCAGCAATTCCCACCAGGGGCTGAGGTTTCCTGGGGACTTGCAGGACATGGAAGACATTCCACCCAATCCTACACAGCTCTCAGGCTGCACATCCCAGCCTTGCAGGGTTGTGGGGGCTAAAATGAATTTGTCACCCAGTGAAGCTTTGACAGCCCTTTTTAATGCATGGCCTTCCTCAGGCAATATTTATTTAGGTGTCCTGGGTCCTCACTTGGCAGTGGCACCAGCAAGTCCTGGTCACAGAGCAGAAGCCCATTGTGGTGGGGGGGCTGCCAGACACAAAACCTTGTCCCCAGGGAACCTGCTGGGAGACACATGGGACAGCAGAATTTACAATGAGATTTTTCCATTAATTGGCTTGTTCAGAGTATTTACTACTGCCAGAAGTTACATTTGGGATTCTGGGTGGAGGCAAAGCACCCAGAGCCCTTTAAAATGCCCCTGGACCCTCCCTCACTCAGGCCCTGAGCCCTTCCCAAACCTCCAGTGCTGTTGACTAAGGATTGTTTTGCTTGGCAAACGCTGACAAACTTCTAAAGTCGGTCTGGTCTGCCTTCCCCAGTTATCTGACAGCTTAAAAGGTTTGAAACAAAGCTACATTATGATGCAACCAAATTCAGCAGCATCTGATTAACAAAAAGGAGGCCACAGCTACCTGACAGCAGCTGGTGGTTATTTTTTATTTCTAAAACAAACTGATGGCCTCAAGCATTCATACATGTATTTATTTATTTTTTGTTTAAATGTCTCATTTCCTGGTTTGTTTTTCTTCAGCATCGTGCAGGGAAATAAAGTTTTGCAATTCTTCTTCTCATAATAAGTCTGTCCAAAAATGATGTTGCTCGTTGTGTTGAAAGATGGTTTCATTTTCTACTCAAAATTGGTATGAAAAATTTGCCTTGCCAAATGAACATTGTATACTGAACTTGTCAAATCCTCTCTCCTGACACAAATAAAAGATAACATTGGGTGGCAGCATGTAAAACAGCACTGACAAGACAGCTAGGATGGAAGCAAAGAAATGCATATTTTTCTCTTTCTCTCTTCCAGAGCAGGGAATGGGAACGATCCAGGTGAGCGAATGCTGGCGTGTTACAACCAAAAATACATCATCTAAAGACTTAACAAGCCATTTCGAGGCAGCTTCTGAGATGAACATAAGTGATTCCATTTCTGATTAGCAAAATCATGACAAAAGCATCAACTTTTTTCCAAGCAGCCAGGAAAGCTGATAAGTAGGAAGAGTGGCTGGGTAAAAGGGGTATTCAGTTAAAAGACACAACTCTGCTGTGCAGGCTGTGAGGACTATTCCTAGCACTGCAGAAAATTATTCCAAGTATATTTAAAAATAAATAAGGTAATGATAACACTTTCATTAGATCTGCAGTCTCACCATGCAAGTGAATTGTTTTTTCCTATTAAAATTGTTGATTGAAGGCTGTTAGCTATTTATCAGCCCCAAAATTACATTTCTTCTCTCCTAGGGGTTGCCTCTCAAAAATCACAACAACTGCATAGTTAGTGACAAGAAAAGACTCCTAAAACTGCAGTTTTGGGGTGGGGGGGGAAGGAATACAAGCATGAAACACAGATTGCACCTTCAAATCCCCAATGGCATCACGCTTCTTTGTTCTGCTAAGAAAAATTAACCTCAATCTCGGCTCAAGGTCCCCCGATTGATTATCATAGTCATTTAAATACTGTAATCTCATTTTCAGCATCAGGGAAAGGGAGCGAAAAGAAGAAAAAGAGAAAGAGGTGGGGAAGCGAGGGGGAGAGAAAGAGAAAACAGAATAAATTATCTGACAAAAGGAAAAAGGCCCTTTCTGCTTACGGCGCCTATTTCAGATCCTTCCACTTGATTGGAAAAGTTGATGAAGTTTAAATGAAGCAGAATTAGAGGCTCAGGCCACTGAGTATTGACAGGGGCCCATGGAAGAATGTGCAATTCAATAGGCCTGATTTCTGTGGAAAGCAGGGGAAAGGCCTAAATGGTATAATCTTCAATCAAATCTAACATCGACACTGACAAGGCAGGGTAATGAGATAGGCCAGATCAGGCATGTTGGTTAAAGAAATTAATCCCTCTCGCTGCACCAAGAGTTCAGCTTTGATGCCTATTGTACAGAGCCCCGTCCCAGCCTATCTAAATGCTAACTAACTGCGAGTGTGATCTGGGACTGTGCTTTTCATCGCTGGGGCTAAGCTGATAACAATTTTTGCTCCCTGATTATGGTGGCAGAGACAGGACGGAGGTGCCGGGAGCAGAGCAGGGCGGGGGATGACGGATGCAGCCGCCCCCGTGCAGGGAAAGTTGCATTTCTGGTTGTCTTAAGGTTTTAACACATTGTAATACGTGGTAATTAATGGAGTTACAGTGCTGACCAACCCACTGGAACCCCCTGGGAGCCACTGGAGGGGCCAGGCAGCACAGGAGGGTGATGGAGAGAGCAAATGTGAAGGGATGTTGGGAAGGTGAAAAGCTGCAAACAAAGGGGTTCTTCTACCTGGGCGAGCAGCCCAAAGCTCCTGGTTAAAACCAGCGTTATTTTTAAGGCTGGTTTGCTCTTTCTGAAGCAATACAAGGTTCACTGTGTTTGCTTTCCCCCCAGCCTGGGAGTTAGACTATTCTTTTTAATCAGGTTTCAGCTGCAAGATTTTTAGGCACAAATGTTGTGTTGGTTTGCTTAAACAAATCAAACTAGAGATATTTCCCTTGATATTGAAGTTTTCTTAAAGGCTGTTGTTGGAAATCTAGTAGTAGGTCCCATTTGCATTTATCTTTGCTACTTCAAATAAATGTGAGTAGGAAAGTCAGTGTAATTTAGCTTAGAAAGTACAAATGGTTAAAAAAGAAAATATTCTCAGAAATGCAGGTTCTGTCTAATCTGTACAATATGAGCAGCCAAGCAAGAACAAAACAATCCCTGCAAGATGACAAAGGCTTCTCAAATTCAATAATTAGGCATAAGAGCATCTCTAAGAATTTGCATGGAAAGCAATCTGCCCTGGGGGAATCTGTGGCTAAAAACTCCCCAAAATCAGGAACTGAAAACGCTGGTCTCTGCAACTGCCGACAACGTGTTCTCTTTGCTCTACCTTCTGCTAGGCTGCACTCAAAAACAGGGGACTGATTGTGGGAAAGGTTTAAAAATAAAGAGCTTTTCACCTTCTCCTGGGCCAGCTGCCCACTGGTTACCTGCCCAACACCCTCCTGTCCAGCAATGCCCCCTCTGAGCCCCCACCAGCTTTTCCTCTCTGCTCAGGGCACTTTCTGGTGCCTCTTCCAGAGAAGGAGAATATTTATTGGTGTTGGAGTGGGAAGCTGAGGATGGAAAGAGGGCAGAGATATTGCCATGCTCTTACAAGTTTTAGCTGGGTCTCTGGTGCTGCTCTCAGCCCGCTGGGCTCAGTGTCCCTGGAGAAGGGCTGGTGGGCTAAGGGCACATTAGTGGGATTTGGGATATTCCTGACCTTCTGCGTGGTGTCTTCAGTTGAATTAGTCTGAAAATCATCTCTTGGCAGCTCTAAAAACGGGTGGTGGCTCTCCCCAAAAGTTTCTTAAATCTTTCTGAGAATAAAGCCTGAGTTTTAGGTTCATCATAAAAATTTATAGCCTGTGGCAGCTGTGGATGCACTGTGAATGTATGGATCCATTTGTGACCCTTTTCATTTTAGGTTTTTCCCTACCCTGCCCACATCCTCTCATCCTTTGGCTTAAGTTTTGTTTTTACATCCCCACCAAGTCGGGCAAGAGGTGGTACAGATGTTCTCTGCTCTGACAACACTGCTATTAGGGTCATAATGCAACAATTTGGTCTAACCATTATTACTGTGCTGGCTGACTTCAATAATGCACTTTTAAATCAAAGAGCCTTTGAAGCTTTATTTCCATTGTATTAGACAAATAAACAGGAGATTTTCACAAACATAAAAGGCATTCACCTTGTAATGTTTCTGGGCTTATTAGTCTCACCAATTTGCATTGTTTTGTTCACATAAAGGATCAAAATGCCCTTTTGCTTGATTTTACATCCTGCCTGTGGATCTTGGGAGTGAGCAGCTCCCAAGGCCTGGTGCTGCTGGGGCTGTCCCTCTGCCTGCTGAGTCACAGCTGGCACTTGGGAGCCTGTGTTCCAACAACCAGGAGTAAAAACCCACTACTATCATTCATGCAGAATGTTTACTTGCCTCTTGGAAGCACCTTATTTATTTCAGCAGTGCCTGTGCACAATATGGGAGGGCTTAAAGCTCATAAGGAGTTTAATTTTTAGTGTACCAAATAATTCATTTAAAATCTTAAATGAGTTCATGCTGAGAAGAAAACCCTCAGAAGTCAGAGCATTGGAAGGAAAGCTCAGAACCAAACCTAATGATTATTTGACTAACCAGCCCCTCATTAGTTTATTTCTCTAATGAATTATTGAGGTACTGTGTAGACATTTCAGAATACATTTTTAAAAGCAGAACACTGGTCTTAGATTGCAAAACTATAATAGTACTCGTGATACAATAATAATAGTAATAAGCACACAAAATGCTGCATAAACACTAATTAAACCTCAGTGTCCCCAAGCAGCAAGCACAGAAGGCAGGATGCTCAGCACATGCAGTGATTTGAGGTAAAGAGTATAATTAACACCAAATAAGACAACCTTATTTCAAATATAGCTCCTGATACTTGTGGCTACTTTGCTCTGTGGTACAGGGGAGAGCCAGACAAACTAAAATCTGCTCTCTGACCAAGTTTCCAATAAATGGATTGATCCCCAACAGCAGGTTAGGGGTGGGAACAGAGTTATTCAAATCATCAAACTAACACCTGAGGCAAGTTATCCAAATCCTCTGGAAGCTGCCTCCCAGGGTTGTGATCAGCAGTTTGGCACACAGGGGGCTCTGGGTTCATGGGGAAGCAGCTGTGAGACCCTGGCTGTGGCTGAACCCCCAGATCCCTTGAGGGGAGCAGAGAAAAGGGGCCCTGCCAGCCCTGCCTGGCCTGAGTGGGTGCTCCATGGAAAGGCAATGATTTTGCTCCTGCCAGTCCTGTTCCTCACCAGTGCTGAGTTCCCCCTGACTCCTTGGCAGGCTGGTGCCAGAAGAGATAAAGAAGATGAGTGGATTTGGAGAGAATGTTAAAAACACCCCCAAACCACCCAGGAAGCTGAGGGTTCAAACATGAAGCACAGCATTTGGGTGTAAAAGCCCTGTTGCAGCCACAGTCCAGGTCTATTAATAAAAGCTTCAGAGTGATGGAAAACCTGCCTTTTCAGTAATTCCTGTTCCAAGAGATGTTTGTGATGATGCAGTTTACAGCTCAAAGTTGTAATATTCTTTTTCACACCATGCACTTGTCCATCTTTGTCTCTTGCTTAATTACAGCTTTTTCTTCTCTTTTTTCACCATGTGACACCATTTCAGTTTGATGAAATGCCCCTACTTGCTTCTGTAGTGTCCATCCTATGGATCATTCCAGAAACCAAAATTATTTTCCAACAATTCTCAGCAATGCCTCGCTCTGTGACAGTCAGACAGCTCAGAAATACTTCATGATGAGCTTCAAGAGGCAGGAAAGGAAAAAGAAAAACGTGGTAGGTGATTTCTGTCTTTACTTGGTACCCACATGGGGAGTGGAGTCCCTTGGTCACCTGGCTGGTGCCCTGCTGTCACCCACAGGGAGCTGCTCTCCCTGGGCATGGAGCAGGCTCCTGGGTGAGCCCAGGGAAAGTTCTGTGTGTTCCCTTCACCCACCAAAAAGGGCAGTTCACTCTCCCTGGCCTGGCTAATCCTTCCTTTGCTGGGAATTCCAAAGCCAAGACAACCAGTGTGCCAGCTCCTGTGGTTTTGTGAGCTGTTTGGCTCATACAGCCTTCTTCTGGAGGTCGTAGCTGCTGAAATTTTATTGCCTGAGTCCTGTAGCTTCTGTTCAATCTCATTTGGAAAAAAAAGAAAAAAAATCCAGCCCTCGGGGCTGTAGAGGAAAGCTTAGGAAAATGAACCCTAAATGCCCTGGCATTCAGACCAATAAAGACAGCCTGGCATCAGTTGTCATGTAAATAACAAGCTTGTAAAACAAATACTGCACATTCCAGTGATTTTCTTTGTTAAATCTGCTTCCCCACAGTCTGGACTGGGACCTGGTGCCAGCCTTTCCTGGCCAGCAGAGCACCAGCACCATCCTCCTCCTCTTCCTCCTCAGAACTGCCAGTTTGGAAGCAACTTTTCAATGCTGGGAGCAGCAGTAGGGGCTCTGAAGGTGGGCCAGATGCTTCTCATCTCCGAGGGCTTTTCGTGGAGAGCAGTTCCCTGCTCTCTGCATGTCCCCTGGCTCCACCTGAACAGGTAAGTGGATGCTTTGGCACATGGATCTGGGTTTCCCATTTACCTTCACCCACCAGGAAAGGTAAATCCAGCTCCTTGCTGGTGACAATGACTTTGTCAGCGATCTGTTGAACTTAATTGTACCATATTATCCAGAAAATATTACTATGAATGTAACCAAGCTGCTGTGGGTCACTATTTCTGAAGTTTGTGTTGAGCATGCCAGGGGTTAAATGTGGTAAACTTGTATTTCCTGCCCAGAGCTGGTTTATTTTTGTAACACAGGAGTTTTCAGTAAGTTTATACTGAAAAAGTGCTTGGCTAAGGCTTTTACTGGTGAAAACAGGCCAAAAGTGCTTTGCTCAGATTTTTACTGGCATCAGTAGATGAAATGCTTTCCTCAGTTTTATGCTGCAAGCAAATAAATATTGATAACTAAATTAACTCCTTGCTTAATTAAAACACATTATACACTCTAGCAGAGAAACAGAGCATTCATCCCTAGAAATATTTATGTGAGAGGATGATGATTTAATCTGTGATAGCCAATATGCATGGACAAGTCCTGCTGGGAGGCTGAGGCAGGAGGCTCAGCCAGAAACACAGTCTGGGCAGGGGTCTTGTTTGGGTAGCAAGAAGATACACAAGAGAACTGAAAGAGAAAGCAGGGAGTCCTGTTGTTGGCTGCTGCAAAGTAGGGGGTCTGTCACACTTGGACCAGGGTTTTGGGGTCCAAGTGCTATTTGGAGGCAGATCAGGGACTAAGTGCCCCATCCATCTCTGCTGGGCCTCAGGTTCTTGTGTGTTTGCTGAGCAGAGAATCTCACTGGCAGCTGTTGGAGCTGTGTGTTCCTCGTGCCCTCCCTGGGCTGCCAGCAGCCCTTGTCCAAGCTGCAGTGGTCTCCAAACCTTTTGTCCTTTACTTCTAAACCATCTTTGTGCCCTTCAGTTTCATGTGGCACTGCACAGCATGAGGGTTGGGACCTGCTGGCCGTCCTGCCTGGTCCCCAGAGCTGCCCTGGGGAGGAAGAGATTCCAGGCTGCAGCTGGAGGCAGGAGGAGGAGGAATGGCAGAGGGCTGATGCTGTGTCTGGTGCATGCAGTGCCAAGTGCCAGCGTTTATCCATTGAACTGCCACCCACCCTGTCCCCTCCTGGCAGAGAGGGTGCTGAATTCACCCCGGGGCAGCTGGCAGGGGGGCAGCAGTTTGCTGCACAAACTTTGCAGCAGAACCTACCATGAAGTGCAATTACTGCTGGTTCTAAGGGTAAAAGCATCCCTGTGAACACTCTGCTTACTCCATGCTCAAGGATTGCATCAGGTGGATGCAGATCTCCTCACATCCCTACCAGCAGGAAGCCCTGAGGGAACAGAAATTGTTCAGAATCCTGAAATTTAACTCTATTTTTTTTTTCCCCAAAAAACTTGCTCAAATTTTAGTTTCACTACATTGCAGAAATCCAGATTGTGTCTTATTAATACATCCCAAGATTTAAAATTGCTCAGCATTCCCACTGCCGGGATGCTCTGCAACAGTTATCCTTCCCATCAAACTTAGGGGAACCAGAGAAAAGAAAGAAAGTAGAACATGTGGATTTGAAAAAGTGAAGCCACTTCTGAGTTCTGTTGCAAAACCTGCTCTTTTTCTTTTCCTGACAAAATATCCCAATAGATTTTTAGAGTTTCATAAGAAACCAAAAGAAGGTGTTCAATATTGCAAAGTCTCAAATTTCCAGTGATATTCCAAATTCCAAAATTTTACGGCCAACTCCCACGCCTGGCGGTGCAGGAGTGCGGTTACTGAGGGAGCTGAAGAGCCCAGCTCCGGCTGGAAAGGCGAGGTTTAAGCGCCATCGGCGGGGAAACAAGGCTTGGGAGCAGGAGCGGCTGTCCTGGCAGGGAAGGGGCCAAGAGCAGCCCGTCCCAGCGCTCGGTGCCGGCCGAGGGAGCTGCGCCCGCCGCGTCCCCCGGGCACGGGGAGGGCTCGGGGCTCGCTCCCGGCTGGGAGCGCTGGTTCGGGCACGAAGCCGTTCTGAGAGTGCCATCCAGGGGACGAGAGCTGCACTTCAGCCGCGGCTCGGGGAGCGGGGGCCGGCGGGGTTAAAGCGTGACTCGCTGGGGGTGCGGTAGCGAGGAGGAGGAACCAGCCGAAGCGAGATGCTTAAAACTTTGCGAGCTCAGCCGGTGCCCAGGGCAGGGGCACCAGTGGGATGAACGAGTTGAGAAGTGCCAAGAGTTTGTGAAGGGAGCAGAACCTCCACAGCAAGTCTAAAAATCCTAATTACAGAACCACAGAATAAGTTAGGGTGGAAGCGATCTCCAAGATCATCGAGTCTAACCTGTGACTGATCCCCACCTTGTCACCTAGACCAGAGCACTGAGTGCCACGTCCGGGAGTTCCTTGGACTCCTTCAGGAATGGTGCCTTCCACCACCTCCCTGGGCTTCCCCTTCCAATGCTAGTGGTGATTTAGGTGGATACAGTTTGTGGGACCCCCTCCCGGGACCCCTCTGCTGTGTCTGGGGGGGAGAGCAGCCCCAGTGACACCTCGGTCCCCGTCCCCAAGAACTTCCCAAACCGTGACACTATGGAAACTTGGGAAAACGCCCGATCCACGGAGGGAGAACCCACCCCTGCTGGGTGCCCATCACCGGCTGGGGACCGCCGCGTGTTTAAAACACGACCACGCTTGTGAAGGAGCAGCGGGGAAACATGATTATCATATAACTCAATGGGGAAAAAACTGGTTTTAAGCGCTTTAAGGGGAAACTTCTCCGCTGTGCAGCTGCCCGCAGGGCCTGTGACCCCCCACCCCCCCGGGGTCCTGTTCGCGGTGGGATGAGGGGTGGCCACGGCGATGGGATGGGGATTGGCCGTGCCGGGGCAGGGCTCGGGGGCGGAGGGAACGGGGGTCGCGGAGGTCGCAGGGCTGACCTTGAGGATGAGCGGGTTGCGCAGCATGCTGAGCCGGACCACCCCCAGCCGCTCGTTCTCCGTGCCCGGGCCCGCCTCGGCCAAAGTCATCGGCCGCCGCCGGGGCCCCGCTCTGCCGCCCGCCATGGCACCGGGGCACCGGTCCCGGTGCGGGGCTCTCTCGGCAGTCTCGGTCCCAGTCCTGGTCCTGGGGGAGGTCTCGGTGCCGCTGCCGGTTCCGGGGCTCTCTTGGCGGTCCCGGTCCCGGTCCCAGCCCTGCTCCCGGTGCCGGTACCGGTACCGGGCTTCTCGCCCCGAACTCGCGGCGCCCGCGGCGGCATCCGTCTCCAGGCAACGGCCGGTGCGCCGCTCTGATGGGTCCGGCTGGGATCGCTTCCGCCGGGGGAACGGATGGTCCGGCGGCGGCGCGGCGGGGACCGGTGGCGCGGGCGGACACCGCATGGAGGTAGCGGGAGGCCCGGCGGGGACGGGGAGTGCGGGAGGGGGGGCCTGGAGGGGCCCGGGGCTGCCGAGAGCTCTGTGCGTGTGCCGGGAGTCTCCTTCGGTAGCCCCAGGGCGGCGGAGGGGAGCGGCGGGGCCCGGGCCGGCCGCACGGCTGTTGTTACCGGGGTTTATCGGTGTCTGGGCCCAGCCGCGGGCTGTGGTTTGAGCTCTGCAGGTCCTTCCGGGCCGCTCGTTCCCCTGGGTGGGCAGGAGGGGATGCCCGGTACCGGCCGGCGGTGCGGAATTGAAGGGCGCGTGTTTCAAACGTGGAGCGGGGGCTGCGCTGGGGTTTGTGTGTGCTGCCTGTGGAAAATGCGCTCCGAGTGCCTCCTGCCTGCTCTGGGTGACCGCGATCTGCAGGAATCCGCCTCTCCTGCCACAGAGCTCGGCTTGGGCCTGAGCAGAGCCTGTCAGAAACTTCTAATTAGAGAATTTTGGGTTTAGTGCTGATTAGTCTCGTATTTTTTTGTTGATTTTAGGTTGTCGCTGTTTCAGTGCTGAAAGCTGAGTTGAACACAGCAGTCTGACGCTGCTTAATCAAAATCAAAGCTAGTAATTATTAAATTTATTAAAGTGTGTCTTTTGTTGTTGCAGGAAGGCACTTTGGAGGCTGAGGGCAGCTGTGATGCACTTATGTTTGACAGAGAAGGCATCAGATTTTCCTAGGCACTTTACAAAACTAGCTGGATTAAGAAGTAAGTGTCTAAGATAAAACTGAGGTTTTAATTTTTAACGTTTTGGGTGGGTTTTGTGCTTTTTGTTGGGTTTTGAGGGGGGTGTTTTGGGTTTTTTTTACTGCATATAATGGTGTATAAATGACAACACTTTAGTAAAACTCTTCTCTTTTATTTAAGAGAGAAAAAATGAAAAGCAAAGCTCATGCAGATGATTTTCAAGTCCAGGATTTTGTCAAGAGGAAGAAAAAGAAGAAGAGGAAACACAAGTACAACAACAACCATGAAAATGCTGAAAGTGTAGAGGAGCCAGAGCCCAGCTGCACTTCCCCACTGCTGTTTGAAGATGCAGCAGCACAGCATGGGGAGGGCAGGAAAAAGAAAAAAAACCTGAAAGTAAAGGGTAAGAAGCAGCAGACGTTGATAGAGAATTACTTTGTAAAACAGGAGCATGAAATTAGCAATGGGACTGGAGCTGCTGCTTCCCCCAAGAAGAAGAGGAAGTGGAAGGGTGAGGACAGCACTGATGAGCACAGTGATGTCACCTGTGTCCCTCTGAACCAGCACAACATGCAGGACTGCCAGCAGAATGCTGCTGATTATGATTATTTTAAAAAACCTAAGAAGAAAAAGAAAGAGGCGGACGAGGTGTTTGAGCTGCCTCCCTCTGAGGAACACAGCAAGGGCCACAAAGAGAAATCCAAAAAGAAGAGGAAGAAGAGGAGAAAGGGCAGTGCCCAGGACGTGCAGAAAGACCCAGATGGAGCAGCTGAGCAGTCACTGCTGTCATCCTCAGAGCAGAGCAGGGGGCACAGGGGGTGCCCTTCACCTGCAGGCAAAGTTTGGGATTGTGATGCCATCGGTGAGGTCTCCATGGAGGTCTCTGCTGATTTTTCCACACCCAATAAAGCCACTGATCAAGCTAAAAAGACTCCAGCACATGCTAAAAAGTCCAAAAAAGCTCTTGTCATGAAAGAAAGCCCTTCGGAGTCTGACCTGATGTAAGTTTAGGTTTTGTTTGTGGGTTTTTTTTCCTTCCTCCACTCCCCAGATAAGTTCCTTTCAGGTTATTTGGGTCCCAGATTTTTCATCATTCTGTTTTGTGTGTGTTTTAAAGAAAAACTTTTAGCTTGTACAGCATATTGAGGCATAAGAGATCTACTTTAAATGCTCAGCTTTCTTGTGGAGATAGAATAACAGTTTTTAGGAGTACACCACCATTGCCTTCAGTGTAGGCTCTTCTCTTTAAAAACTGTAGGTGTAGAAATAATTTACATGCAAACAATTCACATTTTAAAAATAGAAAAGTGGGGGAAAAAGAAAGGGATTTCATTTTTTTAAACTTGGTATTTATAGTGAACGTGCATTTTAACTAAGCAGTTAAACAATTTAATGTTCTGTGCAAATAAATGTTCATGTCAGTAGTTCTTGATGCCTTTACAGTGTCTAGAACACAAAACAGGAGCACTAGTAAGAGACAGATGGAAAAAATCTGAGTGCCAGTGGTAGCAAGAGACATTATTTCTTCAGTATGCCCATGGGTGAGAGTTTTTTGGATTTTCAGAACTTCAGAAAGCTCCTTGATTGTTGTAAATATAGAAATTTGGTAATAAATTACAATTATTTGATTATGTTAAAAGGTTGGAAATGCAAGGCAGTGGATGTGTGAAGTATTTTTTGTTCTGTAATGTTTTGTTCTGTGGTTTGACAGTGGTTAAAACATGAGGCACCCACAAAAACCCTTCACTCACTCTCCTCTGCTGTAGTTGGGCAGAGGAGGGGAAAAAACGAAGGGTTCATGAGTTAAGGGCTGGGAGAAAACACTTTAAGGGCAAAACAGGTTCAAATTTAAAGGTATAAAGGAAATTAATTACTTTAGAGGAGGGTGATGAGTAAAATGAGCCTTTAAAACACCTTTTTCCCCCAGCCCCTCCCTCCTTCCCAGCACAGGGAGATGGGGAATGGGGGTTGTGGTCAGTTCATCACCTGAGATCTTCTGTTCACTCAGGGAGAGGAGTCTTTGCTGTGCTGTGGGGTCCCTCCTTGGGGACAGTTCTCTGTGAGCTTCTCCCCTGTTCTAATTTCACAAGCAGCAGTTCTGCCAAACCTGCTGTGATGTGAGTCCCTCCCATGGACAAACAGCCTTCCCAAAACTGTTGTGGTGTGGGTCACTTGTCCATGGGGTGCAGTCTTTTAAGGATAGGCTGCTCTGGTTGGGAAGCAGGGGCCCTGTGTCTCTCTATTTGGGTTTCCCCCTGCATTACAGCCCTCTCTGACATCCACCTGCTCCGGTGTGAGCACTTTTCCCACAGGCTGTGAGTGGAATTCTGCACTCCACGTGGACTTCATGGATTACAGAGGGACAGTTTGTTTCACCATGGCCTGCAGAGGAATCTCAACTCTGACATTTGGAGCACCTCCTCCTCCTCTTTCTTTCCACTGACCTTGGTGCTGCCATATTGTTTTCCCTCCCATGTCCTCACTTCCTCCCCTTTCTCCAACTAGAAGAAAAACTGCTGCTCATGGGCACCACTGCCAACAAATTCCACCCCTTCAAAGATTCTTGCAGCATCCCACAGCACTGAGAGGTCCATTTTGCCTGGGTTCTGTGCCAGGGAATCTCTCACCGTGTTCTCACTGCCAGCTGGGCGGGCCCGGCCCCGCGTGGGCAGCGGTGGCTGCCGTGGCACTGGCATCATTGAACACCTCGTGTGGGGCACCAGGAAGGAGAAGCCTCCATTGCCAGCCCTCCCTGCGTGGTGGCTAAGGGTGGCCACCATGGCAGAGCTCGCCGTGGCACATCACCATGGGCAGCACTGATTTACCAAAATATGGGCATTGATCTCATATCAACACCCAACTAAGATGGACAAAGAGTCTCTAACAGATCAGAGTTAGAAAGTGTGTGTTTGTTCCAGTGCTGGGCAGCTGTGTGGGATAGCTCCCTAACACACAGTGCAGAGTTACAAGCCAATGCAGAGTCTAGTTAGCTACAAAAGTTTTGAATATCCAAAAATAGAAATGCATATTTTTAACGTGGGCACCTTCCATTCTCCACTTCATATGATAATTAGCTTAGAAGTCATTAAGCATGCATGGTTTGTTGTTTGAATTGGGTTGGTGAGCTCTTTATTTGGGGAGTGGTCCTAGAAGATGAAGTAAAACGAGTTTGCCTTGCTCTGAACTTTCTACCTTTCTGGTTTTTGACAATACAGATTACTCTTGGGGAGCTTCCAGTTCCTCCCTTTGTAACTTCTGAATAGGTTTTCAGATGGGGGAAATTAGTAATTGTCTACATTTCTTCAGATCTGTTTATCAGTGTTTCTGTTTCTAACTATGAGCACAGCTAAACAAATACAAAAGTGATGGGCAATCAGTTACTTACATCCTGGAAGTTTATTTCAGGTCCAGCTCTTCCTAACTAATTATTAACTTTTAATTGATTCCAGCCGGGCTTACTTACCTATCTATTTTAACTAATTTCACCAAAGCCAACCTTTAGCTAAAATCTTAATGTTTCTTTTAAAATCCGTGTTTTGGTGCCAGAATGCCCCAGTGGCAGCTCACTGCCCCTGGAAAAAACTATGTGTGCACTGTTTGATTTCCTTCTTAAATATGAAATATGTCATCCCAGAGGCATTACCAACCTCTCCAAGTGAGCCAGCAGCATGTCCATCTTCAGAGCCATCGGTGGAAGCTTCCAGCAGCCTCTCACAGAAGCTTTTCTGTGGCCTTCCTCAGCTACCAAAAAATCAGGCTGTGCTCAATTAACACAGTAATCAATGAATATGTTCATTCTTTTAATGGTGGAGGTGTTAAAATATCTTTGGTTTGGAGTTGTAGTGGTATATTTTATTTTGTGCCTTTTTTTTTTATATCAGGACACCACAACCCTTGGCATCAAATAAAAAGAAGAATCAGGAGAAGCAGAACAGTTCCTTTGCTGAATTGGCAGCCTCTGATGAGGTCAGTGTGGATGGGGAAGAAGGCCTGGACTCTGTCATGACTTCAGTCACGGATTTGGATACTGCAAGACAAGAACTGGAAGAGTTTATTCCTCATGTGAAGAACATATCAGACAGTTCAATCAAGAAGATGGCTGGAAGAGACCTGATGAGATTTAAGGAGTTCAAAAAACAGGGTGAGCTCTCTGAAATCCTGTTGCAGTGAGGAAGGACTGTGCTGCTGTGCCAGTGTTTTGACAGAGGGAAAAGTTTCTTGTGTCATGTCTGCTGCACCCACGGGTCTGGTTCACTTCATTCCATTGACATTTTCTGTTTCTCTGTAGCATCTGCTTCCACATTGGCAATTCTCAGTCCACACTTATGTGTAGATTGCTCATTTCCAGCTGGTTTTGTCTTTCAGTTTTCTTTTTACTCCTTAGAATTTGCTGATCTTTTGTTATACCCAAGCTAAAACCTGAGATGTGCAAGAGATGGTACTTGAGGTTTGACTTGTTTTTCTTAACCTTTCTATATTTTAGGTATTGCTGTCAAGTTTGGCAGATTTACCCAGAAGGAAAATAAACAAATCCAGAAAAACGTTGAAGAGTTCTTATCACTTACTGGATTAGACAGTGCTGAAAAACTTCTGTTTACCTCAAGGTATCCAGAAGATAAAGACACCATCCATCGCCTGAAAACAGAATATCATTTTTGTGAAAAAATTTGTGAGTATTTAAATTCATTCTCAGACAGCTGAATGTTGTATTCTACAAGCTGGTGATATCATGGCATATTTTGTAAAATAATTTTTATTGAAAAGCACTGATGTTGCTAAATTTGGTAAAAAAAGGAGCTGCTGAAATGGTGTAGTTGATAATCTGCACAAATAATCTGACTATCTGGTTTCAAGTAGGAAAAGTTTAGAGATAAAAAATGTGGTCAAGACCAGTAAAGACTTTCAGACTTGCATTTGGGCTTTATGGCTTTAAGTGCATTATTTGCTAAACTATAATTAAGGTTATTAATGGCAGCTGGGATTGATTAAGTCCTGTCTGAAATTGTCACCTGTTCCCAGATCACATGAATAGGTGACAAGTGCAGGACTGAGGGGGGATGGAAGAGATTGAGTCATGTCAGTTTTCCAAGACATGAGGATCTTCTCAGTGCACCAGGAGCTTTATTCCACGTGTTTGGTGTCATCCTCTTGGGCAAGGCAGAGTAAAGGGTACCCTGTCATGGATTGGGATATTGGGATCAAACTAGATTTGTTCCTCTGTGATTATTTCAGACACACAATCCTTCCCTCTGCATCATCACATTTGCCTGAGGTTGATTTTCATCCCAGTCTGGGAAGATTTGGCAGAAAGTCTTCTCAGTGTTCTGGGACTTGCTCTGGGCACTGCTGGCCAAGGTGGTTGTGTATTCCCAGGGATTGGTCTCTGTGGATCTTTCCTTCAGGAGAGATCTTCACTTGGTTTTTGCTGGATGCCCCAGTGCCTGCTTTTCCCAGTTGAAACAGTCTGTAAGCAGAAGCCCAGTGTCTCCTGCCTGGTGGCTGTCTCATGTCTCTCTTTTAATGGGAGTATTCAGTATGCCAGTTAAATTTTAATTACACCTGGATCAAATGCACAGCCATCCACGCAGTTTGTAGCTAGTGAGTAGCAAGAGTGAGTGGAAAGGATCTGTTGTTGACAGCACAGTCATGAAAATGTGTGGTGTTGGGTTTTGGAGTTTGTTTCATTTTGGCCTCACCACTGTGAGAAATGTCTGTTAAAAATGATCCTTTACCTTCCAGCTGAGGGCATACCCCGACCCTGGAGGCTGGTGTATTATCGAGCTAGGAAGATGTTTGACCCAAATAATTATAAAGGAAGGTAAGGGAATACTTTAAAAGTGTTTCTGAATGTTAATATCAGTCTATGTTGATTATGTGTAAATTAAAAATGGATACAAATGAAGATCATCTCTCCCATTTGTGCCAGCTTTTGTGACTTAATTGATAGTTCATTTTCCCTTATTGATTCCTCTGTTTTAAAATGTGACTTGAAGTGATAGTGATGATTAACATTGACCACCTGCAGGGGATACAGCTCTTATAGAGATTGAAATGGTTTGAATTTACAGCTGTAGCTGTGCCCATTTCCTCAACCAGGTATACTAAGGAAGAAAAAGAAAAATTGAAGACGTATCAAGCTCTGCATGGCAATGATTGGAAGAAGATTTCTGAGCTGATGTGCCGTTCTAACCTCTCGGTTGCTATGAAATTCTCTGAAATCAAGTCAGGTATGTAATTTTAAGAAAAACAATTAATTTTGTCTAATGTTAGTTGAACTGTATGTTGTAGGTACCCTAAAGATGAAGAAAAAGTCCTTCAAGTTTGGGGTTTAAAATTAATTAATTAAATTGTAGTGGTGGTCCTCTTGTTCAGACCACTTATTGCATTGTCATGTAGAAGGGATAAGAAAGATTTCTGAAAGAAAAGAGAAAAGAAGTGGAACAAATGTGACTGCTTATTAAACAGAACTGACATCTAAATAAGATGAGGGGAGGGCAGAAGGAATTTGGCAGCCATGTTTAAAAAGATAAAAACTGGGGATCAGTCTGTTCTTTAGTGTTTAGGCTGAACTCTCAAGTCTGGTATGCAGAATATAAATAAAGAACATGCAAAGGGAATAGTTTGCTCTTTTGCCTTTTTTTCCCCTAATCATTTATGATAAATTATGCCTTAACCTGGTGATTTTTCAATTTTAGCTATTAATTATGGTCCTTGGACTAAGGAAGAGACCCAGAAGTTAATGAATGCAGTGAAGGAGGTGATGAGAAGGAAACTGCAAGCAGAAAATCCAAGTTCTCTTTCCTCCCTGGAACAGTCAGACACAGATCCCTGGATTGAGCGTGAGAAGCTGTACCAGCAACTGCCATGGACTGAGATTGAAACCAAAGTGGGAAGTCGATACTGGAGACAGTGCAAACAGAAATGGTGAGGGCTTGCACTAAACTGGGATTGTAAAATGTGTTCTGGGGAGTATTTGCTCTGTAAAACCTGTGTTTTTTACCATGCTGATTTGGTAGGACAGGTAAGACACTGTAGAGTACAGAAGAGGCATTGCAGATGTATCTGAAACACCTCTTTGCTAGCTGGGGCAAGTTTTCTTCTTGCTATGATAGCAAAGCCTGATTTCTGCCTGAAATGCTGAGGCCAGAGCAGCAGAGTTGACATACAGGATGAACCCTGGGCATTGTGTGACTAACACCAGCAGTATTATTTAGGCAAAACCAGATGATCAGCACTCTTACACCAGCTGTTTAACACCAAACCAGCTGCTTCAGAAACCTTCACGTAATGTTGTGTAGTTACCTGCAAGAAATGTATCATTTTAAGAAACTTTCCCAACCAACAGGAATAGCAGCTTGTTTGTAGGATATTTTAGGGGAAGCCCTCCCAGCTGAGGCCTAAGCTCTGGCCAAGCCTTGGCCCCTGCTGGCTGGGAAGTGTGCTATCAGATCCAGGTGTTTCTGTGCTAAAAATATAATCAAGTCATTGGGACTTTCTGATTTAGGCCTATAAAAGCTGGACCCACATTCAGGGTGAATTTGGAGACCTCACCTACAGGTGGAAATGCTGTAGGATTTCCCAGTTGCTGGGAAGGGTTCTCCAGGTCCTGGCTGTGAAATGGGGCCCCCCAGTGACTGAGGATCTGGATGATGGTTAAACATTGATGCAGTTGGTGATGTATCTTTCTCAATCATTATCCTTTCTCTCATATAGTAAAGAATAGGTGCATTACCTTGTTTACTTTGCATTACCTTGTTTACTTTGCATTACCTTGTTTACTTTTGCTTGTTGCTAAAGTCAAGTGTGTACTTCTATTGAATGTGTCATTTTACTGCTGTAAATTGCCTTAATATTCATAGCAGAACAAGACCATTCTTTCTGTTGGTGTCTGTGTCCTTTAAATCCCCCCTGTCACTTGGCAGGACACTACCTCTCTGTGACACAGGAGCATCTTGATGCTTGAAATTTCTTGAAATGATAGAAACCTGTTTTTGTGTGTTTTCAAAGGAATTCAATTTTAACAAGCAAATTGACCAAAGGGCAGCAGTTATATAGAGGGACCAATGGATTACAGGCCAAGATCAACCTTATTAAAAGGTACAGTTCTGAGCACTGGGATGGTTTTGTATCTCTCACTGTTTGAACTGTGTTTATAAAAGTTTTCAGGGTGAGAACAGCCTGCTTGCAGCTTGGTAAATGTTTTGCAATCATTCTTTCTCTAGACAAAATGTCCTGTAATTTCTGACTGGGGGAGCTGGGAGCACTGAATTACAGCTTGAGTTCTGCCTGCAAACTGCTTCTGTCTTACATTCACAGGTTGTATGAAACAAAAGCAGAGGATGCCAGTGAAGTAAACTGGGATGAACTCGCTCATGCCATTGGGTAAACCTTCTTTCCTTCTTTTTATGGATACAAAGGGTACTTAAAGCAGATGAATCAAAGTTGTGATACCTTTGCAGCTATAGGAAGTGTTTAGTTTGGAATCATGACAGTTGCCTATCCTGGCAGAGCACTGAGCAGGAAGCCATGCCTGCAGGATCTGAAACCCTTACCATTCCAAGTCCTGGAATGTTGTGTACCTGTGCTTCCAGGTGTTCATCAACTAATAGGAAAAATTATGATTTGATAGTATAATTATTATTTGAATTCCATCCTTTTTTACCTAAAGCTAAGAGAGGGTTTGACTGGCATCACTCAGGAATGGATAACTCAGTAACAACTAAGCTTTATGATAGTTCCCTGCACCACTAATTCTTTTAACTCTTCTCTTTGCAGAGATGTCCCCAGAGCCTATGTTCAAGCAAAGTTTTATAGGCTAAAAGTGTCCTCTGTCCCTTTATGGAAAAGAAAGACTTTTTCTGGTCAGTATGCCAGCTGTTTGTATAGACTCCTTAAGGCTTTGGCTTCAATTTCAGAGGATGCATATTCCAGTTCAATTTTTTCCTAGTTATCTTTCTCCTAATTGGCTAAAATCTTGGGCTTTATATTTAATTTACTAAATGCCTTTTTTATAACTTTCAGTGTCCTTTTTAATACCTTGGCTTGAAAAGTTTTATGTCTGTGCATTCTAATTTCTCATTGCATGTTTGTGTTGTGCCTGATCTCCCTGCAGCCACTGTGATCACCACTGAGCAGTACAGAGATTTTGTGCATTTAACGCTGACAACCTAATTGCTGTCTGTGAGATGCTGTTCCTCTACAGATCCAATTAAAACTACTTTTTTTTTTTCTCCTCATAGAAATTGTTGACTATCTGTATGAAAAGAAGCTCCCAGAACTTGAAGAGAATTTAAGAAAAAAGGAGGGGAAGCACCATAGTTCTTACAATTCAGCAGCTACTCAGGAGCAGAAGGCTTTCCGACTCAGTGACATCTTTGACTCCAGTGATGAAGAGAGTGATTAATTGACTGTCCTAAAAGCAATTCCTAATTTGCATATTTAACTGTAAATAGGTCTGGTTGAAAGTGGGTACAGCTCACCAGCTGCAGGTAGCCAGGCTGCTGAGTAATGGGAAAAGTCAGGATAGGCACCTCTGATTGTCTTGTTTCATATTGAAGACTGAGTTAAACAGAGTTTTTGTGCCACCTTTTATTATGTTAATGTATCTCTGGTTTTAGAATTTTTTTTAAGCATCCAAGTTGCTTTCTAAATGTCTCAAAATACTTTTTTTTTTCCTGTGGAGTTGAAAGCTGCTGTTTTCCCTTTATGAATAAACTTAATTTTCAGAACTTTTTTTTTTTAATTTAAAATTCATGGGATTAGAAAAAGGTTTTCAGTCTGCTCTTACATCTCTAATAACCCAGTCTTAAGACATCTGTGTTGAGGAAAACAGCACAACTTTTGAGTTGGTTTTTTTTTTTCAAGCAGGTATCTTATTCTTAAAAGCAACTGATTTTATTTTTGATGCAGACTTACACTTTTCTCAACCCTTCTAGTAAAAAAGGACTTCTGTCCATTACTATTCATCATTTGATGCTAACCAAAATAAATAATTCAAAATGTTTTTATTAATATTTGAAATACAGAGACAAAACTGTGTATATATATATATGTGCATATATTTTTATTTTGCCAAGGAGAATTTCTGCATTTTAATAAGAAAATTAACCAGTAAGATGGAGGTTGTATTCATGCTTTGTAAGACATTTTTAACTCTCTGCCTGAAATGATTATTTATAGAATGACTGAATGAATGTAAAAAAACCCAAAAATAACTTACTGTGTAAAGTCTTTGTATGGCTTGTTTGTATTTCCCAAATGCTGTATTAGACAGTAATGCAAGAAAACTCAGTCCCTGCTTTTTGAGGGTCATTTTGGTGAGAACTTCCCTTCTCAATTCTAATAATCATCATTCAAAATCTAGAACTTTCAATCAGCTTGAAATAAAGGCCTTATTGGAGGGTCTGGAAGGTGACTTACAACAAGGGATTTTAGAGGAGAACTTTCCACATTTAACTGTGTCTGGCTTTAGTCTCTCTGAAGATGGAAAGCAGTGGGATTGTTGTGAGACAGGCAGGGCCTCCCCTCTAATCCACCACTGCTTTGAGGGTAAAGTTTTCCAGCCAAGAGATTAAATGGGATGGGAGGAAGGAACCAGACACCACCTCCACTTAAGTCTTTGATTTGTGTTGCTTCATGGGTTTGAAGGTTAAAAGCTGAAAAACTTGACTTTCTGAATCTAAACAGTTTGTGTTTTTCAAGGGTTTTTTTTCCTGGAAAATGGAGATGCTCTGAATTATCTGCAGGCAAGAGCACAAACACCCAGTTGTACAGTTTGTAGAGTAGATTTTGAAGAAATAAACTTGTACCTCCATGATGAAATTTATTTTATTCTTTGCTTTAAAGGACAACTTCTTGTGGTTGACTGGAATGCCCCTCCCTCAAAAGACAAAAGCAGCAATGTTTTATTGAGCTAAAAAAAGGATTTGATAGAGTTCAATAAATTTGATGGAATTTAACAAAGTTTTAACAATGGTTTTCCAAGGCTCAGTAAGTTTGATGGCAAAGTTCACCTTATTAATGACTGCATGGAAGAAACATACAAAGGACAACTGAGTTAAAATCAAGTTAGTCATTCACAAAGATTTTTGGAGACCCAAAGGGTTAAGAAAGACCCTCCACTTGATTCATGTAGTTCAGAATGGACCCCCTTCCTTTCTAACTCCTCCTCAAAAGAGGAGTCTGGGTGCAGCTGGATCCAGACCTGATCAATGGTTTACATATGTAAAGTTTCTAATTAATTCTGAGTAGGCCCATGAATCTGTGATATTTCATTATTACCAATTCAGCTGTTCTCAGTCACTGACCAAGGATCTGGTGTGAGTAAGGGATCTCTTGGCCTTGGGCAGGGAAGGACTGCGGGCTCAGATGAGGGATCCCAACCCCTGAGAGGTTTCCCTGCTCCTCTGCAATCACCTGGCCTGCACTCCAGCTGCAATTCAGAGTTATTAGGGTGAAATTGTCTGTTCATCAGCAGTATAGACAAGATAGATGCCTTTGTTTTAGCTCTGCTATCTTATTCTCCACTCTCAATATCTTGCATGTTTGGGTTTCAAAACCACCACTCAAAATATTTTTCCAAGGCACTTTGACTCCCTTGTCCCAGAGCCAGGAGCATTCCAGCTCACAGGGTCACCTCAGGGCACGAGCACCTGTTACTCCCTCCCAGAAACTACCCAAGGAACACTCTTGCTGATACTTGTTAAAAGCAATTTCTCTGCAAAACAGAGCAAGCCAGGACCAGGATTGTAAACTTGGAGCCATCACTGCACGGGCTCCTTTGGGGAAACACAGACCTGAGGAAAAGAGAGGCTTTGTCCATCTCCCTGCAGCCCTGGGAATGGAGTAAGGAAACTCCTCTTCATCTCGTTGGGTGGAGAGTGTGTCATCTCTTTGTACAGGGACAAGTAATTGCTTGTTGATTATTTCCCAGGTGCTGAATAATGGCACAAGGAAGCAGCTTTTCCTTTTGCCATCCACCTCCCCGGGCCCATGGGAGCACAGGCACAGGAGGCAGTTCTTTCATGTGGATGTTTCAATATTATTGCAAACAGAGCAAATTTCGCAGAGGTTTAAAAAAACCCCAAAGAGGCTCCACAGAATGATGAAGGAAGGAAGGTTGACAAAGCTTTGTGTATCAGACTGCATTATAAATTAGAGCATGACACATCCTTCAAGTGTAGAAGCACTGCAAGGCCCCTAAAAACTTGGGTGTTTCAAGCAGGTGTGTCGCTTCAAGCATTTTTCTGGCGTGTTCGTGGCCTGAGTGGTGTTACAGCACAAAACTCTCGTCTGTGTGGCATTATCAAAGAGGGAGACAGACGCCTTCCAAGGGTGTGTTTGCAGCACTTCAAAGCTGAGGAGTGTTACCGTGGCAGCAGCGGAAGATCAAACGGCGACTTGCTTGTTTTCACCCCCCTTTCCTGTAAGATCTTAACCAAGGAAGCGGAGAAGGGAGAGCGGTGTCGGCCGGTTTTCTCCCTGCCCCCAGGCCCTGGGACGGTGTCACCCCTGGGCCCTGCAGAGCCACAAACCTCGAGTGAAGCGGCTCCATCTCCCACACACAGGGGCCAGGTCCGAGCGGGGAGCATCCCCTCTCCTGCCCGCTTTGGGATGTGCAGGAAGGGGCCTGTTCAGCTGGATGTGAGCGGCTTTCATGGCAGGAGAACCTTCCCCCGGTGCTCGCCCCCTGCGGCAGCTGGGCCCGTCCCCTCTGCGCTCGGGCGGGGCTTGAGGGAGGGATGGTATTATTTCGGTATTTAACTAACCCCGTCCTTAAGCCGCTGCCTTGGCTGCGTTCGCTGGGGCTCCAACACCACTCACGCCCAATCCCGTGCCTCAGTTTCCCCTCCCACCGCTTCTCCGGGCCGTCCTGGCCCTTTAAGTCTCCCCCCGCGGGAGGCGGCGAGCGCCCACTTCCGGCCGCGCCCGGAAGCGCGGGGAGAGCCGCGGCCTCAGGGCGGCAGCGGCGGTGCCGGGAGGGCCGGACCGGACCGGGCGGGAGCCGCGTGAGGTGAGCGGAACCAGCAACGAGGAGAGAGACCGTGTGCTCGCCCGGCCGGCCGGTACCGCGCTGGAGCTCGTGCTGCCGCCGGGGAGCCCGCGCTCCTTCCGGGACACCCTTTGTGTCGGTCCCTCACGCCGCCTCAGGGCAGGCACTGCCCCGCCAGGCTGGGTCCCGCTTGGCGGGAAGGGACGGAGGGCACCGGGCAGGGCGGCCCAGGCGAGTGGAGCGCTCAGGCGGAGCTCACGGGGCGCTCCAGGGGTTGGGGTCCTGTTGGGGTGGGGCTGGGGTTGGGATGGCGGTGGGATTGGGATTGCTGTAGGGCCGGCACCGGCACCGGGGCAGCTGCGGCGTCTCCAGCCGCGAAACCGAAGGAGTGTTCGGTGCTCGGGCGTTCCATGCGTGGTTGCCGAGGCTCCGCAGCCGGTGCGGGGTGTCGGTAGCAGCGTTACGGGGCACGGCGCTGCTCCCAACTGCGGTTCGTGTGCCCGCCCACGCTCCTTTGAGCGGTTTCCTTTCATAGGTAAATATTTACGCTTTTTCTAAGTGAAAAGTGAGGCATTGTGTCCGCATTTGAATGACAGAAGGGATTCTCCTGCAAATCCTACTTATCACTTCATGAAATGCTTTGCTGGAATTATTAATCTAAATACCAGAGCAATTCTTAAGTGCGAGCTGAACCGATTTCTGCTGGTCTACTGCCTGGAAGGGGATTATAATAGGTGAGGGTTGGCCTCTTCTCTCAGGCAGTGAGTGACAGGAGAGGACAGAGCCTCAAGCTGTGCCAGGGGAGGTTCAGGTTGGGCATCAGTAGGAATTCCTTCACTGGAAGGGTTGTTGAACACTGGAACGGGCTGCCCAGGCCGGTGGTGGGGTCACCATCCCTGGAGGTGTCCAACTGGATGTGGTGCTCGGTGCACTGGTCTGGGTGACAAGGTGGTGTTCGGTCACAGGTTGGATTTGATGATCTCAGAGGTCTTTTCCAGCCGGACTGATTCTGTCATTCAGTGGTTTGATTTCTGTTTTGCTCTAGATCTTTGAAATACCACCGAGACTTGGTCACCAGGGGGGTGATTGCTGAGGATACACCTCTGCCCTCTGCACTCAGGACATGTATGGCTGAAGGGCTCAGCCCCTTCCCTGGCTGCAGGGCAGCGCTGTTCTCCTTCCCACCATGTGACCTGGCACACCTGCACAGCAAATAGCTCCTCTTCTCAAAGGTAAATGCCACAATTGTTGGGTTTTCCCAGAATATGTGTATGTATGAGGAAATTTAAAGCTTGGCTTTATCTAGTTTTTTTATGCTGAATAAAAGAAGTAGTTACCATCTTCCTTTTTATATAGATAGTTCAAGAACTCGTGCTTTTACAGCCTTCCATTATCTGAAGGGGCCTACAAGGAAGCTGGAGAGGGACTCTTCATTGGGAACTGTAGTGATAGGATGAGGGGAAGTGGATTCAAACTGATAGAGGGTTAGATTGGCTGTTAAGAGAAAGTTCTTCCCTTTGAGGGTGGGGAGGCCCTAGCACATGTTGTCCAGAGAAGCTGTGGGTATCCCAGCCCTGGAAGTGTTCAAGATCAGGCTGGACGGGGCTTGGAGCAATCTGGGATAGGGGAAGGTGTCCCTGCTCATGGCAGGGGGAGGAATGAAATGACCCTTTCAAACCAAACGATTCTGTCAGTCCAGTGTTCTGTTGAATTTTTCAGACTAGCAGAATCTGAGATGATTCTATTGCTGCTTAGTGAAGATTTTTTGGTTTTAGAGGAAAGCAATCTGTGGTGAGAATTTTGGCACACTTTCTGTCTATAAAAATATCAGACAGGAAAGTTTTATGTAAATATCCTTTGCTTGTGACAACAGGGATTTGGTGACCTATAAATTTTAGCAGTAGATTAAGGAAGAAAGCTAGTTAAACTTTGTGCCACTAGACCTAGATTCCAGAGACACCAGTAAAATAACATAAAGAGCTTTGCATTGTAGTTCTGGAAATCCTGCAATGTGTGGGTAAGGAGGTTTTTTTTCTTTTTACATATAAAATGGGTTTTCACACTTTTTTTCCTAGTTTGCACATTTGACTTCAGTGCTTTACTTTTAGTGTTTGCTATTTCACAGGCATTTTTTGTGTGATGTCCCTTTAATGCTTTAATGTCTTTAACTGCATGCACCTGTACCTTGTAAGAACAGCTGCATTGGAGGCTGCTAAGGAGTAACTGAAATCCTGACACTCACCACACTTGAAAATTGGGTTCTCTTATGGCTGAAAGGAAATATTTTGCCACCTGAAGGCTTTGACCTTTAATTCCTGCTTCTTTGCACTCCCAGAATGAGCACATGCCGATGGTGCACACAGAGTGGTGCTGACACCACCGAGTTCCTGAAGCACTATGCTGCTCAGAGGCTGTCCCAGGAAGATTTTGAAGGCTCCAATGATGACCTCTGTTACTGCCTGGAGTGTGTGGTTGAATACCACAAAGCGAGGGAAGAATGTCCAAGACTTCATGAGGTAATGAAGAGATTAATTAAGAGGCATCTGTGGTCCAGTCTCAGTGTAGGGGGAGTTTCTTGCAGAGGTTGAGTTTAATTGGGTTTTGGGAATAGGTTGCATTGCTTTTTAACTGGTTTGGGTTTTTATATGGAGGTGCAAACTGCTGATTGTAAAACAAAGACCCTCTTGTTTTGCATATATTCAAATTGGCAAGAACTAAACCAGAAGTTGTAAGCTGCTGACTAGACACTATAGCTTCAACTTCTTTTGTGCTGTGATGGTTTGTCATCTGAAACAAAGAACATCTGCCAGACTAACAGCTCATTTCTTTAATGTATTTTCTCTTTTCCGCTGGTTTCTTTTCAGCTTTTGAGTTCTTCCTGTTTTTGTTCACTTTCACTTCTCAGTTGTAGTTTTCTCCTATGTTTGAATTTCAGAGATCAAACCTTGCAAGATTGTGCAGTTACTCCAAAAAAATTAAGCCTCCTTTGTAATCCTCCCTTACTAGCATGCAACTTTATATTTCTGCAAAGCTTATTTTTCAATCAGGGTATGTAAAGTATGTATTTGTAGGTAATTGATCATGATACAGATGTCTGAAAGGTTGATCTTTAGATTGGTCAGCTAAATGTCTCTGGAGTGTAACTCCATGTGACTGGAAGGTCCACAGACTGGAAATAGGAGAACCTGGACCTACTGCAAGTTCCCTTTTGTGTCCATTTACTGCAGTGAATAAACTTGGTGTCTGAAATTGTGAGCAGTTACTTAAGATGAGTAATGTTAAGTGAGTGAATACCTACAGATATCCAGAAAATCAGTCTTTTTGCATTGTTTATATTCTTTTCCTTCCACTAATTGCAAAATATGTAAGAAGACAAGATTTTATAAATGCTTTTCCCGTCTTCCTAAATATGACCTTTTCCTGTATTGTGTCTTTCTGTGTGTTGGCCAGTGGAACAAAGTTTTGTAACTAAGCCATGTCCTGAAATAAGTATTGAAATGAATATGAATATTTAACAGAATTATGAAATTGCTTCTGGTTTGAAGGCTACTCTTTTAAAAATGACTTTGTAGTCTTAACTCTTAAAGTGAGAGATTTGGGCTTTGCATAATTGAATTCTGTTTCAAAGCTTTAGTGTTTTGGACCATGCAGAGAAAGAAACTTTTCAAACTGAGATTTCAAGTTTTGAAGCCATAATTAAAGTTTCTGTATGTGATAATAAATGTCCTCAATCTCTTCCTTTACGAGTACACTTTGATTGTTGTTTTTCCCCACTGAGTAGGACTTGTGGGACTTGGAAACCTCCCGCCTTGTTGCCCACATGGAGAAATCCATGAATGAAGAAACAGGAGAAGATGATGAGTTGTTTCTGATAGATGAGAACGGGGAGACACGTCTGTCTGGATATGTGGGCCCAAATTTTGAGAACAACCTGCGAGTGCCCCTGCTGGAAATACTGAAATACCCATATCTGCTGCTGCATGAGAAAGTCAGTACGTATCTGATCATATCCCTCTGGAAGGGAATGGTGGTGTTCTGCTGGAGGAGGTGAAAATAAACAGTAGTTAAAATAGAGTATCAATGTCTGTATTTATTTTGATGCTAAATAAATTTTTATGTGAACCTGTAGGTTAGTCCTTACTATAACTGTGTCTTACCCTTTTAGGTGAGCTGTGTGTAGAAGTGCTCTGTAGAATGGAACTAAGTCACGACTCCTTTCAGGTCTTTGAGAAATACCCAGGAATTTATCTCTTTTTGGTACACCCAAATGAGGTGGTAAGTTCCTTTTTCTGTTCTGCTGAATTCCAGTCAATCCTGGGTTTGTGCACCATGTTAATACTGAAGGTATTGAGTGCTGTCTTTGCATGGTTTTAGAAAAATCTGTGGAGTGCATTTGTTCTTTTTATTAATATATAGCTTCTTATTTCAATCTTTAGATTCGTCGATGGGCCATCCTAACAGCAAGGAATTTAGGGAAGGTTGACAGGGATGATTACTATGACTTAGAGGAAGTGCTGACTTGTTTGTTCAGAGTTATTGAGTTGGGGCTTTTTGAGAATCCAGATATTTACAGCTCTTCAATGTTTGAAAAGGGTAAACTCATCCTTCTGCCAGCTCATTTGTATGATACAACCAACTACAAGAACTATTGGTTGGGTGAGTATTTGTGATCAGAAATGAATTTGTGTAGTCTCCCCTTTGTAAGCACTTCTTTCAAGTCAGAGCTCTACAATTTCATAAGTGCTGTGTATTTTTTCTAATTTATAGACAGGTTGCTTCTTCTTTTCTTCTGTAGGGATCTGCATGTTGCTGTCAGTGCTGGAAGAACAAGCCATGGACTCTTTGTTACTGGGCCCAGACAAACAAAATGATTTCATGCAGTCTATACTTCACACTATGGAGAAAGAAGCAGCTGGTAACTAATTTTGATGCTGAGATGAAGACAGTTTATAGCCCATTTTTCATCTTTATCAAATTCCTGGTTAAGTTCTTAGTAGTGTAATGAGAAGTGATTATAAATGAGGCCTGTTTATCTTCTGGAAGGTGCAATATTTGGGCAATACTGGCAAATACTGAAAGATGACATCCAAAGTCTGTAGTGGAGGAGGGATGGCAGTGCTTTTGCTTGGTCTGACTTGCAGGTTTTGAGAGGACAAATCTACAATTTCTGTCACTATTCTCATTTAATGTACAGGCTGCATGTGCATACAGAATACACGTTTCATTGTGGCATAAAGTTTGAATTTTGAGTCCTAAAGTAAAGAAACTCCTGAATTTTTGCAGCTTGCCTTTAAATTTGACTCTTCCATCTGTCCTTTTGAGGGGACCCCCTTTTGTCACTGTAAATTTAGTATTCAGATTTAGTAACCCTGTGGGTTACCATGGCATTGTCTGGGAATGGCCTGTGAGCCCAAGACCAGGACTGCCTCTTAAATGAGCAGATCTTTATAAACTTTGTGTTTATTGAGGATATATTTTCTTACATGAAGGAGTAAGAGCACACTTGAAAGAACCAATTGCTTTTATTATAAATGTGAAGTATAAATTAGCCATGTAAGTAAAAGTATAAATAGCTGTGTAAGTTGTGCCACTTCTTAGCACAGCCCTGCAAAAATCAGTGTGAAAGAATCAGTTTCATAGAGTTGGGAAACATCAGTATTATTTAATATTAATAATGGGCATTCAGGCTCCTGTTGATTTAAGACTGCAGAAGGAGCAGTGTCTCTGTATAGATAAGGGAGCTTGACTGTTTTCATTCTTTCTCCAGGTTAAAAAGTACAGTTGCAACTTATTAAATTGTTTTTATATTGATATTTTAGAAAAATCAATGAGAACCAGCTCTTGCAAGTTCTGCTTAGCCTAAGAATGTCCAGGATTTGCATTTCAACCTTCTCCCCTGTTGCTGTTGTGTTTCAGATGATTCCACAGACCCCTTCTGGCCTGCCCTGCATTGTTTCATGGTTATTTTGGATCAGCTTGGATCTAAAGTTTGGGGTCAGCTTATTGATCCTGTTCAAGCCTTTCAAACCATAATCAACAGTGTGAGCTACAACAACGAAATCAAAAATATTCGCAGCAGCTTTAGGAGGTCAGTTCTTGTCAGTGCTGCTGTAATTTGTGTTGGGGGAGGGAGATGGTGATTAAAAAAATACCATGTTTTAAACTTCAAGCAAAGAAAAGTTGAAGTAGGGCTCCTAAAATTTTGAGGTTCTTTCAAAAAAAAATATATGCTCACTTCTTTTTAGCAACTGTCCTGTCTGTATTAAACGTGATAGGATTTTTTTCCTGAATTGGCTAGACTGTTAACAGTTCAGTGCTTATTTAGTGCTACAGCCAACTTGCACTGAAGGTTTAATGAAGATTGCCGTGTCTGGGATTTGGTAAATTTATGGGAATTCCTGAGTTTTCAGTTGATGGCATCCTGGGCATTTGTTCTATGTGCATAGGCAAGTCCATGACTCAATAGAAAACTTTTTCCTGAGACAGTTGCTTCCCCCACCTCTTGCAAGTTGGCTAAAACAAGCTCTCCACTTTTAAATATGGTACCAGGTGTGGTTTATCACTGACAACTTCTAATGGTCACTGGGTATCTGAAAAGAATGTCTGTCCTGACTTTTTTAGGGTTTTAATTGTGTGAATCTGTAATGATTTGTGCTTCTTTTTAGGACAAAATCTGAACCAGAGTCAGACTATGGTGATGACATGATTTCTTGCAGTCAGATTGTGTATAATTATAACACAGAAAAGCCTCAAAAGGTATTAAACCAGTATTTTATATTCCTGTTCTTTGAACTGTAGTCACTGAATGACATTATCAAGAATAAACACTTCCGAGTGTGTTCATCTCTTGATGTCAGTGTGTTGCATTTATGAAATGTCTTCTAAAGGCTTTAAATGTGTTTTTGATTCTCTGAGGTTAAATTATGTCAGCATGACATAGTCTTTGAATAGTTCACAATGATTTTTAAAGGAACTACTACTTCACACCAATTTCATAGATAATGTTTTAGGAAATTAGTTCTTATACATCTGTGTGCTCTTTATTTTTTGCGTTTTTTAATGTCTTACGTTGGGATGTAAGAGATGTTACCATTTAATGAGCATATCCATGAAAGAAAGTAACTTCTGGCTACAAAGAAGGTGCCATATTACACTGTGTAGGTGTGTGTGTCACCAAGGATGTTGTGTGGTGAATGTATTTTTCAGGACACTGGATGGAAGGCTGCCATTTGCCCAGAGTACTGCCCCAACATGTATGAAGATATGCAGACCCTGGCTAACATGCTGCAGTCTGACATTGGCAGAGATATGCGTGTCCATCACAGCACGTTCCTCTGGTTCATCCCCTTTGTTCAGTCCCTTATGGATCTCAAGGACTTGGGTGTAGCTTATATAGTAGAGGTCATCCACTACCTGTGCTCAGAAATCAAAGACATCCTCATCGAAAGAATCCAGCAGTGCGACAAAATCTCTGAGTTCTTCCTCCTCATCTTGGTGTCCATTGTTGAGCTACACAGAAGCAAGAAGTGCCTGCATTTGCTGTGGATCAGCTCCCAGGAGTGGGTGGAGGCAGTGGTGAGGTGTGCTACCCTTCCCAGCAGAGCCTTCACGAGGTGCAGTGAGAAGGCCCCGGGGCTGTGTGTGAAGGGCTCGGGCGTGGGGTTGTTCCAGGCCCCAAATTCGGTGCAGCACGCCTGCGTGCAGCTCATCCGCAGCCTGCTCAAGGAGGGCTACCAGATCGGCCAGCATGCCCTCTGCAAGCAGTACCTGGACAAACTGAACCTCCTCCTGCGGGGAAATCGAGCTGTGGGGTGGCAGCTGAGCAGCCAGGAAACCCAGGAGTTGCAAACGTGTTTAAAGCAGGTTATAAGAAGTATAAAAGGCAAAGCACTGAGCACCTCTTTGGCTGGAGGAAGCAGTTCAAACTCAACAGCTTTACCAACCATCTCTATAAAGCACGAGAGGAGTACATGTGATGGATACAAGATGAGTGGACATGAGAGAGAGGACCTTTATTCACCATTTTTCATGCCAAAGGAAGGCAGAGATTGTCAAGAGAACCCTTTCCATAGGAGAAAGAATGCCTGGGAAGAGGAGTGTAGAGATGCATGTAGAAGTTCAACGTCTTGCACATCCACAGAAGGCCTCTTGATGAATATTAAAAAGGAACCTGATGACCTTACAGCTCAGGAGTGTATCTTCCCACAGAACTCACTGGCAACAAAAGGTGGGAAAGTTCAGGAAAATAGGAACTATGATCTTGTGGCAGGGAAATGCAATGTGGATGATCAGTGCTTTAATTCAAATGGCCAGCATTCGGATTTCAGGAGAGGCAGAGAGTTAGAAATAAAACAAGAAGCAGAACCCAGAACACCACCACATCTGTCTGCTCAAACTCCTCTTGAGTCCACATCTTCAAGGAATTGCAAAAGTATGCAGGAGACAAGTGCAAACAGTGTGTTCCAGTCCACACTGGTCCCCATTAAACAGATATCCAAAGAAGCATCACTAGATTCCTCTAACTCTAGAAATGAGCCTGGTGTGCAGGGGAAGGAAGATGACAGTACTTTGCTTTTAGGGAGTAATGACACCTCACTGAAAAAAGTATCAGCTGAAGAAAAATCAACTTTATCGTTGATGTCTTTCTTTAAGAAAAACTCTAACGTGCAAACTTCAAACCAGGAGCAGCTCAATTTAAAAGACTTGGATAAATATGACTGCAAAAATAAAATTTCTGAGACCTTTTGTAAGGATAAAATTTCAGCATACAGTTATTTTCCATTTAGCTCTGAAAACAAGAGGGATATGATCAGGCCACTGTCATTGAAGTGTGAATCAAGTGACACGTTGTTTGAGTTTTCAGAATATTTCAAGAGGGAAAACAGTTCAGTGGGGAAGAAAGAGGAGGATTCTGTGAAGATGGTTTCTGAAGATGATACTTTATCAGACTCCCAGGTTGATAGAGAACTCAGTAAATTATCTTTAGCTGCTTATGCCAAAAGTGTCAGTTTTGCATCCAGCCAGGAAAGCTCAGTGCACCACAATGTGTCTGATATTAGAAGGAAAGTGAAAGGTACTGTCAGATCTTCCAATAAGGGCCAAAGTACCAGGTACCCCTGTGGTGCAGGTAGCCCTAACAATCAAGTCATTGTAATTTCAGACTCTTCTGATGAAGAAAAAATCGTGTCTGACAAGGAGGAAACAAAAACCAAGAATGAAAATGTATGTCCAGAGCAGTCTTCGACTTCCAGCAGCATTTCTGATAGTGACACTAAAAGAGAATCAAAGTCTCCAGGCTCTCCCATGTTACTGGATGATTGTGAGTCTCAGTACTTTGAATTTGAAACAGAAGCTGAGGTTTTTTCAGCTTGGCAAGATACTCAAGCATATGCTGTGGAAACAACTCAGGAGTATAAACAAGATCATGTTACACCAGCAGCTGAGAGGAGTAATTCAGATGATATCCAGGACAGTAATTACTGGGGTTATGATCTGGATTACTTAAGTGATGACACCATGGAAGAAGCAGCAAGCTTGATAGAAAAGCAGACAGAGGATATTTCTCATCAGAAAGTAGCTGATGATACAAAAGAAGCAACTCATTCAACCTTGCAAGAATCAGTTAGTAAGGAAGATGCAAAAGGTCAGCTGGAGAAATGCATAGACAAGGGTACTGCTAAAGGCTTCACTCAGGACTCAAAACTGCCTGAACGCAGAGCCCCTGCATCTCCCCTCTCCTTAGCTTCTAAGTTGGCCCTTAAGAAAAACAGCCCAAGCCCACGGAAGACCACAGCAAAATGTAAATCAGCACTGGCTGTTCAGAGAAGTCCTAAAAAACCTCCAGTTGTTAAAACAGCCAAAAATAAAGCACCACTTCAAAGCCTACCAGAGCGTTCTCAGCCTGGCAGGTCTATGCCTGCTGTGGTTCCTCCAAAGAAAGTCCGGCAGAGTCCTGCTCCAGCATCCACTGTGGAAAAGCTGGGCCTGAAGAAGGGCCCCCGGAAGGCGTTTGACTTGTCCCAGCCCTCCCTGGAGAGCCTGGCTCAGCTGCGCAGCCACGGCAAAGCTGCAGGCAGAATTGGAGTTACACAGAAAAAGAGGACCAAACAGATCGAGGCTCAGCGTTTGTCTGTAAAACATAATAAAAAACTGCTGGTCTGCCAAGACCGTCAGTATTTCAGGCAGGTGAGGCCCAAAAGAAGTGTGAAAAATTCTGCAGGAAGTTTGGAGAGCAGAAACAAAGTTAGCAAAGTGTGTGCAAAAGCAGTGGAACAAAAACCTCAAAGTTTTGAACTGGCATCTATTAAAGAATCTGCTGAAAACCAAAGGGAGAAAAAAAGAGAAGAGACTGCTTGTCCTTCTGCCAGTGAGAGAAAATTTGAGAGCCTCTCTATGGAGGAGGTGGCAGGTTCCTCTAAAATGCCTCATTCTTCAGGCTGGAACAGAATATGGGAGGGTAACAGTGTGGTGGTTCCTCCTGTCCCTATGGATTCAAGTCTCCCTTCCACTGCACTTGGAGATGATAAAAATGAGTCTTCAGGAAAAGGTTGCACTGTCCTGCCTGAGTGTGAGATGAAAACTTCAAAGCAAAATGGGTGTAAATCAGATGAAAGCAGTGATGAAGGTGATGATAATCTGTTTTTAACTCAGTTAGATCCTGTGGATATGGAGTTATGCTCTCAGGAGGAAAGTGTTCAAGATGCTGCTGTCAGTAGCAAGACCCCAGAGGAAATGGATGTTGATGAAAGCCTTCAGCAGAAGGAACCCTCAGCTGTTGTGAAATGTAACTTCAAAGACTGTGTGGAAAAGGTGGAAAAACCTGGAGAATACTGTAGTAAACACACAGCCACCAGCCCAGGGGCAGACCACGTGTTTGCCAAGCCTTCTCTCCCACCACCTAAAATAAGAAAGCCTTCCACCACCAAAATTTTCAGCTCTGCAAGTACTTCACGCAACGCAGCCTTCAGCAAAGATCTTGAAGATGTCCGAAAGTTCCCCCCACCTTCAAAAAGCAAAGTGAATGCGGCCAAACAGGCAGCAGTCAGGCCACCACCACATCCAAAACCTGCACCAGCAGGAAACCCAACGAGCAAATCTCCAAGTTTCAGTAATGTACCTCAAGCCCTCAGTTCCAGTAATGTTCTCCAGTCACAAGAGAGACACTATGACAATGCTTGGAATATTTCCAGAGGGACTGGCCGAGAAAACTACTCCTTTCTTGGCGGTCAGCAGCGTGATTACAGCATTTTTGTTAACCAAGTCCTAGAGTGGACTTACGAAATGTTTGCAAACTTCATGTACTTTGGAACTCCCAATAATCTTCTGCAGTCCATAGTAGCCCCTGTTCCTGTCCAATTTCAGGGCTACAATGACTATTTTAATACATTTTTCCCCTTGATGATGCTCAACGCCTTTGAAACAGTAAGTAGCTTTCTGCCTTTTGGTTTGGGTTCATCAACACTAGTAAATTTTATGGAGAGATCAAAACCTGGTTTATGTCCTCTGTTTACCCTTTAAAATGTTCAGATACAGATCAGAATAGAGGAGTGATTTGGGGTAGATGATCCAAACAGTTATGTTTAGGACCGGGGACTCCCAGAGTTATCCACCTCAGGGAAGCGTTTCTTTTTTCCTGGGTGTGCATCCATAATAAAAGGAGTGATAAAGGATGTGCTTCCTCTCTCTATAGCACATAAAGCTCAAACCAGAAATCTTTTAAGAAACCGAGATCTTTCAATGGCAGTGTCTGTATAAAGAGGATAAAACCCCAGTGTTTTGGTTTCTGTTGAGAAATATGAGAGGGTAGGTTAATCCAGGAAGTATTTTTTTCCACTCTTTATTTATAGTTTAATAGTGACAAAACACAGTATTCCTTCAATCAATGTCTGAATGCTTTCAAGTTCAGTCATTGCATCACTTCTTCTATTGAAATAAGGTAGAAAATAAAATCAATGCCAGGTTAATATTGATATTTTAAGGTGAAAATGCAGTCAGGGAAAACTCAGAGTAGTTGTGAAGAGCATTAAGAAAGTACATTAAATGGGTGAGTGGCAAGGAAGAACTTTTGTTTGCCCTGTGTGTTTATATGTAATGGGTATGCTTATGTGAAAGAAAAGAAATGGGTAGGACTCTTGGTAAATTTACTTGACTGTCTAATAGTTTTCTTTTATTTCCCCTTTGAGTCATGAAATGCTTTTCTTCTGATACACTAAACCCTTCAAAGTATTATTGTTTCTTTTCAACGTGTAGCTGGCACAAGAATGGGTAGAAAACCAGAAAGTAAGAGAGAAAAGTTACTGCTTCTACTTACAGAACTTTTCTGCTGAAATGAATACAGCACATTTTACAGGTGAGGGGTTTTTGTTCAATAAAATCTTCTGATTTTCAAGAAGATGATGCTTTATAATGAGCTGGCACTTGTAGAGTTTTTTGTGTTTGCTTTAAATATAGAAAGGATTTCAACTTTGCCATTCTACAGAACGCATGTAAGAGAAATACGTATTTTGCAGGGAATTTGTGCCTTCCATGTCTCTCATCTGGTATTTTTTTCTTCAGCATGTTTTGATAAAGTTGTCCTTGGCTTGCTCTGTTTTTATACAATGCTGTGCTCAGGCTTTAGAGTACAGGATGGAGTTAAAATTTTCACAATGATCTTTTGCTGTAGCCTTTAACAGCTTTAAAAGTGAACAGTACTTCTGCAGTCAGAAAATGATTGTAACCATTTTCTTTTCAATGTTCTGATTTTAATTTGTCTTTTGGGTAGCTCATTTACGAGAGAGCGATTTGGCGAGGCAGCTTCATCCAAAGGAGGATGACTTAATCCTTTTGGTGGTCCACAAGGAGAAGGACATCTTTGGGGAGGAAGGTGGGATGGAGAACCACGTAGTGAATCATGTTGGCCTCGTGACACGATTTTCTCGTGCATCTGGCTATGCAAATAGTGAGTAACTTGAAATAAAAATGGGATCCTTCTTGGTGCCATGAAATGCTTCTTCATAGCTGTAATATCCCGCTCACCTCAGAGGAAATGGAGTTGTTTTTCCTCTGTAGCAGGTGTGTTTGATGCTAGAAGCTTTTATAAAAAGTCAGGAACTGAAGCTGCAGCCCTGCTTTTCATCATTTTTCTAGAGACTTCCTTCAGTGCAAATGTTAATGCTTCATGTGAAGACAGACACTAGTGATGAGTGTGTGCTCTGCACGCATCTCTGCACAGACTTTCAGGGTGGTGTTGCCATGAGATATGACGTGCCATGAACTTCTATAATCTCACTGACTAAAATTGTCACTGTCTGTGGGAACTGAAACTGTGAATTACCAGGATAACCAAGTACCCAGTACCTGCTTTATTAAAGCTGTGATCTGAGTAGTTGAACAGAGCACTGGGTTTTTTGTTTGGTCTTTTTTTTTTGGTGGGGATGGAGAAGTGTTGGGATTTTGCAAGAATTCACTGTTAATTCTGTATAGAAGACAGCATCTTATTCTGCTGAATTCATTGAATGAACTACTGGAGTATCTTTCAGTTAATGATTTGGATAGTTTTTAAATGAACAACTTGGTTTCTTACTGTTCTTTAACAGGGCAAAAGGAGCAGCAAACTGTCTGTCATCTTACTGTGCAAACCAAAGGCAATTTGTCGTTCTTCGTCCATAAGCAAGTGAAGTGTGTGGTGGTTGGTTCCCTGGTGACCACACACAGAGAGTTCAAAGCTCTGCTGCTGCTGAGCAGGAGCCCCCTGGCTAAACCCATCATAAATCCAAGTTACAATGACTTCTGTCCCAGAGATCTGCCTGTAGCCTCAGGAAGTGCTGTAAGTCCTGCAGCTGGGAGTGAACAAAGAAGGCATTTGGGCCTCATGAGTTTTGCAGGTCTGGTTTTTCATGCTGGCTTTTGAGATGACCAAGAGTAAACAGCCAAGTTTCAAAAGCACTGAGACACTGCCCTTCTCAGAGCTGGCTGATGGGGTGGGAGAGGGATCTGAACTTGATCTGGTCTTTGTGCTGTATTGATGTAGTGCCCTTCAAAATGCTTTCAGTTTTCTTTCTCCTTACTGGGGAAGTCTTCAGGAAATAAAACCTATGATGGAAAAGGTACTGTAAAATAAAGGTGTGGAGAGTGAACAAAACCTTTGTTACAACTTTCAAGTGAGGGTTGAGTGTGCATGTGGATCAAACCTAGAATCAAAAGCTTCCCTGCCCTTCCAGCTTTTGAGTTATAGCTAGAGGGGTGAGGACATTCTGAAATACAGAAAAGTGATGTGAAGGTTGATAGGTTGATCAACAATAATTCATTATTTTTTGCCCTGTCTATTCTTTCAGGCTTCATATATGCATGAATACAATGAAGATCAAAAGAGAGCCATTGAGACAGCTTATGCCATGGTAAAGCAACACCCAGGACTTCCCAAGATCTGCCTTATCCATGGACCACCTGGGACAGGGAAATCAAAAACTATTGTAGGACTTCTGTCACGTGTTTTGAGAGAAGTAAGTGAACGTGATGGGATGGTTTTGTGCTGGGGTTTGGTTTAGCTCAATGTACTGTCTGGCTTCTCAGTCTCAAATGAAAACAATCTAAAGGAGCTTGTTTTGGTTTGTTGTTAATTAATCTACAGAACACTAGGAATGAGAAAACAGCTCGGAAAAAAAATTCCAAGATCAAGCCAAACCGTTTTCTAGTTTGTGCACCATCAAATGCTGCTGTTGATGAACTCATGAAAAAGATCATCATTGCATTTAAGGAAAAATGCCAAAACAAACAGGAGCCTTTGGGTATGGTTTGTTTTAAAATTCTGTTTTAATGTTAAATGGGCAAAACCTGGAGGAGGAATTGAAACAGTTGAGTATGTACTGTACTTACATGCTCCTCTGAGCAGCTGCTGCTTCTTGCAGAACATGACTGGTACATCCTTGTACTGTTGTTAACTTTAATGTGCTTTTCTGGAAGGTGTATTGTGTTTTTTTCAGTAAATCACACTTTTTTTTTATATAGACATTGACCCTTTCCTCATGCTGCTAGTTTGAGTTCACCAGTTTTTAAATACTCTTGGGGGATTTGAACACAAATCTCTTGCCTTTATTCAAAATAAAGTTGGACTTTGTGGGTCATGGGAAACAGACTGGTGATAATTTTGATGTGTCAGAGCCCCTCATTTTTCCTCCTCTCAGTTTGTGACTAATACAAAGTAGATGAATTCTACATCTAGTTAGTGACAAGGGGGAAAATGTCTGCATTGTAACCAAGTGTTAATTTGGTATTTACTTACCAACTGCATTACTTGATGGGACTCAGCATAGTCCAAGTTAAGAATTCTGGAAGTTTTAGATAAACCTGAGAATAAGAGGTAGTTTTATTAATTCAAAATAACATTCTTAGTATTATCCACCACTAAAACCTGGGCAAAAATCTTTATTTTTTAGAGTTTGGAATTACTGATTTTTTCTGTAGCTGCATTTAAGTACAAGTCAAGTGCTGAAAGCTTCAGATAAGTAGAAAAGGAAAAGCCTTGTTTGATATCCATGATGTTTACATTTTTTTTAACTGTCATAGCAAAGCATAGAGACAGTTGGAGTAATTTAAGAGTACTTTGACTCTGATTTTGTAAACAGGAAACTGTGGTGATATCAAATTAGTGCGACTTGGTGCTGAAAAATCAATCAACAGTGAAGTCCGGGGGTTCAGCCTGGATAAGCAAGTTGAACACAGAATGAGTAAGTAACATGGAAATCAGACTTTTCTTCTGTCTTCTATGAGAGCTTGGTGGTGCTTTCCACATGGACCATGTGTTCCTGTAAGAAGGAAGAGTTTTCTACAACAGTATTTCACAAAGCCCTGTTTTTCCCAGTCTTAGTGTGGTAGTTTGGGAAAGTGGTAGTTTATATATGAGCCAAAATCTAAGGAAAAGGAAAGAAATAAGCAAGGTGACTTTTTTCTTTAAGAAATTGCATTACATACTTGTTAAAGCCATCATTTTTCAGGAATGCAGCATTTGAGAGCTACAGTTGGAAGCAATTCTCATTGTCTTCATTGTACAAGATAAAACTTCAATAGAAAATGGGAAAATACAGGCAAAAAATCAATTAGTCCAATTTGGAGTTACTGTAACAGTTTTTCTCTTCCTGCTGTATGTTCTCCTTTGGTTTATTACAGAACGAAAGCCAGGTGACTGTGACCAGGATATCCAGAAGAAGAAAGAAGCTCTGGATCAGAAGCTGGACATGCTCTCTCGAGAACGTGCCATGCACAGATGTGAGAAGAAAGAGGTAGCAAGACAATTTTTAATCCTATTTGACTTTTTGTGCTCATAACACCAGAAGAACTCTGATTTTTGATGTCACCTCTAAGCAGAAATGTCTCTTCACCTAATTTTTCAACTAATGGAAAAGTTGGTAGCACCGTGAAAGGGAATGAAGAACTTCACATCAGGAATTTTTTTGTTTATTTTTGCCAGTATTTTCCACTGGTTGATTATGCCACTTGTTGCTCTAGCATTCAGTAGTCTTCACTTGGTTCTGTCACCAATTAGATTTTAATGTAACCATATTTATAATTCTTAATGATTTCATTTGATTGTATGTTTCAAAGCTCTGGTTTTATTTCACTGAAAATACAAGAAGATACCTCGTGAGCTAAGATTGTGGAATATGTGTTGCACTTGAAGTTTTCCTTTTATTTTTTTGTCTAAAAAGTTGGCATTTGTACTTAAATGAGAGATTTCTGGTGGTATACCAATTCCCAGTGGCACAAAAATGTAAGATGTGGTATTGTGTGTTGCAGAGCCTAAGTATGCTGACAACTTTCCAAGAAACTGATTGGCTTCTTCAGGCACATTTGACATTAATAGACAGTCTGAGCAAGTCTAAATGTTTAGGAAATTATTTAGGGTGTGGGAGGGAGGAAAGAAGGAATATGGGAAATGGGTGGTGCTAAAGGTGGTTTCTCTTTAATTTTTCCCCCATCTAGAGTCAAATGTTAAACGATGAAATTGGCAGACTTGCAAAGGAGAGACAACAACTTGCTTCTCAGCAAAAGGAGGTAGGGGAATTCATCTTTAATAAACTTCAGCTGATGTATTTTTATACTTGGTGTCCTTTAATTGTGGATTTGATGTAGCTGGGAGCATTTTTGGTTTTGATGTAGCTGGGAGCATTTATAAAGTAGTGGATAAACAGACCAAGGCCATAAACTGAGTAAGTTACGGACAGGCAGCTGTGAAATCTGGGTTCACTCAGGCTGCACACTGGGGGTAAAACCCAAACAGGAGCATTCACCGTTGCAGTTAAGGCTGAGTTTTAACCAGGGTGTCCTGTTGTGCTTGAAGGTTCGTGTGCACTCCCAGAAAGTGCAGGCAGACATCATCCTGGAGTCTGACATCATCTGCTGCACGCTGAGCACCAGCGGGGGGAGCCTGCTGGAATCGGCCTTCTCCCGGCAGGGGCTCGATCCCTTCAGCTGTGTCATCGTGGATGAGGTCAGTGGAGCTGTTGGGAACTGCAGCCTCTTCCTCCTCCACACCTGCCCTGTGCTCTGCTCAGGCAGCCTGGGGCTGTTCTGGCTGCTGCTGGAATGTTTGTGGGTTGCCTGCCCTGTCCTCAGTAGAACCATGAGGAGAAAGAATAACTTGTAATTGATTCTTTTTGGATTCTGACTTGTTTGGTGCTGTAATGGCAGACAGCTTTTATTTAGAGCCACACTTCAGCCATGTTTTTTTGCTGTAGAGATTTCCAGATGGTTTGATTCTATTTATATCTGTTTGGAGAGCTCTGCATATATAATAATAAAATAAATCTGTTGGTAGTTTTTTTTTTTTACTAGAGAAAAGTCCTTATTTTTCCTCTTTTTTTTTAATTTTTTTTTAGAAGACTTAAAGCATTTCAGTTATTCTGGCTGTGTTACAGAAAATTTTTCACACTTTCCTCCTTTGCTTACAACTTCTACTTTTGTCCTGTTTGCATATCCAAAAGGCAGGGCAGGCCTGTGAGGTGGAAACACTGATTCCACTGATCCATCGCTGCAATAAACTTGTCCTGGTTGGAGATCCCAAACAGCTCCCTCCTACTGTCAAATCAGTAGTAAGTGTTCAAGGTCTTTGCTTTTTTTCTTGCCTTAGAGTGGTTATAGTTTAAGAGCAGTATCTATAGAAAATTTTAATTTGAAGAGGGAGAAAAAGGTACATTTCAATGGGGCAATACAAGCTTCAAGCTGGACACTTGGTTTGTGAGGGATGTTGTGTTGTTGGCAGGCTTTTACCTCATTTTGGGAGCTTGAGTTACTACCCATTCCTTAAGGAGGTTGAAGACTTCCTGTTTGTATGGTTACTTCCTGACCCTACAGGTGTTTTCTAAGGATAAACATAAAAGCATGTCCTTGTATCCACCAGTAAGGACTGTTTTAAACACTCCTGATAAAGAAAGGAGGAAAATCAGGCTGCCTTCTTTAGAGGGGTAAATTGTCTACAGGCTGTGTGTTTGTGTAACAAGATCCCACCTGGAAAGTTTTGCTTTTCATTACGGTTGATGTTCTTAAAATTTTAGTGTGTAGCCTCACTAAGGGAAGCTGTCTTGCTAAAGATTACAGACAGAAATTCAAATTTGTGCAGGTGGCCTTTACTGAGATAATAAGACCAACACACATAGCAAACTGAAGTGTGAGTAGTTGTCATTTTGTCAGCGATTTAGAAGTTTAGAACACCAAATACTTTGACATCTGGGGAATGAGGTCCCAAATGAAATCTGCTGTTCTCCCTGTGGCAGAAAGCTCAGCAGTATGGCTATGACCAGTCCTTGATGGCCCGTCTGCAGACGCACCTGGAGGAGCAAGTGCAGAGGAACATGCTCCACAGCCTGCCCGTGGTGCAGCTCACCGTGCAGTACAGGATGCACCCAGACATCTGCCTCTTCCCATCCAACTATGTTTATGGCAGGACTCTAAAGACTGCCAAGTGAGTAGCTCTCTGTTCTCCTTTCTGGGCAGGGGGTATTTCAAAGCAATTTTTTTATGTCAGGGTATTCTTGTGAGGCTAAAAATGCTTGAGGTTGTGGGAAGGGGAAGGATGGTTAATGGGAGAAAATGGGCATTCCATCTCTCTTAGTGCTGGGTGTGATAGGTGAGGTGAGATCCCTTAAAACTGAGCATACAGAATGCTGAGAGTTCATTTTCAGGCCTCAAATTATTTGGGTAGCAGGGAAAATGAAAGACTCTGGGGAGGAAAAGAGCTCAAAGTTACAGTCATGAAGTAGTTAAGGTTGGAAAGACCTTTAAGACCATCAAGCTCAAGTGTCAGCCATTTCCACCATTAAACTATGTCCTCACATGCCAGATCCATGTGATTTTTGAACACTTCCAGGAATGGTGATTCTCACTTCCCTGGTCTGGTGCAATGCTTTACAATCCTTTCTGTGAAAAAAATTTCCTTATATCTAATCCAAACCTCCTTTGGTGAAACTTGAGGCCAGTTCCTCTCATCCTGGGGAGTTGCTTGTGTTTGATAACCATCATGTAAATCAATGAAGTGTCAGTTCTTAGAATTTCTTAGTTGTATGATTGCCTAATGATAAAAATGTTATTTCCAGGTCAGTAGAGGAGAACAGATGTTCTTCAGATTGGCCATTCCAGCCCTACCTGATTTTTGATGTAGCTGATGGTCGTGAGGAGCGAGACAATGAGTAAGTCCTGCATTCTACTCCTCCAAAGTTTAGATTTTCTGAGAATTAGTTGCCTACAGAAGAGTTGTTTTCTCTCATCTGTTGTTCCAATATGCATCAAGTAGCTAGAACTGCATTTATCAGCTGATGTGATTTAATTTTATGAAAAACAGAGGCTGAATGGTTTGGGCATTTTTTGAAATCTGAAACTGGTTTTAATCCTGGTTTGACTCTCTTATTAGATGCCACTAAATGCCTGCAGTCTGTGCTAACTTTAGTAAGAGTTTGAGTTCATGATTTTATCAGTGACTTCCCAGGTGCACACTGAGGAGATGCCAGGAGGTGGCAGTCCTCCCCTTGGCCTGCTCTGTAAGGAGAGCACAGCTGGGAGGTGCTGTGGGAATGTGGAAATGCAGCCTTTCACTGTCTGCACTTCCCAGGCTTGATGAGCCCCTCATCAGGGTCTGCTTGCAAAGATCTTTGAGCCTCTGTGTGAAAAAAAGCTGCAAAAGTTAAAAACAGGGGCTGTGACTCAAAATCCCCTATCAAACTGGGCCAAGGCATTGAATTGAAAAGATCTCTCAAAGATGTTTCTGTAACATTTCCATTTTGTCCTGTGCAGCTCTTACAGCAATCTTCGGGAGGTGAAACTGGTGATGGAGTTAATTAGAACAATTAAAGAAAAAAGGAAGGATCTGGGCATTCGTCGCATTGGAATAATTACCCCTTACAGTGCACAGAAAAAGAAAATTCAGGAACAACTGGAAAGTGTGTTTAAGAATAACAGGTGAAGAAACCACAAGCTTTCAAATGGGCCTTGCATATTAATCCTTTGTTTATCCTCTTAAATAATGGCAAAAAGTCTCCAGCTTCTTTCTGAAGTGCTAAAATTTGTACTTGGTTGCCCCTTTCAAGGGGACATGTAACCCTTTTGCTTAAAACAGGCACGGTCTCCTTGTGCCATTTCCTAGCTATAACCTGTATACATGTTTTGGTTAGAGTGCTGTTCTGAATAAGCTGATTCAAAAGAACCTAAAATTCCACACTGTGTCACCCAAACAGATTTTCAGTAATGATGCTGATCTCAGACCAGTAAATTCAGCTTTAGGCTCAAACACTGAAGGAGAAACTCACCCTGGGTGGGTTTGACACATAAGCATTAGGGATAGTGTTTAGATTCTTTGCATCATTGTGTTGCTTAGAAATCCAAGTCAGAACTAGTAAGGTGCTAAATTAAATTTCTCAACAGCCCAGGAGAAGTGGACACGGTGGATGCGTTCCAGGGCCGGGAGAAGGATTGTGTCATCGTGTCCTGTGTGCGGGCAAACAGCTCAGAAGGCTCCACTGTGGCCTGTGTGCAGGTTAACAGCACCAAAGGATCCATTGGGTACGTGTCCTGCAGCGCTTGGAAATCCCATTTCCAGGGACACAGTAGAGAAAGTCTTATTTTTAATAGGACTGGTAAGAAAGTTAGAACAAGTCACTTCTGCCAGTCAGGGAATTGAAGGGTATCTCAGTGCATGAATTGGTGTTGCTGGTTTGAGAAGTCTGAGCAAGAGGGACAGGGAAATGCTGGGGGTGTGCTCTGTATTATGTGCTGATCCCTTTGCACAGCTCCCTTATCCTGCCACTGCCTGGATTTGGCAGGATTGGCCTTGGGATCTTGGCTCTTTGCATTCTTCCTGCAGCAGTTATTGTTCTTGTGGCTTTTGGTACACCTTGTAACTTTCTGAATGCTGTCCTTAAAATGAAACTCCTCTTCTGTGGATGATGCTGTCCTGTTAATGTCCATAAAAGTCTTGTTAGCTAGTTGTGAATGTCACTTGGAATGTGATGTAGCAGGCTTGGATCTGGGATTTGTACACGAACATGCTTATCTTCTGAGCTAGGGGGAGATTGGCAGAAAGTCTTAATTCAAGCTTGCAGATTTCCTAATTTTACATGTTGTTTTTTTCTGTCTGAAACAGAAGGAACTAAACACGGAGTGTGCTGTTTACCCCCAGAGTACTTCCAGCAGTTGCTGATTCATTTCTCTAATTTGCAGATCACTTTAGTTTAAATAATGGTAGTGAAAATATGAAATATTCCTTCTTAGAGTTCACTGCCTTCCACGTTAAACTAGGGGAAGTCTGGTCACATAAACAAAAGTCTTTGTTTCCACATACCAGGTTTCACTAAACTGCTTGTATTTCTCTGATGCTCTCTGATTGCAAGAAAAATGGCTTTTAATTGTGCTGATCTGTGTTACTTTGGGAAAAGAAAGAATCCAAATCTTGGAGTAAACAACAATAATGCCTTTTGAAAATTTCCTAATTCAACTGATTGAGTTTGGGAATGGAAGGCATCTGGAACCTGCCAGTTCTTGTGGCTGACAAGAGACTAAACCTCTGTCTGCTCTTTCCCCAGGAACTTTCCAGCTTACTGTGTTTGTACATTTGCCAGTGCAGGGCCTTAGCAGCTGTACATACTGATGGCTGGGACATCTCTCTTTCAGGGTCAGGTGTCCTTGGCAAGGTGTGATGGGATAAGTTTGCCACACCCTTACCTATGATCTTGTAGCCTGAGTGAAGTATTTTGTTCCCCAGGATTGCTAGTTCAGCATTGAATTTACTCTGAAAGTAACTGGGAGAAGAAGACACCAAGGGATGACAATGGATTCCCCCCTCCCTTCCTGAGAAAATAATCTTCTTGTTTTTCAGTTGTAAAAGCTGTCAGGAATATTTAGTAGCTTTTAAAGGTCCATCCCTCTTTCATTTCTCAAGATCTAGAGAACTCTATCTGTGCTGCTGGATCCACTCCCCTGTTTGCTTCCTGCTTCTCTTACTCCCTGCACTGTCCAGTTTTTGAGGTGACTCGGTGGTTTTTGCAGCCTTCACTGCAGGGTTGTGAATTTGCTGCAGAGGTCTCAGTGCAGTGACCACAGAGTCAGGCATTGATAGTGAACCTGCTCAAAGAAAGTTGGACTTCTGAGTTGTGGATGTTGTTAGAATAAGCAGTGCATTTTGGAAGCTTTTCCATTAAAGTAGAAATGGTTGATATTAGTCTCATGAAGCTTTTTTTTGAGTTTTGGTAAATGAGTCCTAACAGAAATCAACCTTTAAGAATACCCTTAGCATTTGTTTAGGTTTCAGTACCTTGGTTTGTGATCCCTGAAAACCAAACTAGGTATTTTTTCTAGTGCAAAACCAGACTTCTGCAAGGATATACTCTCCCTCTTGAAGCATGACAAAGCAAAAGTCTGCCTTGACATGCTTCCAGTGCAGGTCACCTTTAAAATAAAATATTCATGTACGGTGTTCAGTACTTCAGTAGGGTGTTTTCCCATTAATCATGCCCAATATTATTAATCTATTTCAGTTCAAGTCAAAAAGAAGCTTAAAGTCTTGATAGGTGAAGTGAGGTTGATGTCCTCAGTACTTTGAGGAACGTTTAAGGAAGCAGTGGTTGGCATTAAGAGGGGATTTGCTCTAAGAAAGGAAACATCAAGAGCTGCAAAGAACTGGAATTCCCTGCAAGGAATCAGTGGAAAAGAAAGAAAACACAATTCACGCTCAGCCTTTCGTGTAAGGCAGGGCTGCTCCCGCCGGGTGTGGGGAGGGGGAGGAAGTGCTGCCGTTAATTTCAGTGACATTTAGTTTTATGTCTTTTTCTCATAACCCTTAAGCCTTGTGGAAGGAGCAGTTTAGGAGCTTAGTTTTTGTCTTGTCACTCAGGTTCCTGGCGAGCCTCCAGCGGCTGAATGTCACCATTACCCGAGCCCGGTACAGCCTCTTCATCCTGGGCCGGCTGCAGACGCTCATGGTAGGTGCAGTGTGAGCCGCCCCCGAGGGCTGAGCGCCGTCCTCACACCGCTCCAGTCCGTGCCAGGGAATAAACTTTGTGTCCTGAGAGTACTTGGATTTTTGTGCTTTCCCAAGGATGGAGGGAGGGGGAGGGAGGGGTGTTAGTGCGCCGCCAGGGGGCGCTAAAGGCCCGCGGCAGTGAGCGAAACGCCTGGAAATTGAGCAATGGTCAATTTTGGGAGTTCTGATGGTTCAAAGTGCCTTCCCTGTGTTACAGCAGCCAGAGTGTCTGTTGCTGTTTCGCACCTGAAACATAAGATTCTTCCATTCCAGAAGGAACATAACAGTGGTTTCCATGACAGTTGTGTCAGGTACCTTGATTAAAGAGGTTGTGCATCCTCTGACACCTCTGTCCGTTTGTGTTGATGTCTTGCTGGTAACAGGTTTTTCTTGTTTTTCTTTCTTTTTTAAAGGAAGATAAACACTGGAATCACTTGATTCAGGATGCTCAGAAAAGAGGCGCCATTACCAGGACAACAGAAAAAAATTACAAGAAAGAGGCTCTGAGGATTTTGAAGCTCAGGCCATCAGGACAGCTCCCAGCCAAAGGAGGGACAATGATATCTTCTGAGAACAGCCCACGGGAACTTGCTGCTGGCTCTGGCCATGCAGTACCCCAAGGAAGCCGAGGGCCCACACAGCCTCCAGGGACTCCAGCTGCAGATTCCAGAAGGGGCAGTGCCCCTGTGCCTCCAGGGGCTCCAGCTGCAGATTCCAGGAGGGGCAGTGCCCCTGTGCCTGCAGGGACTCCAGCTGCAGATTCCAGGAGGGGCAGTGCCCCTGTGCCTGCAGGGACTCCAGCTACAGATTCCAGAAAGGGCAGTGCCCCTGCACCCTTGGGGGCTGTGGCTGCAGATTCCAGGAGAAGCAGTGCCCCTGTGCCTGCAGGGACTCCGGCTGCAGATTCCAGGAGAAGCAGTGCCCCTGCATCCATGGAGGTTGTAGCTGCAGATTCCAGGAGAAGCAGTGCCCCTGCATCCATGGAGGCTGCAGCTGCAGATTCCAGGAGGGGCAGTGCCCCTGTGCCTGCAGGGACTCCAGCTGCAGATTCCAGGAGGGGCAGTGCCCCTGCACCCTCGAGGGCTGCAGCACTTGCTGCCATTCCAGAGAAACCACGGGACCCAAGGCTGGCAAGCCTGGCCAGTCGAAGTGAAGCCAAAGGGAAAGAGCAGCCCATGATGGACAGCCATTGGTCAGGACAGAGCAATCCAGGATCAGCACCACAGCAAGGCCTGGACGTGTCCTCAGCTGCCAGAACAGAAAATGCCAAGAAGGCCCAGCAAACAGCAGGACAGTGCAATGTGCTTCCCACAGCTCCTCACACAGCTCAGCACGAGGGGGACCCGAGAGCAGCTGTGTCCAAAAGCGGTTCCAAAGCCCCCAGTGAAAGAGCTCAGAGCAGTAGCAGTGAGTGGAGCAGAGACTCTCATGGTTTATCAAGGAGACCATCCCAGGAATCACCAGAGAACATAGAATCAAGCTCTGCCAAGAGAAGAAAGATCCTCCCTTGACTTTACTATGGGCTCATTACCGAAAATCTATTCCCAGATTTCTGTCTAGCAGGGACTGTACTTTAAATTATTTAGCACAGCTGGAACTCCCTTATATTGATACTGCTACTATCAGATCTCTTTCCCATCCTGTCCCTAATTGTGAAGGGACTTAATACCTGACAGATGGTACCTTTGAGGTTTTGAAAAGAGAAGTTGGGTAGCTGCATTGCTTCAAAGAGCAGTGGGTTCAGTCATCTAGGAAGCTGAGGTTGTAAATGTTTAAGGATGTATATTTGTACAGTATACAGAATTATTTTAAGATATTTGGCAAAGTTTCCTTGTGTAAATGCTAATTTCTTAGAGATATAATTTTTTATGAAGAGCCAGAGTAAAGCAAAAACAAAACCCAACCCCAAAACCCAAAAGACAGACTTCTTTTCTGTTTGCACTAATATGTCTAATTTATTTCATAGCAAAACTGAATGTTGAAAATGTGGTACCAGTGGTTCTTGCTCATGCTCCACTACAGCCTCAGGAAGGAGTGAGGCAGATGTACATTGGTTGAATGGAGAGAATTCTCCTTATTTTGTGTATTTTATTGCTTGTTTTTATAGGAACAGAAGAGTTTTCGTTTATACAAATGTGCCTTGAGTTTTGCTCTTACTGCTGCTCTATCAGTTGGAATCCCTTTCTTGCTGCAGTGGCAGCACAATGTGCAGATTAAAGCCTGTGAGGTCTCTTTGGTCCCACTGTGTCCTTGTGAGGAGGAATCAACAGCACTGTGCGAGCGTGGTCCAAGGTCTAGTTAACAGTTATTGGTAATATCACTTGAGTTTCTATGTATGGAGCTTTTGGAGATCCACAGGGATAAAATGGGCAGGTAGTTCTTTCTAGGTGTTAATACTGGATTCTTCCCACTGTGCTGATGAAGAATATGCAGCCACTAAAAGAGGACAGCAAAAAACCAAATTATTTTTAAGAAAACCTTCTTATCATAACATTTCACAATAAAAGTGGAATTATTTCTACTGAGAATCCTTTTGGGTCACTGTGAAATATCACCTTTTGTTTTCTGGAGCTTGTGTGTGTCTTGGGAGGTGAAGGAGCAGCATTTTACATGCCCTGAGTTTTGTGTGGAGATAACCTGAGAGTGCAGGTGTCAGGGAATGGAGGAGCTGCAGTATTGGTACCAGTTGGGTGCACAGAGTGTGCCAGCTTGTGCCATCTCCAGATGTGTGTTCAGGGACAGCCTGAAGCAGGCAGTGTCCTGCTCTCCCTCGTCACTGACATAACCCACGTTTGGCAGTGGCTTTGCTGGAGCAAGCAAGCCAGAGTTTAGCCACAATCCTCAGTTGTGTTTTCTTTATTGCAGGGATAATCCAGCTTTGGCCTTTGAACCCTCTGCCAGACAGGTCTGTGTGGTGCAGCTCAAGGAGATGGCAGTGCCTTACTCTGCAAAGCACCAGGTGCTGGTTCAGGCTGTAACTGCCAGGAAAACTCATCCCTAATGCATCCAAGCCCAAAACAAACGTGCTTTACTGGTAGGAGCTGCCTTGGAGAGGTGTGGGGAGGCTTTTACTGCTGGCTGTGCCTGTCCAGCTCGTAGTGCTGTGCAGGACTGAATGTTTCAATGTAATGGGAAGAATCTGGGAGATCCCTGTGAGGTGAGATCAGCATCTGTGCATTGTTCAGCTTTAGTTATTTGTTATGTTGCATTCTGAATTGTTCAGTGACCCCTGACTCCTCCTGGCAGCCCTGTGTGCTCTTCTCCAGCTGGTGTGACTCTTTTGAGCCTGCTGAGTGACTCTGACCTTACCAAACTGGACATTTCAGTCACTCCCCATCACAGACTCCATACCCTGTATGTTATTTCCCTTTATGTTAATAGGAATATTTAAAACCTGTCATCTTCCAAGCCCCTTGGCTCTCGTTGGCAGGGCTGGGCTGCCCTGCCTGCTGTTTGTACTTAGCACATTAAGAGGCTGCTGCTCTGCAAACCCCATGGCTGTGGAAGCCATTTGGACTGTCTTGATGTAAATAAAGTGAAGCTGGCAACAAAATGAATGAGGAAATGCTTTACTGGTTATTAAATGCAATTTGGTCACAAGAATGTTTCTGTGAAACTTAAGGTTTTCTTTCTTCTTACTCTGCACTTCAGAACATGTTCTGAGAGCAGGACTTGCCACATGCTGGAAGGAGCTTTAACATTTCATTTTTGTTGTACTCTATGATGCCTGTATATTTCCATAAATCATCTTGGAGGTATGTTTAGTGGCTCAGACCTTTTTGCTGGTTTAATACTAGATTTATCTGACTTCAGTTGTCAGTCTTCAGCAGTGTATTATTGCTGCCATATCAGTCTGTATCATTAGTCCTGTATTTGTCAATTAAAAATGCTTGGGTCACTGCACTTAGAACACTTTTCCCTCTCCACAAACCACTCAGAGTAGGTTTGTAGCTTTAATTAACTTCTTTTTTCTTTTGTTTTATACCCATAACACAGAAAACTAAGCAAAACCCAATCCAAAGCACACTTCTCACTGACTCAAATCTGTAGTGAGGAACAAACAGATCAGGTACAATTTCATAAATTCTGTGCTGTTCCTATTGTGTGGTAAAAGTGCTGAGTAGTGATGGGCAGTCAGTGTGTAAGCTATGAGGAGAGACCTGCTGCAGCCATTTATAAGTGCTCAGAGCTGGTGGCCCTTGGAGGAGGCTTTTCAGTGGTTACTGAGTGTTAAAGTTGGACAGGTCAGTAAAGAAGCATATTCAACACAACTTTATGTAAACGACTTTATTGGAGGTTGTGCCAAAACCCCTTGGAAGAAGCAGTATCCAGGATTTTATACAGAGGCTTCCATGCTGCTCCCAAGCTTGGCAGCTTAATCCTCAGTGCAAAGCCAGTCCCTCTGTGTTTGTGGGAAGGAGGGAAAGTCTCTCATAAGTGCTGGACTCTGTTTTGTTCAGGGGTTCTCAGAGTGTGGAGGTTTTTAAATTTTTTTTCTTTGTACACAGAATAGGCTTTGCAGTAAAGGGTGGGGGTCATTGTGGTTGTTCCTTTTTCCTTTAAGGTTTGCTGTGATTGTTTCCATGTCATTACCCCCAGTCCTGGTGATGACAGAGCAAGGCAAGTACTCATCTAGGCCATGTTCCTTAGCTCTGGGTCCCTGTGCTGTGCTGCCTTCCCAGCTGTTCCTTGTCTCTCTGTGGGGCACCAGAGGGAAACCAGCAGTTTTCCAGGAGCATTATCCCCTGTGGGAAGTGCAGGAGGGAGGTGCTGGCTCCTTGGTGGATGGGGCTGAGGGGTGCTGAGAGCTGGAGATGCCACTGGATTGTTCTTTCACACGAGTTGTGCCAGGCTGCTGAAGGGCCATGAGGGCCATTGGCTTCTCCTTCCTCCCAGTCTCTCCATTCCCACTCCCCATGCTGGTGTGACCATTACAGTGCTGTCTCCTGGAGCAGCCAAGTACAGCAGCTAATTAGCAGCTGGCTCTAATGAGTGGTGGCACAGGAGCTGGGAGAAAGAAAGGTGTGCAGGCTGGCAAGGCACTTCTCCTCCCCGTGTTAATCCATGGAATGGAATATCCCCCACCCCAGCCATACTCATGTGGGGGAAGCACAGAGCAGGCTGGGCTTCCAGAGCAACACAGAACTTGTGCCTAAATACATTAATTTGGGTTAAACAACATTCCCAATCAACATCTGAAAAATACCAGGGAACCTCAGTAATTCCAGAGCTGATTTTTACTCTTTGGCAGTCTCTGAATCATGGTGAGAAGGGACAGACCAGAGTAGCCAAAGCTGGAGCTGGGCTGTTCATTCACAGCAATCCCATGGATAAGCAGAACCACGGTCCTAAAAATGCAAGAAGCTCTCTCCATTGTGCATGAATAAATGATGGATGAAATGACTGCTGGATTGTAAATGGAATTTATAATGTTAATGATATAATACAGTCTCTTGCCACAACAGGTCTCCTTTCCTGTCTTTTTAAGCTGCTTGGAAAGGAGCCCAGTGCCTTATTCTTTAGTGCAAATAAATGTAAGCTAAGCAGCCTTGTACATCGAATATCACTGACACGAGACCTCCTGGCCATATGTGCCTGTCTGCTCAGCCCTTGGCTAATTTGCCACCAACTCCCAGGAAAAGCATGATAGAAATGAAGGTGGTTTGAGAGCACATTACATCTGGTATTGGGAAAATGTAGAAAATGTGGGTTTGTAGCCTGGTGCAGCTGTGCAATGTTGCCACTGATTTCACTGTCACATGAAACAAGAACTCCCTTTGCTAAAGAGAAACCCTGTGAGTTTCCCCTCTATTTTAACCCCTGGAGTAACACAGAGGGGTCAGGATGGAGCTTTTGGAGCCTGGCATTGGTGCTGGCCCAGAAAACAGGCATTTATGTGGTGAAGTGGCTGGGTTTAGGCTTTTCTCACACGTTTCACCCTGCAGTGACACTTGTACAACACCTCGAGAATCGAAATGCCAAAGGAGCCTTCAGGAGAGTCTGCAGCTTTCCTCTGCAGTTCAGTCAGGGTGTGATTTTTTTAGCCATTTTCTGTGTGATTGTGGCCAAACTCTCCAGCTCCCTCCCAAAAGGGCTGAGATGTGGATACAAAGCTCTTCAAAACCCGGCTCTGCTCTTATTTCTGAGCAAGAACAGTCAGCTCCTCCTTTATCCTTTGTTTTATTTACATTTGAGGCTTCTCATGAAAGCCAATTACAGAGCAGAACAGGGCAGTGAGACCATTTTATTCACACTAAAAAGTGTTGGTTCTCTTGCTCCTCCAGCCTCTGCAGGGCTCCTTACAAATCACTTGCAGATGAGATGTCTGCTGCCTCACCTTTAAAAAACAAATGACATACCTACCTGGGAACTGCCAATGGAATTCTCTCCCTCCTGCCCCTGTTTTCCAGCTCCCAAGAACTGTAGGTTCAACATTTTACCTGGCAAGTGAGTAAATATGCATCAGGAAGGTTTTTGTTGCCTTGGGGCTTTTGGTTATTTAGATTTGCCAGAACTCTCAATAGTTAAAATCAAGAGTAGCATTTGATGTAAACAAGAAAAATCAAAAGCTCTACTTGTGCTGTTTGGAGAGGTCACTTTCTGCAGACAGAAGAGTAATTTAAAAACTTTTTCAAACTAACCAAATGCTGGTGACAGGATGTACATAGAACCTCTTGAAAGAGCCTAAGTGGCTTTTCTCAGAAAGAGAAGTACCTTTTGGTTAACCTTTTCCCAAGTAAAGCATCAAGCTCATTGGACAACTTCTCCCATTTGGAAGCATTAACTGATGCACAAATGTTTCTGTTTTAAAGAAGATGAACTTTGGGATCTGTGGGTACTTGCAGTGATGGTTTCTCTGTGTTATTTCAATAATGCTCTGTTTGTGCAGACACCCGTGCTAACAGATGTCTGCACTTGACAGGTCTTCAGCACTGAAGCTTTCAGAAGCTTTAAATTGTTTTTTTTTTTTTTTGAATACCGAGCTCAAGTTTTGTGTGAGAGGTTTTCTTTTCTGCCTTGCAGTGGCTTGCATGCTGTGATTCCAGGTTCTACCTTGGCCTATTCTATGACTCTAAAACCCCAAAGCCAAACAGCCAACACCCAAACAACTGAGAGCAAATCCCCAAACCTAGAAAGGTCGAGTGTAGTTTTCATCAGCCTTCATTCCTGGACTGGTCTGAGCTTTGTTGTGCCTTTCTGAGGTTACTTTCTACAAGAATTTGGTGCTGCTGCTTGGCACGTTCCTGCAATAAAAGTGTGTATTTGCAGGGAATCCACTGGGTGCAGAGTTTGTCTGGCTTTATGAAGTAGTAAATTTTCTGTTGCTTAATCTAATATTCTAGAGAAAAACAGTCGTGCAGGGAAAGGAGAATGTTGCTTCACCCTCCAGAAGTGCCATTAGAGATCTTGATCTTGTTACAGTCTTTGCTATTACTTGTAAGAACAGTAACATATGAGGATTTAAGGTCTGTTGCAGTCAGAAAGTACAAAGAAAAGAGTGAGTGTCGATACCAACAGAGGGCAAGAGACTGTGCTGAAGCCAGGGAGGCAATGCTGGGGCCAGCCCCCTCCCTCAAGGATCAAATCAGGGTGAATTGAATCCTCTTTTCTTTTAGGGTGGGTTAACTAAGACCAGTGCTCTGCCTCTGTGATGCCAAATCCTGCTCAGCTTGTGTGCTGCTCTTTGAAGTGACAATACCCACCCTTCACCTTCACTTGTGGGGGATGGCTGGGTTTTGGTGGCACTGGCTGAGTGCTCAGTATCCAGAGTTAGGGCTGGAAGATGCTGTGGGTTCTTGCCCTTTTGAAACATGGGCTGCTCCTGGCACAGGGGCCCTGAGCAGGATGGGCTGCAGGGGCAGGGCACAGAGAGAAGGTGTAGGAACAGAGCAGATGCTGACAGAGAAGCTCTCAGAGAAGAGCTCCACTCAGGCAAGGACAATGCCAGTGGATTGTGTGGGGCTCCTGGGCTGCCCCAGGGAGTGTCAGGGAGCTGGGACTTGGACCAAGGCTTCTCACCTGTCAAAGAAACCAGCCCAGAACTGAACAAGCTGGAGTTGGGGTGTCCCCCATCTTCTAATCTTGCACTCAATCATCTCCTGGCTTGGTAAGTATTTGGATATGACAACACTAGAGCTCTTGTGTTCATGACATTCCCGTTGATCTGAGTTACCTCTTTTCTTGTCTCTGGTTTCTCCTGCCTTCATTTATGTGCTTGTCTGTAAATGCCTCCTCAGACAGGAGCACGTTAATGAGCCTTAATGAGTTCATATAATCCCTGTGAGCTCTGTATTGCTGCCTAAGAACACTGGCTGTGGATGCTTAAAAAACCAGCATTTTCTGCAAAGGTGCATCATGGCAGCAGCTGGAGGCATGGGGGACTGCAGTGGGGTTGGGACAGCTGAGGTCCCCCTGGAGAAGCATCCCTGCACTGGCCAGCCTTTTCCTGCTGCAGGCCCACTTGGAAATGGCCTTTTCACACAGGACCAGTGCTTAATATATCACTCAGACTTTGTTCATTGTCTACAGTTAGTAGTCTAACCTAGGCTCAGCGAAGTAATTAGGAGAAATAATTAACAGCTCTCAGTGATGAGGCAACCTCTCTCTCCCTCCCCTTCTCCCTCACCATGTGCTGCACCTTGGTGGTGACTCAGAAAACACAAGAGGACATCATGAATCAAAAAATAAGTCTTTACCTGTAATTAACTGTGCACACAGAAAGGAAAACGTGGTGATCAAGCAGCCATTAATAGTTGCTTTACTGGAAGAGAATACACCAGAATCAAATGCTCATGGCAAAATGTCCCTTTAGGTCGTGGTTCTGTTATAACATTTAATCCAAACAAAAATAAGTCTCTACCAAAAGAAGTATTTGACCCGTACACCATACGGATATGTGTGGATAAGACACTGCACTCCTCACGTTCCAAATGCCTCACGGCCCCTGTGTTCTCCTTAAGTGCAAGAAAACAAAACCCAGCCATGAAAATACAAAATCAATGCAGCAACTACAGTCGTAGGCAACAGTATGTGTGTGGCCAGGCCAGGCCCATGGTGGGATGCGGGACTATGCAGCAGGGATGGACCAGAGTCCCCTCTCCCCTCCCTCCCCGTCCCCTGCCTGGTGCGTGGTGGGGCTCTGGAGTTGTCATGTCAGGCTCTTCCGAAACAGGACGCTAAGAGGAGGGAAAATAAAAACAACACCCCAGCCTATACCAAAGTAAATAAAGTAATAAAAAAAACTTCCCTTGGATGGCGGCACTGTTTGCCCAGGGCCCCGGCGGCCCCGGGCCGCCCTGTGCGGAGCAGGACGGGGTCCCTGTGCGGAGCAGGACGGGGTCCCTGTGCGGAGCAGGACGGGGTCCCCGTGCGCAGGGAGGGCGGACGGGCCGTGTCCCGGCGCGGCTGCTGCGGCCCCCGTGTCACCGCCGGGACACCGGGCTGGCTCCGCGGGCACGACTCAGCCCCGGGCTCCCTGCGTACCTCTCTGCTTGGAAAGTGGACCGAAAGACGTTGTGCAAGTCCTAGCGTGAAGGAAGGCGGAGGAGGCTGTGGGGACGGCCACCCGTCACCTCGGTGTCCCCAGGTCCCTCGGGTGACGCGCCCGGGCTGGGCTCCCTCTGCGGCCTCAGAGGTCCACCCAGCCTCGCAGCTGCAGGGCGAGCACCCCCAGGGCCACGGTGGCCAGGCTGCCGCCGGCACCGAGAGCACCGTCACAGTCCTTTTTGTCCACTTCACACCTGGACTGCTGGCACAGGACGCCCTTGAAGCCCACGGGGCAGATGCAGCGCTGGTTCTGGTAGCAGGTGCCACCATTCTGGCAGAGCAGGAGCTCGTCATCGCAGACATTGGCTGCAGGGGGAGAGAGGGGAATGTGGGTGGTGCACCCCTTGCTTGCAGCAGGAACTAGATTTTAGCTCCTGGGGGTTAAATTATCCAGCCCTCCCAGTGCTAGAGAGCAGTTCCAAGGTCAGCAGAGTGCAGTGGAGGGGTGCAAACTCCATGGGCAAAGCTATCGAGTAATCTTGCATTTGGGAGGAATGGCTGGAATCTGCTCACCCTGCACCACGAGCATCATGGGGCACCCGAGCCAACAGTGCTGGAGATCCTGCTCCTGTTTGGAGCCATCTCACAGCTCCCCGTGGCCCTGCAGCCGGGTACTCACGGAAGCAGCCCTGTCTCCAGTAGTAGTTGGGCAGGCAGTCGTCGCACTTGGGCCCCGTGGCTCCTTCCCTGCACTCACAGTAGCCGGTCTCGTTGCAGCGGTCGTGCATGGAGCCGATCTGGTTGCAGTTACATTCTGGCCAAAGACAGGGAGGTCAGTGCCTGTCCTGCCTGGGGGTCTGTGTGTGCAGTCCCCTGAGGGAGGGAGGGCCTGGGGACTTCGGAAGAGTCTGGAGAAGGCTGTGGAAGAGAGCTTGGAGACCACGGGACTGGGAGGATGTGGTGGCCTGAGAGGCCCTGACACAGGTACAAAGGCCACTTGTCTTTGGAGCTGAGCCCCTCCTGGCTGAGCAAGGCATCTGAATCCAGTCACAAAGATATTTTACTGTGAGGGTGGGGAGACCCTGGCACGGTGTGCCCCAGAGAAGCTGTGGCTGCCCCATCCCTGCAAATGTCCAAGGCCAGGTTGGACAGGGCTTGGAGCAACCTGGGATAGTGGAAGGTGTCCCTGCCCATGGCAGGGGGTTAGAGATAGTTTCCAACCCAAACTATCCTGTGATTCTGTGATATTATTTAGGCTTTATTGTCAGGGAAGAGGTGCCTTGGCAGGCTGCAAACGACCGTACCAGCTGCCGTCCTTGCAGAGCATGCAGGTGGGGCAAACACCCTACAGAGAGGGGCTGAAGGAAGCCCACCCACAGAGGGAGGACCCACCCGGGTGCTCACCTATGCAGACATTCTCATCGTCCAGCTCGGCGGAGCTGTTGCGGTAGAAGCCCAGGCGGCAGTGCTGGCAGTGCTGGCCCCGCGTGTTGTGCTTGCAGCTCACGCAGGTCACCACGTTCAGGAATTCGATGTAGCTGCAGCGGTTGGAGTGGCCGTAGCACTCGCAGTCTGCGGAGGAGAGGAGGACAGAGCTGGGGACATGAGCCTGGAGCACCTTTCCTCTGCTGAGAGGAGGAGAGGAGCCACTGTGGAGGAGGGTCCTGCCTGGGGGAATGCCGTGGCCACTGCCAGCACAGGGCTGGGGTGTGCGGGGCAGGAGGAGTGCACACAGTTCTCCACCACCACGGGGAGATAGGGCTGGACATCATCACTCAGAGACCAGAGCAGGGTCAGGGGCCCTGTAATCTTGGGGTGTGGGCAGGCAGGAGTCAGCAATCCCAGGACATGATCTCTTTCAGAAACTGGATAATCGTGGGAGCAGGCAGTGGAGAGGAGTCAGGTGGTAATTACAGAGCTGCCTTGTTAATGAGCAGAGCTCTGTGCCGGGGTTTGGCTACGGGGAGGCTGCAGGACCTGTGGGGAGCTGGGGTGGGGTGCAGAGCCCTGGCAAAGGCTCTGCCTCCCTCGGGCACAGAGGGGAGTGGCCCGTGGGATGGGGCTGGCAGAGGGTGCTCAAGTGGAGATGAAGCTGCTGCGTGTCCAGTAAAACCTCACAGCCTCTCTTTTTCCCCTGTGTGTCCCTTCTCAGCAGGCCCCTTTGTGTTGTGAAGGGTGGTGGCTCTCAGGTTAAATGTTTAAAATAAGCCTATGCAAGGCAGCCTGGCTTGTGTGGGATCTTTCACAGCTGGTGGACGGGTGTGTGAAGGTTTGAATCAGGGCTTGCCTGGCACAACACAGCATGCAAAGGCTGCTGATGGGGTGGGAGATGCCACCATCACTTGGCCAAGTGCTCCTGTCCCCAGGACACTTCTCTCAGCTGTGGGCATGTGTTAGAAAACAACCATCTGAGGGTGAATTTGTAGTCAGGGGGATTGGATTATGTGCCTCTTGTGCTTGCTTTTTATTACCATGACTTGGGATGGTGATAACCTTGCAATGCTGGATCTTACTGGGAGTTTAAATGTAAATGTGTTTACATACTGACATGTGCAACTCTGGAGAGAAGGAGGTGACTTGTGGCCCAGCTGGCCTGGTCAGGAGATTGCCAGCCAGCAAGGGCAGGGGATAACATGAGCAGAAATTCTCAGCCAGGTCTGAGCTTTCAGAGCCTTCAGAGAGAGGTTTGGAGCTGGGGCTTTGTTCCAAGCAGAACATTAAACATTCAAGGATGGCAGAGGGGTGGCAGGGAAGGGTGTGGGTTGGCATGCACATGCAGCTGGAGGAGGAGATGTGATCAATGACATGATGACCAGGGAAGATGGAGCAGGGCAGAGGTTTCCCCATGGTTCACAGCTGCCTGAGGAGGAGCTGAGAGTGTCTTGTAATGTTGACCCCTGTGAAAGAACTTCAGCCTCATCAACTGATATCCAAAGAATTTCAGCTCAAATACTGCCTGCTGCAATTCCCAAGCAGTGTTTCAGACTAGGGAAGCCCTGCTACACACAGCTAACAGCTAACCACGACTCGGACAGACCCTCCCCACCTTCTCCATGTCTGAGTCTGCAGGACCCCCTTACCTGAGCGAGGTCAGGGAGCCCTGGAGCACCACCCTCCCTCCGCTTACCTTTGTATGTTTCAATGGGAGCCACTGGGCCAGAGTTTGGTTTGAGCCGGATGAGTTTTGAGCTCTTTGAGGATGCTTGAGAAAAATCAGAGACAGGCTTTTCCTCACTGCTCAGCACCACCCCACATCCTCCCCTGCCACAAGAACAATGCCAAGCCAAGAGCACTGTGCTGGCATTTATTTCTGCTCCAGACAGCTGGGAGCTGCTACATTGCTCCTCTTTCCCTCCCCTCCTCGAAGTCTGATGCACGAAAAACTCAATGCACAACACCACTGCAGAGCTGGGAGGAGCCACTCACGTGTGCCCCTTTGATGAGGGTTGGGTGGCAGGGTTTGGGTTTTTCAGGATAAGGATCTACAACTTACAAACCACATCTACAGCTGATGGAGGCCACGCCAGCTGGCACCCAAAATTCTGCGAGGAGGACAAGCGCTACAGAGGTGGCATCTGGCAGGAGTTGCTACAGGGTCGTGCAGAGCAGGTGCTGCTCCAGCCTGGCCCATCCCCAGCAGCACATACCTGTCTTTTTCCCGTGCTTCTTGCCTGCAGAGTGTGCTGTGCGCCCTGGTTTGCTCCTCGGAGCCGCTACGCCAGAGGATAAAGCCGGTCTTAGAGCTGTGCTGGGGAGGGCCCTCCCAGGCCAGCCCAGGGCCATGTTTCCTGTGGCTCCTCAGGGCAGAGGAACGGGGCTCCCTGGGGGTTGTGCTGCCTCTGTCTCACACAGAATGACCCAGCACTGGGGGTAAAGGCCACTGAACCTTGGCAGGTTTGGTGAGCCCAGTGAGGGGCAAGGTTGAGCAGCACTGAGGTCCCACGGGGTGTTTGGAAATGGGGTTCTGGTTCTGTTGTTTTTTGTGAAGCTCAAGCCCTTGCAAGTCTGTGGTGCTCAGGGAGGCCCTGGGTGGGCATTTCCAGCTCCAGCCTCCTGTGGTGGTCACATCCTCCCAGTGACAGGGATGGCAGGAGGTGGCTGTGCTCCCCATGGGCTCAGCCATGGTCAGAGTGCACCCACTCCTGCTTCCAGCACCATCCCCGAGGCTGCAGTGGTACCATGGCCTTGCTGGTCTCCATGGCTTTCCTTGACCCCAGACATCTCCAAAAAGACCTCCCTGGGGCTGGATGAGCTGAGCTGGACCATCTGAGCAGGAGATTGTATGGTGAGGGGTTGTCCTGGCCTGTGGCACTAAGGGAGAAACCTGCCCTGTCCCAGCCTTGGGGTCAGGCCTGGCCTTACCTCGCATGTTCTCAGGAGGGTTTGGTGGCTTTGGCTTCTGTCCAGGTGCTGCTGTGTTTGGTGGGTCATGACAGGTGGCATCAGAGAGAACATCAGATTTAAAACAGATTCCCCCTGGTTTGCTTAAAAAGGTGGCAAAGGGTCACTGGAAGCTCTAGGCAGGTGTCTAGGCTGGGTCGGCAGAGCTGGATCTGGTTGAGGATGTGGTGAAGCAAGAAGGAGAGACAAAGTCTCCTGAAAATTAGCATCTAGAAGTGTGAAGAGAGGCAGGAAAAATATTCCTAAGGGGAAGGTGTGGGAGCTGCCAGATGCCTGAGTGTTGGCACGTGGTCCTGACATTGCCCAGGCATGGAGAAGCCAAATCTGCAAAGCACTGTCAAGATGTCAGCACACCTTGGTGTAGCTGCACCAAAGGCAGCTTTGCCTCTCAGTGAGGCCAGACAGGCCCAGGATGTGGTGATCTGCACGGGAGGGATGCTAAAGTCTATGGCTGGAGCGAGCTACAGGAATCTGGGGTGGGAAACAGGAGCTGAGCACCAGAGGCAGCTACCAAAGCATGTGTGTGGTGGGAGCCCTGAGGAGGAGAAGCTTCAGCCTCAACAGCCAGAGAGAAACCTCCCAAGGCTCCCACCGGGAGCACCTCAGGCAGTCACACAGGAGACCTGAACAAGGAGATGCATTAGAAGGATCTGTGCTCTGAAGGACACAGGCCTATCTGCTCACAGGGTAGTTCTGCTCTACAAACAGGCCCCAGCCTCGGGAGGTGACAGCATTTCCATGATCCTCTCCACTCACCCCAGCAGCAAGCTGTGAACAGCCCCTTCCACCACTCACCATCCTGCAGGTACCTGACTGAACCCCGAGGCTCAATCCAGCCTCACCAGATTCCCAGCTGTGTGCAGGGCACAGACAGACCCTGAGCTTTTTCCCGGGTGGAGGAGGAGAAAGGCATGGAAAACACAGACCCAGAGCTGGAAACTAAAGCGTTCTCTGAGCTGGTTCTTGCTGGCAGGACCCAGCTCAGCCACGTGGCTCCTACCTTGTGCTCCTGGGCCAGCCTTGGCCAGAGGAGAGCCCACCTGCAGTGGGGCAGCCGCCGACAAGCTGAGGTAGTCTTGCAGTGAGCAAAGGGAAAATTGTGTTACTGGGGGAGCTGGTATCCCACGAGGAGCCCTGCAGCATTCCCACAGGAGGTCAGAGCCCCAAATCCAACACCCAACCCTGTGCCACGGGGGTCCTTAGGCACCAGAAGGGCTGGGAAGCCCTTGGGTTGTGAGGGGCAGCTCAGCCCAGCTCAGCACACAGGAGTTTGCTCCTGTGTTTGCAGCAGGATCTGAGGCACCACCCTGCACCCCTCTGCTCTGAAGTAACAGCTACAAAAGAGCCCAGGTGTCCCAGGATGGAGGCACCAAGCCCTGGTTTCCAATCCCAGCTTCCAGGCCCTCCTTCAGGCTCTGCTCTTTTCCCTCAGAAATATAAATTAAAGAATTTCCAACCACCCCAGAGAAGTTGAACCAGCAAGAAATTTTACAGCTCACTTGTTTGGTTTCCCTGCAAACCTTCACCCCCACTGGCTCCATCCCCCTCCCCAGCTCCTCAATATTGGTAACAGTCTTCAGGTTTGCTAGAAAACAAACCAGGGACTAAAAATTTTAAAAGCCATATTATTAATTTCAAGCTCCAGTTGGGTAACATAAGGAGGAGGAGGAAAAAAAAAAATTCTCTTGATCCTTGCCAAGTTTCAAAGGACAAACCCGAGTAGGAGAGAAATGTGATTTCCCAGCCTCGTCAAGGGGATGATAAACAATACAGAATAAAAAAGAAAAAAAAAAGATTATTTTTTTAATGACAAGCTCTAAGAGAAGGTGATAGACATTGTCCTTTTCAGCTGGAAAGTGGAAACCAATTGATATTAATACGGTGTTAAAGAGAATATGAAAAAATCCCTGTGCAAATTGGCAAGGGTTTAATTAGAGTCACAATAAAAAACAGCCCTGGAGGCATTTTGCTTTTTAGTCATTCACATACACCTCCACTCAATCGCATTTACAGAGCCAAGAAAATTATTAATGCTCATTATCCTGAGAACCTTTCCCTTTGTAGCTCTGGGCCATAATGGACAGTTTTCCATTTTGGGAGGGGGAGAGAGACCTGTTTTGCCCCAGACCCACTTCATAAAAATGGGAAACGATGAGTGGCTCTGATGGAAATTGCTGTTCTGGTGGGCTTCTGAGGAAGTGGAATGAAGAAGTCACATTTCATATTAAAAACCATTGGGGCAAACAGCACTGGAGAAGCCTGGAAAAGTCCTTGTCAAAACATGAACATGGGATCCCTTCCTGCAGGACCTCCCCAAAGCCAGGCTGTTAGAGCTCACTCCCTGCTGGAGTTCGTGACCACCCAGCAGGGCTCAGGCTGATCCTGTTTTTCCCAGAGGTGAACTGGCACTGCTGAGACTGCCATGAACTAAAGGGAGAAAAATTGAGGCAGGAAAAAAAAAACAAACCAACTTGGGGCTTTTTTGCTTATTTTGAACGTGGGAAAAAATGTGACAAATGGCAAGGAAGGAGCTGACAGGCTTCAAGGAAGGTTTTGAAATAACAGAACTGCAGAAGGCAAAGGAGAATAGCACTTAATTCATCCTCCTAAGGGTAACTCTGCGATTTCTCTTCCTTCCACCCATTTTGGCAGCTTCCACTGCCTTCAGACCACAGCCCTTGCCCATGAACTCATCCCTCTCTCCCCTCTCACCACACGACTGGGCACAAAAAGCATCCTACGAGCACGACCACAGCTCCACCTTGACCACAGAAAACACCACGAGCAGCCAAAGGAAGCAGATGTCTAGCAGCTCCATGCAACCCAGAGACAACCCAAATCTAATCTACTCCTCTAGCCTACGTGCCACGCTGCTTCTGCCGTGCTGCTACCCACTGGTGTGCGGAGGCACCGGGGAGAAGGGAAAAACACGTCGGGCTGGCTTTAAATACCTGATTTTTTCTGTGTTTCTGTCACGGGCACAGAGGCAGCAAACTCAGAGGTTGGTCTGATGATGCTTGCTTATGGTGGAAAGCAGAAATTCAGAGGGCAGAAGACAGTGTGTCAATTAGAGGGTGAAACGGCGTGGGGATGGGACAAGGCTCTGGCAGCACTGGTTAAATGTCTGGCTTTAAAGCAAGGAGGGATTTTAATGCTTCTAAAATTCAGAAGGGGGTTACAACAGAGTATCTCACTTTGGGATTCTGACCCTGCTTGGGGGTCACCTCCTGCAAACGTGGCCTACCAGGAGCTCAGGGGGTCACCTCTTCACAAGGTGTCTCCCTTGAGGCCCAGGTGAATTAGATCTGCAGCTCCTTGGGAATGTCATGGATTTAAAGATGTACTTTATGTTTTCCATGGAGGAGGAGGAACATCTCAGGCCAAAAGCAGATCCGAATGAAGCTGTTCTTTATTTCCCTCTTGCTGGTCAAGGGCACACAGTGGATCTTTGGCATCAAACCCCTCATGCTGCCCAGGTAAGAGCAGGTCCTTGAGCTGCTGGGTGGTCCTGGCTACCCTCTTCTGTGGAGCAGCCCCTCCAGGGACTGTCACCACTCCCAGGCACACCATCCTGGGGTGGGACCTGGCTCTGCAGAAGCTCAGATGGGGATCCAGATGGGGGTGAGGAGCTTGGAGCTCAGGACTGGCTGTATCAAGCCAAGGATCTGGCAGCTGGGCTGCAATTTATGAATTTTGTCCCTTGCCATCAGTTAATGAAAGTGTTAGGAAAACATTTTCTCTGCCCAGGAAGCAGGTTTTGAAGAAGGAATAAACCCTGGGGTGCTTGATGTCTCTCAGATCCCTCAGAACAGCCTGGCAGGAGAGTTACCCCAAGCACCCCAACCCCACAGAGACACAGTCCTGCCTGTGCCAGAGGTGCCACAGAACACTGCAAAAAGAGACACACTAAGCAGCTACCCACATGAACACAGCAAAAAAAATAGCCCTAAAATGTCACTACAGGTGAGCATGGATAAAAATCAGATGGCCCCAAGTGCATGGTGTGGATGCAGCTGGGATCACCTGGCCCTGCTGGGGCTGTGGGGATGGTGTGAGCTCCAGGCTGGGGGGTGGGTGAACCTCCTCCTGCACGGGTACAGCTTGGATCTGGGTGAGGAGCTCTTCCTAACAGAGCTGAGCCTTGCACTCTTTTTCCAGGGTCACTCCAACTCTGTGGAAGTTGGACCTAAACCCTCGGTTCCCTGATTAACTCCTCAAGCAGGGTACTTCCATGAATATATCTATATTTGCATAAACATGCAATCAAGTTTCCTCATCCCTTTGACTGGCTTCTGGCAGCTCCCCCAGACAGACTGTTACTAACATGCTGTGGGTGTAAAACGTCCTCCTGGGAAATATCAGGCCCTGAAAGCATGGCAAAGGGAGGAATGCGTGTCTAATTCCCCCATGAGCAGCTTAAAAAAATGTCCTGCTGTTAAGTTTTATCTGCTCATTTCCAAAAGACAAGGAAAAACGCTGTCTCCTTGTTCATGGGGAGGGAGGAAGGAGGAACCCCCAGAAAAAGGACAAAAGTTTTCCTCCACAGGGTGATTTCAGCAATTAGGAAAGGATGTTTCTGGCGTGTGTGTGAGCTCCAGCCCTGCACGCTCCTGGGCTGCTTGGCCAGCGGCCACCTGGGGAATGTTGGAATTCTGCCCTAGGAAAACTGCACCTGCATTACATCCATGAGTTTGGCCACAGGGACTTGGTGCAGGATTGGGACGAGCAGCAAGGACAGAGCAAAGCCCGTGGGCTGCTCTGAGTCTGGTGGCAAGTGCCAGGAGGTCAGAGATAGAGCAGGATGGGGTTCAATTCCCCTCTCCTTCCAGAGAAATCTGGGGTTTAAATTTATTATGGATCAGTAGAGTCTTCACTGCATTCCTGTTATGGAGCTGTGAGAGCATCTCTGGCAGCTGCATCAGAGACAACAGCAAACCAGGGCTGCCTGGAGGCTGGGGGAAGTGAACCAAGTCAGGGTGATTTTTATCCATGTCCCTTTATCATCCTACAGAGCAGAGATCCACGGCTGCCAACACAGCAGCCCCGTGGGAAGCAGCTGAAAGAGGAGCCTGGGAACAGAGCGGGGCAGGGAGCATGGCACCCACCTGGCTGGGTGGTGGTGGCTGGTAAGGGGGTGCTGCTGGTGGTGGTGGTAGATGTGGTGGTGGTGGTTGTGGTGGTGGTTGAGGTGGTGGTTGAGGTGGTGGTGGTGGTTTTTGCAGTGGTGGTTTTTGCAGTGGTGGTTTTTGCGGTGTTTGCTCGCTGCGGTCGCTCATACGCTGACAAGCAAAGAGAAGAGTTGGGAGGCACTCACTGGGGGGAATGGAGGGTTTCCATGCTAGCCTGTACACCCCTGAGGCTGCTGCTGCTGGGCTGAACTGGTGACTGATTTCTCAGCGCGGTCACAACTGGGGCACCAGCAGGATTAAGGCGACGGCGGCTCGGTGACGCTGCAGGCAGCGGGGCATGTGTGTGTGTGTGTGAGCAGGGGCTGCAGCCTGGGGCTGTATCAGCTTACTCTGTTGGTGCAGATATTGGCTTAAATACTTACAGCTCGATCATAAACTAATTGCCAATTAAGCTGAAAAGGGGAAATGGAGGCATGTCTGGGCAGGGATGGGGTGAGGAGCGGGCAGGAGGTGCCAAGGAGCCCCCAGGCCAAGCTGTGCTCCCACTGCCCGGTGCCTCTGTGCCCAGCTGTGCTCCTTGCACAGTGCCATCCCCTGCTGCCACCCCTCACCAAACTGCCTGGCACCATCAAAGCCAACCAAGACCATTGGCACGTGTTTGTTTTCAGTGGCACCCTTCAAATTTAGGATGGCTTGGGGTCAGCAGAGCCCCCGCAGAGCCAGGCAGGAGCGATCCCACCCCACTGCTCCCCACAACAGCCCCGACTAAAGTAACACTGGGACACAAATTCCTGCTTAACTTACACCTGCTGCCCTCCTGTCCTTGTTTGTCCCACTGCTTCATGCAGATTATCGTGCTTAATTTCATAATAGCCCTGAGCTAGTTTAAATACTTAATTTAGGTCACTTCTAGTCTCCTATGTGGGCTAAATAATCTCTCCTTAACTGGCCTTGGACACAAATCCCTCCTGTCCACCTCCTGCATATCACTCCCAGCACCCTCCTGGCTCCTGCCCTGCAGAAAATCTTGATGGGGAATGTTTTCCAGGGAAACAAAAGTAATGCTGAGGATGCCAAGCTTTGTAAATGGGAAGAAAAAAAGTAATCAAAATTATTTTGAACAGAAAGGTGAAGAATAATTTGGACCATTGAAACATTTATTTTTTTTAAATCCTAAATTACTTGAAGGAGACTTTTAATTTTTATTTGAAAATATCAAGCACTTAACTGCTAAAAATCTAAATATGGTTCATTTACCAAAAAAAATCTGTCCTCCACTTTTCTATTAGGTGCATTTTTCTTAATTGCAATTTCATTTGCATTTCCCTGAAATGATTCCTCCTCCAATTCTTTCCACTTGCCTGCAAACCAAAGAATTCATTATTCATTCAGCTCCCTGATTTGTTTCTTCTGGAGGGGCACTCTGAGCCACAACATTCAAACCCAGGCTTCTGCTTACCCAAAACTCCAGGCTCTTTGATATCAAACTACCTCCAGCTTTGTTAAATAAGGAGCCCTCTCCTGCCATCAATCTTGCAGCAGAAATCCCAGCTGAGCTCTGCTGCCTGTGCTGCTGACACCTCACAGACATATGTTCCTGTACACACACGTGTCCATACAGGGGTACACATGCTCTATATGCTTTTTTATGGATAGCCCAAGGTGACCAAGACTGGGTTCTACGCCAAATAATTCACACCCAGCTCCTTCTCAGAGCAATTCTGCAATACTGGGGAGGACAGGGGGGAGTTCACAGGGAGCACTGGTGATTTTGAAGAGTCTTTTTTTATTTCCTTTCCGACTGCCATATTAACGAACCTCATGGGGGGAAACCATGCCAGAGGAAGAGGCCAAATGAGGCTACTGAAATCAGAGGAAGAAAATATAAGACTCTTTGACAGGACAGAAAATGAGGCACAATTAAGGAAGACTTATTGCCTGGAAAATGATAATGGATAGAAAATAACCGTATTTTTTTTCCTAGGGACATCCACAAGGATCATGCACCGAGGTGTTAAATGCCAGCGTTTCACTTAGGGTTTTACTTACTGCCAACGGCTGAGCCTGCAGCTGCACCTGGAAAAAACAAGAGGAAGCCCAGTCACTGGAAGCAGGGCAGCATCAGAAGATCATACAGACACACAACATGGGACTCCACAGCAGCTAATTAGTGGGGGCTTGCTCACAGGCACATCAGTTTGCTGCTACAGCTTAAAAGCTGCTTTTGTCAAAGCACAGAAACAGCCAGACAATGCTGTCTGGGCTCCTGGCATCTCAAGCCTTTCACCTGGGGAAGGAAAACCAGCGTGGTCCTTGCTGATGGGTTTTTTTTCTGTAAACCATTTCCTTGGGCTGCCAGCAAAGGCCAAGCACATCCTTGGAGGAGCACTGGGCTAAGGACAGGTTGTAGGGTCCAAACAGGGGACTAAAGGCCATGGGCCTCCCTGCTGTAGCTCGTGGGTGAATCATGGAAAGTCTCAGCTCTGTGTGAATGTAAAGGAGCAGTGATGGAAGAGGTAGGACTGCCCAGAGGAGAGGGCTTCAGAGAACTGCCTCTGGGGCAGAGGAAGAGGATGTTGATGTGGGGAGGAGGAAGCAGAGGAGAGAGTTGGGGTGGGGAGGAGGAAGAAGACTGAGTGACAGATGGGAAGAGAGATGAATAGGAAAAGGAAGAGCAGAGGAGAAAGAGAAATAGGAAGAGACACAAGGAACGGAGGGAAGGGAAAAAGAGAGAACAGCATGTCTGTGCCTGTCAACACCAGAAACTCTCCCAGGCTCCTTTGAAGCAGTGCAGCCGCTTGGTGGGAGCTGACAAGCTCGTTCCCTTTCAAAGAACCTGCTCGTCTACCAGCCCTGGCACACACAAAACATTCCCGTCACGGCCTTCGGAGCCTGAATTTCAGCTTTGATCATTCTAAAGCACATAAATCTTTCAAAAAATTTGGGGGGAGGGAGAGAAAAGATTCTCTTTGGTAATGCTCAAAGCTGGTGCTTGAAAGGCTGGAGTGGCTACTGTGGCTTCGTGACATTTAAACAAGTTTGCTAATGTGGAGTGGACAGGAACCCAAGAAGAACTGGCCCATCTGTGATGTCTCCTGCCCCAATTCCCTGCTCGGAGGATGGTGGGGATGCATCCTCCATCTCGCCTGTGCTGCTGTCAGAGCTGTGTTCCAGCAGCAATTGGAGGAGGCTGGGGCTGCACACGGGGACTACAGCTCGTGGTGCTTCCCTGGAACACTGACACACATGGAATGGGATCCAGAGAGCAGCCAGGCCTCCTGCAGCTGAGCAGAGCCAGCATAGAGCCCCTGGGCTGCTTGACAGCCAGAGCTCTGCAGTGCTGAATAATGCCTTTGTCAAAGGGCAGTAACTGGCATTGTCCCGAAGCCGTGGTTATATCTTGGCCCAAGGTCATCGTCCCCATTTTTGACCATCATGTAGATTCATCATTCCTCTACCAGCAGCCAACCAGATCCTCTTTCATTTCTCTCTGTACCAAGACATGGGTAAGAACCCCTTTCTCTTTGGAAAGCTGAGCATCCTGCATGGATTCGAGCTGGAGAAGGACAAGATGAGCACCCTCTCCCATCTGTGGGCGTTGAGCAGCCCAAGGCAGGGCTGGCCCTCTGCAGGGTACTTACATGCATTGGGGGACCCGTTAGGGAGAGGCAGGTAGGACCCTGCTCGCCAGGACCTGGAGCGAAAGTTCTTCTTGCACTTGCCACAGTCCTGCCCTGTGGTGTTGTGCTCACACTCGCACTGGAGGCTGCCCTCTTTGAAGGTGCACAGGTTGGCGTGGAGGTTGCATTTACACCTGGAGGAAGAAGACAGGGGAGAGCTGTCAGCTGTTACTGCTGCTCCTCCTTGCCCCAGCTGAAAATGTGCTGAAGCTGGGCTGGTCACCCCTTCCTGCTCCTCCTGCAGGTTCTTCTCACTGAACTCAGCAGTCTTCCCCAGGTGTCTGGTGCTGGGGTTCAATGTCCACTTCCTCTCCCAGGGCAGATCTGCAGTCTCTCGTCCAAGATGAGACATTTCACTCCCACCATCCAGCTGAGGAGCACAGACTGTTTAATGGCAAGTCAGCATCTCCAGCTGAGATACCAGGAAGGAGTCACTCACATGTCAGGCTGTTAAAGGAATCTGAGGGACCACCTCAGATAGAGGCTTTTACTTGGAGGCAGCCTCAGGCTTTGGATGGAGGAGCAGGGCTAACCCTGATGGCTCTTGGCCCTTGCCCTCTGTGCACTGGGCCAAAGCCAACAGCATTTTCTCCCAAGGTGTGAGGCTGCTTGGCACAAACCCTTTTCCCTATGTGCAGCACAGCCCCAGCCTGCAGTGACCAAAATAACACAGACAACCAGCCACCACCAGAATCCACCAGTTAGTCCCCGCCTCATCAGAGAAGGCAACTACTAAAAACACTATTCAGCAATTTGCAAACATTAAGAAACTTTTAATGAGCTGTAGTGCAGTATGCAGGGAATAATTATCTCCGTGCACAGTAATTCCTGTTGCTCAGACTCTGGTGGTGACTTGCGCAGAGCGCAGAGGCTGAGCCCATAACTCACACATGGCTCTGGTAACTCCTGGGCCCAAGCTGAGGCCATCAGACAGAGACTTTGGGGACCAAAACATCTCATTTCATTCCAGACAGCCGATTCCTAGCACAGCCCGACAGTTTTCCCTGCTTTGTGCAATAATTTACACTCTCAGAAGCAGAAGCATTAGCAAACAGTAATGCTGTGCCTTCTGTGCAGGGGTGGAGAAGTCTGATGGGGCAGCGCTTCCTTTTACAGGGCTCAAGAGATGCAGAGCTGAGGGAATGAGCTGCCTGCAGAGGAGACAGAGGAAGCATGGCCTGCTGCTCCTCGTGCTCTGTCTGCACTGGGATAAACAGCCTGGATTAGGCTGGGAGCTGGGAGTCTGGGTGCTGGTGCTGCGCATGCCTCCTGCTCTTGGTGCCTCTCCCCCTCTCCCTTGGAGCCCCCAAAGAAGCTCCCCAGCCACCTGCCTGACCCGCTGAGGCCGCCTTTGCTGTGCTCTCCTCACGCATGGCTGGATAAGCTGACCTCATGTATGATTTTTTTTCCTCTTCCCTCCCCTCCCTGTCCTTAATTCTAGCAAACCCCGCTCAGAGGCTAAGCATAAGCTGGATGAACAATCTCTCCCCGTCTTACAACCCTGCCCTGTCTCTGACCAAGCAGAAGGGGGAATTTTGCAGCTTCTGAAAGGGAGGAAAGAAGAAAACGTGGCCCAGGGAGCAGAGACAGACACTCAGCATGCTCCACTTGAAAGCGAGTGTTGGTGAGGGCTGGAGATGCCACGTCACGGCTGAAAGCACTAACAGCCTCCGAGCACTGGTGCTCTGGGAGTAAGCCATGAATCCCAGCATCCCGGAGAAGGAAGTGGCTTTGGCTGGCACCTACAGCCAGGAGGGATGCTGAATTTTAGATGCTGCAGGTCCTCTTTGGCTGTGGTGAGGAAGGATTTCGGCTGAGCTGTCCCAGGCCTTTGGCAGAGGCGCTGCCCAGCCCGGGGTGCTGCGGAGCCTGGCTCTGAATAATTCAGCACCCACACTGCGTGGCCTCCTTCTCTCACTTCAAAATGAGCAGATGAGAGCAAAGCAGGCAAGATAGTGGGTTAAAGCAGGTCAAAGCCTCACCACTGCTGCTCTGGGCCCTGCCTGAACAGAGCAACAGCTTTGGGAGCTGCAGCTCTCCTCCCTCCTCCGCTGGTGGGGGCGAGGGGATGGGGCAGCTCCAGGCCACAGCCTTGTCATGCAGCATCCAGCCAAGGGGGGGTTAAGAGCCCCAGGGGAGCAGGTACAAGGATGGAAGGGACTGTCACACCCCTTGTTTTGCCTAAAGATTGGGATGAGGTGGAGGGTGGTGCTTGGCTCCAGTGTTTGACCCTGTGAGTCAAGGACCAGTCACAGTGGGGACATCAGCTCTGAGTGGCCACCACCTGCCCAAGTGGCCTGGAGCAGCCTCTGTCACCACCCTCCACATGTAACATCCTTGCTCCTGGCATCCCCCACCAAGAGCCAAGCAGACATTTCTGGATGCTTCTGGCTCCGAGCTGCTGCAGTGCAGAAGGGCGAGACCTCTCCACCATTAATTTGGCTCCAGCCCCAAATCTTCCTCCAGGCAGTGGGACTCAGCCTTGCTGAGGCACAGGTGGGTGCAGGAGGCACCCAGAAGTGTCTGCTCATACACACACTCTGCTCACTTGCTGCTGGGGAGGGCTGGGAGCACCAGCTCCTGGGATAGCCCCAGCTGCCTCCTGCCCAGGATGGGAACTCATGGATGTCCCCCAGCCAGGTTTGATGGAGCACTGCTCTTCCCAGGGGAGACCCTCACTTCCTAATTGGTGTAAACAGGGAAAATGAAGTCGAGAGGAAGCAGAGGCAGGTGTTGACCTTGCCTGCCTGTGCCCAGGTCACTGATGTTTCTCACTGCTAGACTCTTTGCCACTGTGCAAAAGTTTTGTTATCCAAAGGATCAATTTTACCAGGGAATTGCTTTCTGAATTCGACCTTTGAGGATCATCAATCTAAGCAGGGAACTGTAACCCCAGCAGGCTGACCCCACAGCACAGCACTTTCCAGCCCAATCAATCAGGCTGCATTATTTAATGGTGAACAGCCGAGCGCCCTCAGCCAGCCCTGTTTTGGGCAGAGGTTTCTGCATCCCACCCTTCCTGCAGCTCGGGCTCAGTGGCTCAGCTTCAACCCCTTCCTCAGGCTTCTGAGCCTCCTCCCTTGGGCCCACAGCCCAAGGACACACACTTGCTGATGGTCTGTGCCTGTCTTTCCCCAGCCAAGACTCAGCTGGCGGAGACTGGAGTAAATGGCATTAGCCCAGTCCCCTGGGTGGGAGCTGCTAGTCCTGCTCGCCTCTGCTCATCCTCCTCGGCGCCCAGCCACGGCAGGAAGGAGAGGATGAAGGGAAAGGTTAGGAGCTACTTAGCAGTGAAGCTTAAAAAGCAGCAGCGGGGCAGACACCTGCGCTGTGTCCTGCAGAAGGCAGCCGTGGCCCCGCTCCAGCCCCGGGGCTGCTCCAGCACAGAGCTGGTTGCAATATGGTCTCTCTGGCTCTGGAGGAGATCTGAGGAGCTGGGAGTGTTTCTCCTCTCTGACTCGTGGGTCAAGGTTGTGCTGTCAGTGTTGTTTCTCAGAGCCCGTGGAGGGTCAGCCATGGTGGGGAGCAGCCCCAGAGCACACCCAGCAGGACCACAGCACCCTCGGGCACCAGGGACACCCATCCTGCACCAGGCTGGCAGTGGTCACACTGCTGCACTTGGCATTAAACAGAAACTGGCTCACAGTGTTCTCAGCAGGGGTGGTCGGAGCAGTGTGTGCCCCAAGATGTTACAGTGTGCACAAAGGGGTATTTATGAGTTTATTTTAGGGCAGGTCGTTCAGCTTCCCTCAGACTGGTGCAGTGTGGTCTGATGCTGCCAATGCCTCCACCAGGGAACATCACAGAGCTTGGAGCGCCAAGGAAAGTTTACAGGAAAGTGTCCTTTTTTCCCCCCTTTTTTCTTTTCTTTCTTTTTTTTTTCCAGCCATAAAGAACACTTTTCTGCATTTCTCCACATCAGCATGCTGGAGGTCACAGCAGTGAGCTGCTGGAGAGGTGTCTGGTGCCAAGCCCACGTGTGAGGGAAGGAGATGCCCACACACAGGAAGGAGGTGAGTGCAGCAAACCTGCAGCAAGCCTCCCTCTGTGCTGGGAGTGGGAAAACAGCCCCTTTCCCTGAGCTTTCATTAATAATGACGTTTGAACTAATTTTAAAAAGCCATCCCAGCCCTTTGTTTTCCTTCCAAGGATTCTTACTTGTTTTACAACCTCTTCTCTGTCCTTAACCCCACCTGCAGAGCAGGGAAGTGAGGCAGGGAAAGGCAAAGAGCATCTCCTCATCCCTCTCCCTTCCTGCAGGGATGGGGCAGCCTTGGGGTGCTGGCACCCCCCGGGCCCGATGCAGTGACACTGCTGTGCTGTTTAGGGCTGGAGGAACTGCTGGGTGGGGACCCAGAGAGCTGCTCCATCCTCTTGTGCTTCTTGCCCAGCTCCTATGAGACAGCCCTGCCTGCCCTGAGCTCCTCAGAAAATCCTGGGCATGGAGCAGCAGAAGGCCACCACCTCTCCTGCAAGTCTCTCTTTCCAGCCCAGCCCGCACACTCCTCTCCATGAGGATGCTCTGCATGGCCAAAGGGATACTTTGGAGACTGCTGGTCCCCTCCTGCTGGCTCTGGAGCCATCACACTCCTGCTTTCCCCCCATGGGCTTGGCTTTGCTCCCCTGCTCCCTTTCTGCCGGTGCTGGTGCCGGGGGGAGGCGGCTCGGGAGCGCTGCTAATGACTGCGGGCCAGAGGAAGGCTTATCAGAGCTTTCCCCTGAATTGTTTGCTCTCACTGTAATTGATGAGCCTTTAATGAGTCTCACGGGATGATGTGTTTGAAGGGAGCTCTTTCCTCTCCGTCCCCAAGGAAAACGATGTTTCAACTGATCTGGGCTCTCGGGGAAACATGAATAACTCTTCTCCATCTCTCTATTGTCATCCCCAGCCGCTGCTCGCAGCACGCTCTGGCAGCTGCCTGGCCATCACTTACCTACTTCTACCTGCTCTTTTGCAACTGTTCTGGCAGCTCAGCAAAAGCAGGGAGCAAATCTTTTGGGCAAAGCATAACGGGTGCTGAGCTTGGATTGTTTCTGGACCATCTGTGCATGTGGAAGCAGGTAAAAATAGCTTCTAATGGCTGGGCCATGGAAGAAGCACAGTCCCTTTGTGGAGAGCATTTATATCAGGATTCGCCTTGCTGGCAGGGGTTTGCTGTTGCCAGTCAGGGAGCAGGGCTTAAGGGAATGAAGAAGGCAATGATGGCTCATTCATGCCAGAAGCAAGGCTGGGAGCTTACCCAAGCCCGTGGTCCAGGGGCTGAAGGAGAGGAAAAGCCATTTTAACGTGTTGTTTTTTTCAGCTTGAACCATGGTGACAGACTTCTGGCTTTCACTGCTTTGTGCTGAGCCAAAGAACTGAAAAAACCCCTGAGTTGGGTCAGAGGGTTGTGAGCGGGTTATGTTCCTTGTGGGTTTTTACTTTTGGTTGTGTGGTAGGGACGGGTGAGTCCTCCTGGCAGGAAGGAACCCTCCTTGCTGCCCTCCGAAATGATTTGAGGTTTGGGTTACAAAAATGAGACAATTTAAAAGATGCCAAAGTGGAGAGCACGCTAGCTGGCTGTTCCCATCCGAGAGGCTATTTATTTTAAATAAGTTGACACTCACCAGCTGTCAAGATCCTGCTGACTGGTGGAACATTATTTATATTCAAAGCTGTCTTAAAAAGCAAACACAAAACCAAACTTCCCCATTAGGGGGTCGGCCAGCAGAGGGGAGGAAGGGTGAAGAGGACATCACACAGATATGTGAACATAAATATTTGCAGAGTAATGTGTATAAATGCTCTTGGTCTTTCTCCTGGAATGCAATAATGCCTGCAATTGAGTTCATTGGCCAAATTGAATTTGGGCTCCTGTAGAAGTCTCTTTATATTAAGTGCTTTAACATACATCACCTTCTCAGTCTATCGATGAAATTCTATTATCCGCTCAGGGCCGGACACAACTCGGCAACAAAATCAGAAGGGGAATAAAACCCTTCACAAACCGAAGCCAGGAGCAGGTAATAGGACCTTGGGCATCTGTCTCTGGCTATCGACAAAGTGTCAGCAGTGTCTGGGGGAGGGAGGAGCTCTCCGGGTTTCTTCCTCCCTCCCTCCCTCCCTCCCGCTCAGAGAGTTTCCTCCCCACCTTGCTGCAGTGGGAGTAGAAACCTTTGCAGGACTCCAGCAAACAGTTGCTGCACGTTAACTTAACTATATGACCAACAGCAAGACTTTGCTTGAACTCAAGCTAATTCCAGCCTGGAGGAATGCCAGGGAAGCTCAGCCATCCAGCTCTCGGGGGCTGCCCAGCGTGGAGGCGAGGACGAGCCGAGGAACACGGCACACCCTGCGCAGACTTGGCTGTCCTTGACAGGAGGATGCTGCTCCCTCCTGGGACCCGAGTTCTGTCTGCCAGGAGCTGCAGGGGATGGAGCAGGGATGGGCACAGGCAGTGCTTGCCCCAGTTTTTGTGGTCATCCTAAAGCTGCCAAGTGTGGGTATGAGCTGGCTGAGGGCTGCAGGGGCGTTGGGCTTGTTCTTGGGGGATGTTTGGGTGAGCCTGTGGCTATTCTGGGGGTGATGCTCCCGCACTGGGCTTGGGCGAGCTCAGCTGGGGAAGCCCATGCTCTCACAGATCACTGACTCCAGGTCCTGCCTGCTCCCCTTTGGTGCAGGCCCCGCTCCTCAGGGTGAGATGCTCAACAAGGACACCAGCCATCACACAAGGTCTAAGACCCTCAACAAGGACACCAGCCATCACACAAGGTCTAAGACCCTCAACAAGGACACCAGCCATCACACAAGGTCTAAGACCCTCAACAAGACACTCTGCCATGGACCAAATCTTTTCTCCAATTTAAAGACAGCATTGCTGGAGAAGTCAAGATCAGCTGGAGGGTCTCCCACAACATCATCAACAGAGCCAGAAGAAGGAATGTCCAACCAGGGCACAGCAGCTCAGGGATGTGCTTTGTGCTGGCACCCCTGGTTCAAGCTGAGCTACAACTCCAGGGGAAGTGCACTGACCTGGCACTGGGAGGGCAGAGAAGGAGGCAGTGACCAGGAGTTTATTCATCTTTAACAACAACTCAGCATCAATCATCTCCACATCTCAAAACTCACCACAAATGCAAAAAAATGTATCCCTTGCATGTGGGTACCGCTGACCATTTCCAGCTCCATTTATTGCAGGAGGTGCTTTTGGGGGTGGCCTTGATCCTCCAGGTCTGGAGTGCCTGATCCTGGCTGTTGGCACCAGGATAACAGGCTGGCCAAAGTTGTTCTGCGCCACTGGCACGAACTTTCCAAGTCATGTGGAGAGAAAATCCTCCTGGAGAGCATCTGTGCATGGAATGGAACACACCAGGGGAAGGCAGGGAAAGAAGCAGGGGAACACAAAGAGCCTTCCCCTTCAATTCTTTGGTGTAAGCAAAGCAGCAGCCAAGGAAAGCCTAAGAAAACCCTGAGAAAAGCAATTGGTGAAGCGAGGAAAGGAAATGCCACTTCAGAAGTAGAAACCTCATCTTGTTGGTGCCTCTTTGGCCTGAGTGCAGCCTGAGAGGAGGCCCTGTTGCATGGAGCTGCTCAGAGATGAGGGATGCTCCCTCCTCCTGCCTTCCTCCAGCGACTGCTCATCACCAGCAGGATGGACAGACACTGCATGCACTGGGGCAGGGCAGGACAGAGGAGAGGAATCCTAATAATCAGCCTAAAATTGATTCACTTCTGCTCAATCTGATTTCTCCTAACTGGATCCACATGTCCTGGCCATGGCACATTAACTTCAATTACAGCTTATTAATGTCTCTGTGATGGAGCGTGCCCTGCTGAGCATGGCAGTGACTGACATTATGAAGGGGAAGAAATTACTCCAAAGAGACCCAGGGTGGAATGGAAGGAGAACCAGCAGCTCTCACTGGCAGCCAGGGAAAGCTCATTCACCCGTGCCCGAGCTCATTGCTGCTCTGAGGAGAAAATTAAGCAGTGAATAGAGAGATCTGTGGGGAAAAGTCCTTCCACTTCCCTTCCCCACCCTGCCTGGCACTCACACAGCACACAGGCCAAGGGCTTGCTTGTGTCTATTCCTGTCCTGACTCTTCTGCATCTCCAGTTACTCTGCAGATCAATACAGACAGGACAGAAGAAGAAAGGGAAAAGAAAAAAAAAAAAGAAAAGAAAAAGATACCAAGAAGAAAGAGAGTAAAAATAAACTGTCAGCCATGAACAGAGAGATGGACCTGGCTGAGGCTGTGGGAGGAGGAGATGCAGAGGAGACCCTGAGGGACCAGCCCACAGCACTGACACTCAGGAATGAAGCAGTGACCCCCAGGATTCACCAGACCATGTGGCCTACAGGGCAAGAGAAGGCAGAAAACTCCTTCCCCTTGTCCTTTGCTCCATCTCTTTCTGCTTTTCCTGAAAGCTCTGGGGGATTGTGGTGCGAGGTTTTTCCTTGGTGTGAAGCTGAGGCGTGAAGGATGGGGTGTGCTTGGATGGGGAGCAGGACTGAGGGGGTACAGAAACCTCTCTGAACCCAGCAGTTAAGGCTGCAGCACAAGAAACCACCGGAGCTCCTGGTCTGCTTCGAGGGAAAAGTGCTTTGCTCTTCCTTTGACCATGAACAACTGGAAATGAGCTGCCAAGAGCCTCACCACCCTGTGGGCACTGCCAGGATCCCGGTGCTGTGTGGGACACAGGCAATGCCACTGTGACAGCACACACTGCCCCTCCACTGCCACACACTGTGGCCAGGCACAGCTCCTTCAGCCTCTTGGGGCTGCTCACTCTGCTCTCCAGGTGGAATTTTCTGGCTGCTTTTTGCCCTTGACCCCTCACTTCCTCACAATCATCTTCCCTCTTGTTTCCATGTCCCCTGTAGTGGGTCCCTAACACCACTCCAGTTTTATCAAGGACTTTGCTCCTGTTCCTCCAACACGTCCTGGAAGAGGCAGTGTGTGTCCATCCCCATTCTTGCCCACTCTTCCTCCCCCCTTCCCTGCACAGTGCTCCTGTCAGGCTCACATTGATTTCTCCTCTCTTCCTCTCAATAACCCGTTCCTTGTTGAGCCATACACAAGATTTAATTTGGTTTTAGTCCCTGCACTGTAACTGGCTTTGCTTACAGCTGGAATTAGATTGCTTTTCAGTGCAAAAACCAGCTTGCTGGGACTGGAATGATCACAGGAGCAGAGTTAATTCACAGGGAGCTTCTCCATCTTCTACACCATTTATCCACAGCTCCTCAGCTGCTCACCTTCCCTGCCCTGTGCCCACGGGGGCTGGAGGAGTCAGCACAGGACAGGCACTGACCTCTTCCCTGTCCAGGATGAGCATCCCTCTCTCTTGGGAACCAGCCCAGCAACCTGGAGCAGTGCAAAGCTGCATCTTCCCGTAGCTCAGAACTTGGGAGTTTGGGCTCATAAAAGCAGATTTCGGAGTTTTCCCCGTTCGTACCCAAGTAAAAGCCCTCTCCTCCCAGCAGCCCGGCTGCACTGGAGGAGGCGGTCGGGCAGTTTTTGGCGAGCGGAGGGAGCCGGGAGGGGAGCGGCGGAGCAGGAGCCGCTGCTCTGCAGCAGCCGCGGGCAGGCGGCCACGGCGGCACCGCGCCAGCCCGGGGAGAGACCGGCGGGGATCGGCCAACAAACCCCAACCCGCCCGGTGCTGGCCCCGGCTAAAAAGCAGCATTGCAGCTTCCACAGGAGGTCCGCAGCCCGGCCATCCCTGGCTCCAGCTGCCCTCGGGGTGCCTGTGGAATTCTGGATGTCTCCTAGAGGTTGTGACTCCCCCAGCCCTGGGTGTGTTTGAATGAGTTTTTCCTCCCCTTCCCTAGCAGCCTCTTTTCACAGAATTTGTAGGGATTTTATGTCTTGAACCAATCTCTGTTACTATTTAATGGTATTAAATTTGGCCAGTGAGTTCAAAAGCTGGTGGGGGACTGGGGAGGGGGGAGGAGGACAGCTGAGAGCGAGGTGCTGGTCTGGGGAGAATCCCTCCAGCAGGGCCTGAATCCGAAGTACTGAAGCAGCAAGGCAGGCAGGATGGCTCAGAGGAAGAAGGTATTCACGGGACACCACGAGTATTTTAACTCTTAGAAGCATCAAATATCCCGAGGCTGCTGCGGGGGCAGTAACAAGTCCTTGGTTATCTGTGCTGATCTTCGCACTCGGAAGCCAAAGCACCGACATCAAAAATTCAGTCCTAATTTACCAGACGCAAGCAGAGGTGCTCTCCCGCTCCTCTGCCCATGTGCCTGAGCCCCCCAGGGCTCCTCCCTGAGCAATCCCCACGGTGGGCACCCCAACATGCCCCCAGCCCCGCTGGGAGCCACAACTTCTCATTCCAGACAGGCACCACGCCGTGAGAAAGCCCCTCACCGCTGCCTCCTGCCTGCCCTGGCGAGTGGAAAGGGCTCTCCCATCCCTCACTGCAGCTTCCTTCCCCTTGGAGCCCGTTCAAAGCCAGCCTCGGTGGCACCTACAAACATTTCTACTTGCAAGTCTCAGAAGCGAACGGTTTGGAACCGATACAAACGGCTCCTCTGTCGCTGTGGTGATGCTTGTTAGCACGGGGTGGGTGATGGGGAGATTTTTCCCCTCTCGCCTGTAAGTCTCACACAAGCTGGATGGGAAATCAGCCATCTCGGCACTTTTCCACCTTACTTTGCTTTTTTCGTTGATGTCATAACGTAACATATGGCATCGTACAGAGAAATGAAAAACAAAACCCAGGAGAAACAAACCCCTTCCCACTTCCTCTGCCCCAGATCTGTTGGGTGATCTGCCCTCACCTCAAACTTCATCTGCCAGGGCTGGGGCTGCTCAGGGTGTGCAGGACTGACTGGGGATGACCAACCCTGCTTGTACTGGCAGTGAGCTGGAGTTCAGTGGGATGAGCCTCATTCCACCCCCCAGATCCACCAGCATCATCCCTGAGACATCTGGGCAAAGACTGGCGGTGTTTGCACAGCTGGGATGGGGTCTTGGAGGGAACTCAGACCCTGAGTGTCCATCCAAGCCATATCCCAGCTCCCCCAGCACCAGCTGCAGGAGGGCACAACCTTGGAGGTGCCCCAGCCACTCTCTGCAAGGACACATCTGCTGCCCTGCCTGGGGAGAAGGGGTGTTGGAGGGAGAAATGGTCATCCATCGGTCAGCAGAAGCGTTGATGGCTCAGTTTTCTAGCAATAACCCTCTTCTCATCCAAGGAGAGACACCCAAAGAAATACAGCAGCCATTACCTGCCGGTGACTTCGATGTTGGACACGGCATAGAAGTACTTGTACAAGTTCTCCCTCTGCACGTAGGTGCCCCCCAGGGCGGGTCTCAGCAGCCTCATGCGCAGGTCGGTCACGGTGAAGAAGTCCTTGAGCCCTTTGGCGCTCTCCAGCCGGGTGTACAAGTTGTCCATGTTCTTGAGGTCGGGGCCGGCGAAGATGGCAAAGCGGTCCCGCACCTCAAACCGGACGGTCTTCTCCTTTTTGGAGCCCGCCCAGCGGGAATACTCCTCGGTGCAGAGGACCCTGTTGGCACTGGTGGTGGAGAGGTCGCGGACCCTCCGTGCTGGCATGCTGAAGGCCTCCATGCAGTCGTCTGCGTAATACTGGTACGGGTGCCAAGTCCTCCCGTTGTCCAGCGACTTCTCCAGCATCATGATGGTGGGGCGCCCGTACTCGAAGGTGATCACGATGTCGTCGGTCAGCTCGATGCTCTTGTTCCAGGACAGGGTGATGTTGGCCAGCAGCGGCTCCGGGTACCGGCGCCACGTCACGCTCTGCCAGTAGGTGGCCAGCCCCTCGTCCTCGCTGTCGAACATCAGCTTGGGCGGGTGGGCCAGGTCGGGGTTGGAGGCGTCGCACTCGTCACTGCACAGGTATGGGTTCTCCTGGAACAACAACAGTGGTCACCAGAGAGGAAAGCAAAGCCTGGGCATGGTGTGGGCATGGTGGGCACGGTGGGCACACTGGGTTTGGCTGCTTGTGTCAAACGTTAACTGCTGGGCTGAGCTGGAGGGTGCCGGGGGCTTGGCTCTGGAGGATGCTGGTTCTGAGAGCGAGTTTAAGGCAGAAAGATGCGGCTTTGCCTCAGCTCTAAGCACGGCTGAGCTGTTTCCTTTGAAAGGCCCTTTGGGAAAGGACTTTTCAATTTGGCACAGGGGCAATTTTCATAGAAAGCGCCTTCCCTGAGACGGTCTCTGAGAAACTTGGGTTAAGCCTGGCTGATTTACAAGGCTACGGAAAGCTGTGTTCATCCCTGCTGCCTTGGAAGAACTGAATGGCTAAAATCCCCCAAACACACCCCTGCCTCTCATGGCTCCTGATGCTGACAAGTCTGGGGGCACACCATCCCCCCAGAGCCTCTGAGCACAGCTAGAGGAGGTAAACCCAATTTCTCCAGCTCCAAGCTGGGACAGAACTGAGCAGCAGCAGAGAGAGCAGAGATTTGTGCTCCTGGTGCCTTGGTCCTCACCTACCCAGAGGGAACAACAGAGTGGAAGGATGGCTCATCCCATCCAGGTGACAATGTCCACTGCCTGCAGGCCTGGGCTGTGGGAAAAAAGGTCCAGCCATCCCATTTTGCCCCCAAGTGACAGTGCACGGCCAGGCTGGCGTGGTTCACAGGGACACACATCCACATGTGCTGAGCTGCACCAGGACACACTATCAAGGTCATACACCAAATGTTGAAGTTTTGGGGGTGGGCAGCTGTGCCAATGCATTTATTGCTCACCCATACATTTGTTAAAGCCCAACATTACTGCCCTGCAGCCTCTGCCTCCAGGAGTGAGCATGTGAGTCAGACCTGCCTTGGGGATTGTGTGGGGCTGTGTTCTTGTAGGTACAGAGCACAAAAAAACTCTGCAACACACTGCAAATCCTTTTTCTGCATATGAAGCATCTCTTTGCTGTCACTTTGCCTCCCTCTCAGACTCAAAATCCAAAGGATTGGGGAGGCAAAGGGATTGGTATGACAGCGGGCTCTGCTGCTATGGGACCCTTATCAGGAAGGCAAAGGCACCTGGCAGAGGAGGAGGAGGTGATAAAGCAGCTGGAGCTGCTCAGAGCTGCTGGCTGAAGGTGAGGAGCTTGCTGGGGTGTGAGGTCTGGCTCTCCTGAGCACAGCAGCTTTCAAGGTAAGACTGATCTGGGTATTGTGCTTTGGTTTGTGGGTGCTTTGTTCGAAGCTGGGAGCCACAGGGAGGTGCTGTGTGGGGGGATCAGCGTGTTCCTGCCCAGCCCTGCAGCACCAGGGCTGTGCCAGGGTGTGGGGAGCTGCTGCTGGTACTTGGGGGCTCCAAAAAATGAGGTGCAGGGCTGGATCTGAGCAGGCTGGTTGTGTCTCTGGCTGCTGCAGGCATGGGAATGGGCTTCTGTGCCCATGGCTTGCTTTGACCTAGGGAACTGTTGGAGTCTGAGTGCCTCTGACCTGCTTTTAGGGTGCCCTGTGTACACCCAGGCACAGCAGAGGAGGGGATCTGGTTTGTACAAGTGGATGGTCTCAGGTGCAAAGTGGGGCTGTGCCTTGAATGTGGAAACCTCTCAGTGACACAGCGTGCTTTGGAAAATCCGGGCTTTGCCACCTCCAGCCGGGCAACCAAAAGTCTTGGAAAATACTTAGAGCTTCTCCACTCCATGTCTTTAAAATGGGCCTTTGGTGATGTCCACTGAAGGCAAGCAACTGTTTGTCCCAGCACTCAGGAGCCCTGAGAAGCTCCTGAGGACACCAGCAATGCTGTGTCTGGGGCAGCATGTGAGTGAGCAGCGCAGTGTAAGTAAGGCAGGAGGCTGCTCTGTCAGCACGAGGGGAAAACGAACCAGTGAGTGGCTGATCTGTACATGAGCACCAGGCTCTTCTGCAGGGGAGGCAGCCCTGGGGACACGAGGGGACTCCTGTAAATACAGCACCCGTTGTGTTTGTGTGTGCCTGTGTGCACGAGGCTGCCAGGGAAAGCAGCACATGCTAAAACAGGTCAAAACTCAAACTGTTTTCAACCCTGTCTTGCTCTGACACACCCCTGCCCAATGGTAAAGCTGCAAATGCCGTGCTGGGGTTTGTCCCTCCTGTCACAGCCTCAGCTTGGGCGATGTGTGGCTTTTGCCACCTCCGTGTGTGCCAGGAGGAAGAGCTGGGACCAGAGCTGCTGAGCTGTGGTGTGGTGCCCACCCTGCAGCAGGAAGGTCAGTCATAAATGGATGCTTGGGTAGGTGTTTTAAAAGCAAATAGCTGGATAGTTTTTGGTTGGGTTTTTTTGTGTTTGTTGTTGTTGTTGTTTTTTACTAGTAGCTGTGATAACTGAGCAAAGGAAATCCATGGAGTGCTCAGGCTTGCTTGGGTGGGCGAGGTCAAGGGGTGAGGGCACATGCCCAGGTGTGCCCACAACCCCCTCAAAGAGGAGGAGATGCCACCTGGGCTGTGGTGGGGCTCTGAGCCATGCTGGGGGGGTCCTCTCCTGCCACAACAAGCTGTTCTAGAGCAGGGATTAAAAACCCTGAGATAGTGACATATTCAGTATGCTCTCCTGACTCGTCACGTTCAGAGGAATTGTTTACCTCTGCTAATGAGACACAGCTTCCTGCTGGGGGATGGAGCTGCCTCTCAGCGCAGCTTTACAGTGGTGCCTGAGGGAAAAGGCAGAAAAACCCCCCTGAGCTGAAGTGCTGGGGGCTCTGAGTGTGTTTCCTGTGCTGAGACAACATATTGTGTTGCAGTATGGTCCTCCTGCCAATGTGGCCATACAGATGGCTTAATAGGACAGTCCTGAAAAGACCATCCTGGAGGTCCATTTTCCCCACTTGTCTGAAGAAGGGTGCAGCAGGTGGAAAATTGGCTTGGGATGGCAGCAGAAAACTCCCTGACAAACCTGCCTTGCTGCTCAGTGGCTCTGTCTGAGCAGAGTCTCTGTCTCAGAGCCATCCTGGCCAAAGAGGCTCCTGCCAGGAGCCTTCCTTTCCTTGTGAGCAGCAGCCCTTGAGCTGGTGTGAGATGGATCTCACTGAGTATTTGCCACTTGAGCTGGCCAGAGTGGCCACCTCCAGGGCTGTGGATGATGCTCCTATCAAGGCTTTCTTTGGAGTGACCAAATTAAACAAAGGAAGGACTCTGGGATGAAACTGCAGTAAGAAAACATTACTCAGACCAGAAAAGGGCCAGGATGGGAGGCGGGACAGCCTTCCCTGGAGCACTGAGGGAAGCAACTGAGTCTGATCAAGCATGATCCCCCTCCCCATGTCCCGTCTGGAGGGACAGGGCTGGCCAGGCACGTCCCTGGCAGGGGACCTGGCGGGTCAGGAGCAGGGAGAAGTGTTGTGAAAGCTCTGCCTGTCTGCCATATGCTCATCCCAGGGAATGGAGGTGCACAATCCCTGATGGCTGCTGTGTATCCCAACCTGTGAGTGTGCTCAGCTCAGCAGGCAGCACCCCCAAAGGTGGCTTTAACCAGCCTGGTGCTCTGGGGAGGCACATGGCTCGAGAGGTGCATGGTTGTAACGGGGCAAACACAAAAATAACCTCCAAGTGACAGTGCTGAAAGGTGGGGAGAGCCTCAGAAGCCGCCAAGTGAGTCACATCACTAGGGCTTCCTCTGCTAAAATGAAGTGTTCCTTTTTGGGGTTAGGTTTATTGAATTGTCCTTCCTCTGCGGGATGCTCGATGCCTTTTCTGCTGGGGGGGTGGTTTGGAGTCAGCCAGGAGGGCAGGGGGGAGCGGAAACAGATGGCCACACTTTGGCTGCTCCGTTGGTCCTGGTAGGATCAGATATAGCACTGTTGAAACAATTCCAGGTATTATTTTTGAATCTGGTTTCCTCCTCCAAGCCGTGTGTCCTCCAAAGAATCTGTCCAAAGTCTCGAGATATTTAAGTCTTCAATCTAAAAGTCAGGATGCATTAGCCAGGCAAACTTGGTCTCAGTGAGCTTAAAATAAACCAGTTCACTTTGAGTCTCATGCTATTAAATCAGTCGTGAGTGTCCTCACAGCAACTAAACATTGCAGATCTCAGGCTCTCCAGCTCTTCTGGTTGTGCACTTTTTGGGGTTGTACCAAAGAGTGCTGCAGTCTTGCTTAGCCCCAGCTCAGCCCAAAGGGGCAGATCTCCAGGGGACAGACTGTAAGAGCCTCGTTGAGGACACAGCGTCCTAAAAAATGGCCTCATAGTAATGTTGTGCCTCTGTAAAGCAAATCATAGAATGGTTTGGGTTGGAAGGGACCTTTAAAGGCCATCCAGTCCAAACCCCTGCCATGGGCAAGGGCATTTTCAGCTGGGTGAGGCTGCTCAAAGCCCCATCCAACCTGGCCTTGAATGTTTCCATGGGTGAGACATCCCATGGAAACCTCTCTGAGGTTTTACTGCACCAGTATTTTACCACACTCTTTGTAAAAGTTTTCCTCCTTGCAGCTAGTCTGAATCTGCTCTCTTCTAGTTTAAAACCTTTATCCCTTGTCCCAACACTACAATTCATAATGAAGAGCCCTCCCTCTCTTTCCCATAGACCCTCTTCAGATCCTGGGACTCTAAATCCTCCTTGGCAGGGCTGCTCTCAATCCTTCCTCCTCAGCCTGGAGTGGTACCAGGGGTTGCTCTGATCCAGGTGCAGGACCTTGGACTCGGGAGGATCCCATGGGCCCAGTCCTTGAGCTGGAAATGTCTCAGCCCTGGAGACTGCTGACCCAGCCCTTGGGGTTTGCCTCCTCTTGGTGCCTGGAGCCAGTTCTGGGCAGAAATGCTGCAAAAGGGACTTTCTGAAGGTGACTTCAGAAAGCAGAGACTTGCTCCTTGAGGAGGATTTCTTAAGAAACAAGATACTGGTCTGACAAAGCAGGATGACAGGGATCCAGGATGCTGCAGAGAAGCTACCCCCCACTTGCTGGGAAGGGGGGGAATGGGGGAAACCAGCCACAACAAAAGGCCCAGTTTTACAAAGCCCAGCTGTATTTTAGGGCTCTTAATGAGTGTAAAAGTTACCTTTTTTTCTTTTTTTTCTAGCAGATAATATCATTTTTGAGCCTCATAGCATAAAATTATATATTTTTGTAGGTGAAATTGCTTGATTAATCATTAGGCTGTTGAATATTTTAAACAAACTAGACATCTGTTGTGGATGGTGAAAGCTGCACAGAAATAAGACTGCAGCTTTTAGATCTCCATGCCAAAGGGAAGCTGGAAAGCAATTGCAACCACTAGCTGCAGAGTGAAGAAAAATAATAATAATAATAATAAAGGGAAAAAAACAAAAAAACCCCAAGATTTGAGCAAGAAAAAAAGAGTAGATGATGTGAGAGCTTGTACTGCTCAGCCAAGGCTGCTCAATCACAGCTCTCATACCTGGTGTGATTTGTTTAATGGTGTCTTGGGAACCCCCACATGACTTTCTTTGCTTTTGGGGGTCTCTTCTGTTTGATGGAATTGTGTTTAAGCCAAGGCCTCTGCTAAAACCTGGAGCACTCCGGGACCACTTGTTTTTAATTACAGTCTCCTAATAAGAGTAATGACAAGGTCTCATCAACTTGGATGAGTTTTGGAAAAAAAAAATTTGTATTTTTTTAGTTGGGAGTGGGGGTTGGAAGTCCTTGGTGTTTTATAGGAAGATTTTTATAAAAAGGGAAGAAGTTAAATGCATTTCTTCAGCACAAAGACTGGTGCTGTTGTGTGGGTTTCTCTTGGATACTTTCTCTGTAAGTTATTTTTTTT
>JACBWW010000035.1:4275498-4389120 GCA_020086605.1 Lanius collurio | reverse complement strand
GCTCCAAAGGGATGTTTTTAGGTGGCCCATGTGGGTAGGAAGGTTCTGGCAAGGCACCCGGGTGTTGCTTAAGGGTTATTTCACATCTTCATCACTGCAGGGAAGGGCAGCTCGGGCTGGGAAGGGATAGGATGGGAAGCTCAGGGAGGGCCGGTGGGATGCTTTGCTCACTCGTGTGTCCTTCCCCTGCCACCTCCCTCCCCCAGCCATCTGCAAGGGGCTCTTATTAAGGCAGAGACAGCAAAAGGGGAGAAAAGCGTCCTCGCTAACAAGCTGTTTGCTGTTTATGAGCAGGTAAAGGCAGAGCTGGAATGAATTATTAATAGGGTGGAAATGGGGTCCCTCCACAGATCTGCTGCTAATTCTGGCTCAGCCGAATGTCACTCCCTCCATCTCCTCCCCGGCCGTGGTTTGGGGGATTGATTGCTGCTCCGCTTCCTTCCCCTTCCTGCCGGATCGCATCCGAGGCTGTCCGAGCACAAGGTCACCCCTTGCCGGGGCGCTGGGACGGGCTGTGCCTGCGTGAGTCAGCAGAACCGACCCCGCCGCCTCTGGCCGAGACACCGGGACGCGCTCAGCGAGACATTTCGCTGTTCTGCCTCTTCCCTTTGGCCCCAAGCAGATACTCATTCACCGAGCAGCGCCGCTCGCTCAAGGCTCTCGGCTCCCTTGGGCCCCTCTCTCCGCCAGAGAAGAGATTCAAGCCCTCCTCGTGGCTGCTCTTCCCCTTCCCCCTCCAGCCTGCTCTGAATTCGAGAAGCATCTCGTTCGTATTTCATCCAGGCTCAGCACTGTGCCCTTCTCTCCACCAGCCCTGGGGAGACATCCCCGTGCCACACAGGGTGGGCTGGTGGCAGTGCAATGTCCTATCTCCCTCTGGGGAAACTGAGGCGGGGGCGATTTCAGGAGCGGTTTGGGCTTCACTGGGCGTTGAGGGCTCCACCCTTCTGAAGACTGAACTCCCCCAGGCACCTGCAGCCAGGAAAAGTAGTGGCTCCCTCACCCAACCTCGATGTGAGGGTCAAGGAGATCTCTGCTCTCACCCCACGCTGTATCTGAAACTCTGCCTGTGGTCTGGCAGCACCTCATGAAGAGAGTCAGAACAGGTCTGTGCACCGTAAATGGCACAACCTCGGCAAAAGGCTGAAATCCAGGCAGGAAACATCCTCTCTACAGAGGGAGCATCCAGAGGGAGATGCAGCTTGTCACGCACAAGGGCTGACCCAAGTCACCTGTCCACCCTCGCACCGCAGCCGGCACCGCTCCTGCACCGACACAAATCCCCTCACGCCCACTCTGGCTAAGCCAGAAACAGAAAATCTGGTTACACGAGGAATTTTAACCTCCAGCCCATAACCAGCCCAGTCCATGGGTGACCTCTCCAAGAAGGGCCCCAAGCATGCTGTCTGCAGAGTGACCTGGAAGCAGCACTTCCATTTCCAAAGCCCCGGGATGTCCCGCACCAGCCCTGCTGCTGCTGCGGGATTCCCTGCCCAGCACCCTGTCCCGAGAGAGGCGTGTGCAGCTCATTTGGGGGCGGCACAAGGGTTAACTCCGCCCGGAAAATTCCACTCCTAAGCAGATAATCTCATCTGTGCTGGCGGTACACACACACCGCCCGCAGCAGCCCGGCCCTCCCATGGAATCATTTTTGAGCAGCTCTTTCTTTGTGAACTGCTAATCCCCCGGTGAGCCGCTCTGACCCCATCCCTGCTGCCGCCCTGGGCTCACCTCCACCCCCGCCGGGGCTGCACCCCTCAGCCTCCCCCCCTGGCAGTGGGGGCTGCAGAGTGACCTGGAGCCTGGGATGAGAGAGGCTGATAAACCAGACGCCCCTCAGCTGGCAGCCACGGGCACGCGTTCAAAATCGCGGTGGTTTAATCCCATTGACTGCTTTTTAGCTTGTCTCCAAACTCGGACTTTCTGTACCGGGGAGTTGGAAGCTTTGCTCTTCCCAGGCACTTCTCTGAAGCTTGTTTACAAATTAAGCTGCTTGGATTCCGCCCCATCCCTTCCCTGCCAGATTATTAAGCCCTTGTATCTTGCTACAGAGATGTATTCGTGTCCGTGGCCCCTAACAGCAGGAGCACAGCAGCAACGACCTGTGTGCAGGGCTGCGAGTGCATTATTGATTCAGGACTAAGAAAATGCTTAGGAAGTAGGAAAAGTGTCCTGCTCTCTAAAAGCTTGTGCGCCTTGTAAGCTCAATACATGCAGCCTTTGCAGAGAGGCTCGCTACGCCGCTATTAATAATTTATTCTCTAAGAGAGGCTCTGATAGTTTGAATGGGGGAGGGCAGGACGCAGAGCCCGGGGGTGGGAAAGGGGAGGGAGTGGAGGCTCTGCTGTGCTCCTCAAATGGAGGTGCAGAGATTCTCCAGAGGCTTTGTGGAGGGGGCACAGTGGGTACCCCTTCACCCCCGCCAGCCTCTGATCAGGGCTCCTGAGTCTGCTGCATCCTGTGCCTTTGCTGCTGTGTGCAAAGCATTTGGCTGCTTTGGGCTCTGTTTCAGGGGAACAATTCAGCAGGTGCCTGTTGGAGGTTTGGACTGAGTGTGTGTGCCCAAAACGTGTCCTGGCTGTCCCTGAGGGCAGGACAGTGATCCTCTCCTTTGACAGGGCTCCCCAAACCTCCTGACTGGCAGCACTACAGAGCTGAAGCAGCTGACTCAGCCAGCAGATGGGGAGTTACAAACCCTTTGGCTGGGAGTACAAACCAGTTGAATCTGTGCTAATTCTCCCTTTGGGACAGGGAGGTGTCAAGGCAGGGCTGGACACGGCGGTGGCAGCATCCACGTGGAGCTCAGCAGCGGGGGAGCAGGGACCCCACATTGCTTGTGCTGGATGTGCAGCAGCTCAGTGGAGGCTGGAGTGGTGGCACCGTGTGTGGAGCTGCTCAGCACAGGGGAGCAGAGGGAGGGCTGCTGCCTGAGAGGCTCCTGCATGGATGGGAGCCAGCAGGAGAGGTGGGAGCCAGCGGGGATGAGACCCAGCCTGGTGAGACCCAGCCTGGTAATGATACCATGAAGAGTTTTTTGCGTTTTATTTTATACCCCTTTCATGCCTTTTTGCAGCTTCTGTTCCTGATGCTTTTCCATATATTCTTGGACTTGTCAAACTAAGAGACTAAACATTTTGGAAGCTTTGTAAGCAGAGTTTAATGTGCCCCAGACCCTAAAGTCCTCTCCAGAACGCATTCTGTAAATGGAGATAGAAACATCCAAGGGAAGGTTCCTTGGGGAGGGAGGCTCACTCGAGCCTCTCACTGGGGAATTTTGATAGATATGCTAATTAGAAAGATCTGTTATACCAGATATTTTGGGGTGTGCATTGCGGGTGCATTGCAGTGGGCAATGCGGGGTGCGTTTCGGTGCACCTGATGTGTGCACCTAAAGATCCTTAAAGTAAATACCAAGGTAAAATCCCTTTCTCCCCCTCCTAAATGTGTCCAGCTCTTGATTTTAACACCAAGAAAAGGCATCAGTGAGACCCAGCCTGGTGGCTCTGCAGTGCTGAGCTCCTGGGCCAGCAGCCCCAGCCTGGCCCCTCCTGTGGCTGGAGCCTGCTGGGGGATGGCTGACAAATGCAGAAATCCACCCTGGAGCCAAAAGGCAAAGGCTCCCCTCAGCCTGGCCGTGTGTAGCACAGAGCAGATGTGCAGGAGCACCGGTGCCAAACACTGGAGCAAGGGCAGGGCAGTGGAGCAGGGCAGCAGCGGGGTCAGGGCTGCAATGTGTCCCCTCTGGGAGTGCTGGTGGCCCTGCCTGGAACAGGGGGGATGAGTGGGAACCTCATGGGACATGTCTGAGGCTGCAGGGGATGGCTTATCTACGTGGGGTGAAGGCTGCAAGTCCAAATTGCTGTTTGCCAGGGCTTTGCAGGTATTCGCTTCTCCCCAGAGGCATCTCCAGAATGGTCACCCAGTAGTGCTGTGCAGTTTGGGGAGGAAAAAGCCTCTTTGGTGTTTTCCAGCACAGAAACCTGTGTTTTGTGTTGAACTGCTTGAGTAACTGGGTCAGCTGAAGCTCCAGGTCTCAAAAAGCTGATGGTGAAAAGGTGGTTTGGGATCTGAAACTAAGGTTAGAACTGGACTTAGAGAAACCAGAGCGTGGTAGCAGAGCACTCCTTCCAACTCAGGCAGGATTTTCTGTGGGGAGAACTCTTTTTAAAGTTTAGTGGAAAATCATATCTATGCTATAGAATACAATGCAGGTTTTAAAATAATAAATAAATAAGAAGGATTTCCCTAAACACCTCTGGCTTCAAAAGTTGCCTGTGGAAAACTCTGGCACCTGGAGCTGCTATATGAGAGTAAGGGCTGCTGTAAGATCTGCTCTCCCAGCTCTCACCACACTCCCCAGCAAGTCTTCAGTGTCCGTTCTCTTCTGCTTCTCCCATCTGGACACTGTTCCCTTTGAAGAGCAAAGCTTTTCTTAAAAGTAGTTTACTCTCTGAACACCTTCAAGGTGGGGGAAAACTTTCTGCTCACTGTACCAATTAAATCTGCTTGACAGCTTCATTTTTATCACTGTGCCTTTTCCATCAGCAAGTGGAAATGATCCTTGTTAGGGGAGTAGCATCCCTCTTTACAGCAAGATGAATGCCGAACTGGGCATTCAAGGAAATTGTTACAGGCTGTTGAGGGAAAATCCCGTTTGCTCAGCACTCTCTAATTTAAAGCTGAATTGTATCCTTTCATTTTTCTGTGAAGCCTTTCCTTTTAAAACACCAAGATGCTGCCACACTCCGGAGTAGCCTCGGTGGCAGGAGAGCAGTGTGGAATTTGCTGAGCAGCTAATAATGTACAACCCAAGGGTCTGCCCCCAAGGGCAAGGAGCCACTGATCCCGACTTCAGACAGCGTCCTCTGCAGCAGCCCTGATGCTGAGGAGTGATTAAGGGTGGGAACAGAACCAAAAGGCTCCAGCTCTTTCTCCCACACTCAAAAGCAGTGCCACAGCGGGTGCGAGGGGTGGATTGGGAAACCTTCCTCTGGGTGGAAATGGCAGCAAGTTGTCTTTTCCAGGCTTTCCTCAAAGGAAAGGGGAGCGTTTTCCAGGTGTTATTTTAACATACTGGAGGCTTCAAGGGGGAGGAAGGGCTGTTGGCACTTTGCAGCTGTGAAAAGAAGGTTGGGTCTTTCCATCCCTCATAAAGGCAAAGTGATCGTCCCCAGGGCCATGTGGGTTCCACAGTGAAGGGCAAAGGGGAATTCCAGCTCCCTCTGCTACAGCCAAGGATGGGTTTGCAACCAGCAGTGGGTAGTGCCAATTTATTCAAGGAGGAGGGAGAATATCCGCTTTTCTTGGAAAGGATTTTCCATTGGACTTGTATACAGGCTCTGCTTAGCCCAAAGGATGTCCTTGAGCCCTAAGGGCAGTCAAAAGGCTGGGAATATCTTGTGCTTTGCCCCCTGATTATATTTGAGACAAGATAGAACACTGGTGGGCTGGGAAAGGGCTGAGGGTCTGTGCTCAGGGTACCAGAAGGGATTCATCCATCCTTTAACCACCAGATCACGCTGCATCTTTAAAAATGCTTTTGGTAGAGCATTGCTGAAGCAACTCTTTTTCTTTTCTTACTGGAAAAACTTTAGCTTTTCCCTTCTTATCTTAAAAATGTTTGGCTTTTAATCATCCCTAAACCCACAATCCCTTGTTTGCACCTAAACAGGTGTACGAAGATATGGCTGGGAAGAGTTGTATGAGATGGGCTAAGAATGCAGGGAAAAGGGTTCCTTAGCCCAAAGCTCTGTCTGCTTTTTCCAATTTTATCACCCTGTCCACAGGAGAAATAGTCCTTTAGTAAAAGCCTTATAACCACATGTCATTCAGAAAAGTTTAGCTAAGAATTAAACCAAACATCCAATTTGGCTGCAAGTGTAATGAATAAATAAAGCCTTTTCCTTTCATGTACCTGTGCCAAAGTCAACAAGCTCTATTAGCTCATGAAACAATGCTGACGCCAAATAAAAATACCCCTGACCCATCAATATGGGCTGAGAGCTCAGCCCTGCATCAAAGAGTGTTGTCAGAACAAGAAATACTCTCTCAACACCTTTGGGGTGGGGAAAGACTCCCATTCCTGCAGTAAGGTGGGTTCCCTGTGCTCTCACTAGGATGTCAAGGAGCAGCAAAACCATCCCATAATGACCACCTGCTATGGACACCTCTCCTTGTTTCTGCTGCAATGATTTGGAAACCCCTTGAGCTGCAAACCTATTTGGAGCTGGGACTGGCCTTTGGTGTTTGCTTGCTCCCCACTGCACGCCCCGTGTGTGAATTCCCCACAAAACCTGAGGAATTTTTATCCTGTGTGTGAAATGCTGACGCTTGAAAGTGAAACTCCCAAAGGTCCCTGCTCGGTATCAAAGAAGTGCTTCAGCATCTCAGAGTATCTCAGCACCTGGGAGCAGCCTGCCAGCTGTGCCACCCTCCTCCTCCTGCCCAGGAGGGTGAAGGAACACCACATCTCCCCTCTGCCCCATGTGGGTGTGCAGCTTGGCCATTTCCCAGCTGTGCCTGCCCTGCAAACGCCTCTCCTCTAAAATCCACATTCATCTGCTCTGTGCCATGCCCTGTGTGTGATCTTTGAAGTCTCACCACTCCCTCGACATCCTTGGTTAAAAGATCTGTTCCCTATTAGTCTTCAGTCACAGTTTCAGTTTCATTCAGGCTTTTATTTACTTATCCATCTGTCTTCCTGCTCCCACCACTCCCCCTGCCCTGCCAGGAGGCAAAGTACAATTCATTTTTCAGGTGACCCTGCCACAAAGGCATTGACATGATTAGGAACAGGTTCAGAAACTGTGGAAAAAGCAAAACCCTGGACTTTAATAAGCAGCAAAACGCTTCCCAATGAGAAGGAAGCAGCCAGATGTGACCAGAATTGCTATAAAGCACAAAGGACGGTCCTCCAAATAATTCCTGCCATCTCTTGAAGCCTCCTCATGCAGGAGTTTTGTGAGCATTGCTGGAGCTGTGGCAGGGCATGGTCCCGTGGGCTGTGCAGCCTCTCAGGACACACTCACTGTCTGACAAGGTCCTGTCACCAGGACTCTGCTCCTCGCCTGCCCACAGCGCTGCCCTGCACAGGGATGTGGTGCAGCTCGTTCCTGTCTGCCTGCCTTGAGCATGGAGGGGTGTTTGTGTGTCTTTAGTTTTGATTGCAGCTGTCTGAGCAGGGCAGGAGCCCCGCTGGGCTGCGCTTAATTCAGAGTAACGCGGGCTTAACTGCACGGACAGTCCCCTGCTGTTTTGAAAGACACCTAAGAAACCAATACAGTCACCGTAAGAACTTCTCTGCTGGAAAGCCAGGCTCCTCTGAGAACCCACCTGTTACAAGGAAATAATTAAAACCTGAAGAGAAAGGATGACAGGACACCAAAAGGCACCTGAGCAGGTGGGGACGAGGAGCTGCTCGGGGTTTGTGCGAGCTGCTCTCCCTCCCCTCTCGCAGCGAGGGCCGGGGCTCGGAGGTGGTAACGATCCGTGGGCAGAGACATCGATTTTTGTCCAGCACTTCCTTAGTGCAGGGGGAGCAGAACTCCGCTCACATCCTCTGCGGGCACAGCTCCCTCTCCCTGCACGTCAATAGGTGTCAAGTCACCACCCAGCACCGGCAATGGAAGGGCCATTTCTTGCTGATTCCACTTTCCACTGACCATAAGGGGATGCTCAGCAGTAAGTGGCCACATGTCATTCTCGGTGATAGAGGCCATGAAAATTTACCTTGATGGTCTCCCAGCCCACACCCCTCCTGTCCTAAGGCTGGATTGGAGCCTGGATCTCCCCTGCAGCCACCTCCTACTCTGTGCACTGAGTGCTGGGTGGGCTCCTTGCTCACCTCAGCAGGGCTGCTCTTCCTCTTCTTCATTTTTATAACTCTTTAGTCCTCTGGAGAGAACAGCACTGGCGTAAGATGGGGGAGAAAGGGCTGTGAATACAGTGGGATTTCACAAATCTATCCCAAAAAAAATCTAAAAAATACTTTGCAACACATTATTCCTGTTCTTAGCTTGATTCTTCACCAGGGAATTGCTCAGGGACATTGCTGTGAGTGCTGGTTTCTGTTTTGGGAGGCGAGAGCCAGGCCAGGCTGGGGTGAGGCAGGGACAGGAAGGCAAATCCATGTTTTGCATTTGTGCAGCTCTCATTCACGGCTGTACACGGTGTTTGCAAGTGTTGGAGCACATGGCAGGCGTACGCTACAAGGAAATACTGCTGGTGCCCAGAATAGAAAGATTTCAGCTCGGTATTGACTGAATCAAGAGATGCAGAGAGCTGATTGCAGTTTGTGTCTTTTGCTTCCTTGGAGGTCAGTGGAGCTGAAGTCTGGAGCATCCTTAACCAGAGAGGGTTTGAAAGGAGCTGCACTGAGTGTAGTGGAAGCAATCTGGTGTTCTCTTTTTAATCCTTCTGCAGTCAGTCAGATAAATGGAAATACAGACTGACCCATCAATAGTTAATGGTTTTATTTGCAACCTTGGACTTAATCTTTCTTTTCAAATGATCTTTTAAAAGGAAAAGCTGCTACTTATCTGGAATTAGTGGAAATGTCTTCCCTGGTACTAATGAGAGCCCTGAGGCTGGAGAGAACTGGGTAACTACTGGCAGCATGTTCTGATGGTCATAAATGTTTGGCATTCCTTGGTGCCAAAGAGCACTTTTCTCTTGGATTTTCAAGAAGTGCCCTGAGCTGTCTGGGCCCAGGGTATTTCCTTGGTGGCAAACTGAGGCATGGGGTAGCACTGGCAATAGAAAATGGGCCTCCCTGCACTGATTTAGAGGGAGAACTCCCCTTCTCATTACAATAAAAGAATAATATACTCTTTTAGAAGACACTCCTTGTCCAGTGCTCAACCCAGTGGAAACCCTGCCAGCATGGCCTGGCTTGGTGTCTGTCCCTTAAATGTGTGCTTGGACCACTCCTGGGGAACCTTTGGGAGGGGGCATTACTGTTTTGCGCTTTGCTTTGACCCCTGAACTCTTTAACAATGTAAAACCTTGTGAATTATAAATCAAATGTTCCTGCTGAGCTTTGTGGTGCACGGAATGAAATGCAATGATTAATATTTAAGAGAAAATAAGTTAAAGATTTTAACTACAAGGGCAAATGTCTGCCACAGAGCCCTTTCATGTGGAAGCTAGAAGAGAGGGAGAACCATATTTTCGGGGGCTTTAGTGAAATTTGTGGCTGTCAGACCAACTGCCAGAGGTGTGGATGTGCAGGGGCCAAACTACCCCACTGCCCTGCCCTTCACTCTGCCTCGAACTGAGACCATGTACCCAAATCCTATAAAATCCCAGTGCTGGAGCAACCCTTTGGGGTGGGACTGGCGAGCACACCCCACACGCTTTAGCAAGTAGAGGAGCAGCTCACATTGTGTACTTTCAGGGGCAGGGCTTTTCCAAAATCCAGACTTTACCTGGGACTTGTTCAGCCCTCCCTGGCTCCTCCTCGCCCTCCCCTCAGCATGCCAGCACCATCCCTGCTGCAGGACTGGCACAGCACCAGCATGGGCAGCGTGCCTTCTCCCCTCTTTGCAGACTGAGAGCTCCAGGCAGCGGCCACCGTGGCCACCCTGACCCAGAATGTCCTGACAGTGGCACCTGGGCTGCACACTGCCTCCAACCACCAGCAGAGTCTGTTCTAAGCCAACAAATAAGGAGGGAAACACTTACATGGGTGCAGAACCTCTCTGGAGGGTCCCCACAAGTGATTCCTGCTGGGTCCACCCGCACGGTCACGTAATCCTTCATCCGCATGGCCTTGGGCTGACAAGCATAGAACTCCCAGGATGGGCCATCGTCCGTGGTCACCCAGGACTTGCAAATGTCATACTGTCCCATGGCCAAGGGGACACAGTGCACGAGGAGAGCAGCCAGGTAGAGCATGGCAGCTGCGGCCAAGCGCGGGATCCCTGGGCGAGGGCAGTGCCGAGAGTCCCGAGGAAGGCAGCTACTGGGCTAGGGGTGGCTCTCGGGATCAGCATGGAAACTCCTCATCTAAAAATGCTCCAGTCGAAGGAGATGCAGACAGTAACAGGGATGATCCCACTCTGCACGCTGTATCTGGATGTGGAAAGTTTCTCTCGGCACGGAAGCCAATTTTGCAATTCACTTGATTGGGAAAGTTTTGGCCAGAGTTGCTGATCAGTGGTCAAAAGTCTTCCTTAACCTCATTTTTCCCCCCTTTTATTGTACGAAAGGTCTTCCAAATCAGCATGAAAATATCTAGAGGTGACTCCAGTCAATCAATACAAAGATCAAGTTCTGAGTTGCTGATGAAATTTGATAGGAGTAAATTGGAGAGGCTTTGAGATGGTGCTGGATCAGGTTTTCCTCAGCCTTCTGGTCTGCTCCAAATGCGTTGCTGTGGAAAGTGCCTTAAACTGTGTCTGCCTTAATTATTGGGGTGTTTGAACATTAGCACATAAAATAAATAGAGCATCTGGTCATGAGTACAACTCTGACAAGAGAGACTGCTTGGAGCTAAAATCCCTTTTTCCAAATGGATGGTCGTGTCAGCGAGAACAGGTCGGGTGCCCAGATGCACGGTGGTCCCAGCAGGTGCTGGGTGGTCACTGGGGTGACTGGGGCAGGGCTGGCCTTGGCTTCTCCCTCTGCGTCCTGTGGTGGTGGCAAGGACTCCCACCCCACTCTGCCTTCTGGTGACAGAGCACCAAGTTCCCAAAGCCTTCAGCTGCAAGCCATGGGGCTACCTGAGGTCTCCTCTCTCTTTCATGGCCAGGGCAAAGACAGAGCTCATCAGCAGGAGGGACCTGCAAGAAATTGGAAGACAAATTAGGTGGGAGCGAGGGGGGACAGTTGGAGAAGAGGACTTGTATGAACAGGGGTTCCCTCAGGAGGCAGAGCCCTCAGCTGGGCTTTCCATGCCACCAGACAGGTTTTTGTATCAGGGAGATATACAACTTTAATAAAGAGCAATCCATAGTAAGATGCTTATGGCTTTTCTGCTGTCTGGGAGAAGGGAAGGAGCACTGCCCAATTTAAGATATCTGCTTTGCAACAGCAGCTGGACAACAGGAGCTCTAATGGGTCTTCAAATAATATCAAGAAGCAACTATGGGTCATTAGAAGATGGGGAATATGCAGACACAGAGTAGAGACAGACAGACAAATTGATAGTCCTAAAATGATAAGCAAATAAATAAGACAGCTGGGGAGACAGATACATTGTCCTGCATCCCCACATATGATTTATCTGAACAATAACATTTAATAAAAAACAATTTAAAGTCCTAATAACATTTAGGTTCACCTAATACAAAGAGCAATGACCTTCCCAGTATTCATTTCAGGTTAGAACAACATTTCTGCAATTTTGTTGTCTTTCCAGTAGAGCTATAAAAATTGTAAGTAATTACAAAACAAAATGACAAAGAACCGAAGCGGGGAGGGGGAAAAAGTCAAACCCTCTCTCAGCATTAGATTCAGGAGGGAGAGCTCATCCAAGAAGGTGGAGGCACATATCCAGAACAGAAATTTACCTTTGGATAATTCCCTCTCTATTTGTTTCCCCAACTTTTCTTCCACTATTGAGGCATGTCTGCTCCAACAGCATGCTTAGCGTTTGCTTTCTCAGGAAGCTGAGTTACCACAGCTCAGAAACTCCAGGTTAACAGATGCATTGATCCGTGCTCGGGGGCTTCACACCGCTCTGCTACCATCTCCCTTTCCCCCCTTTTTGCTTGAAAGATTGCTGATTGAGATGAATGAGTTCAGAAAAGAGAAGCTGTCTCTCATGCTTCATTGCCAGCTCTCAACGAAGCAGTTATAGCTGCGTTGGACCTGAATAAACTCCCAGAAAAAGAATAGACTGGCTGCTATTTTTATGTTATGAGTAAATGTAGTAAAAATAATAAGCCAGTGTGACACAGTGTTTATAAGTCCTACTTACATCAGAGCTGTCTTTTCAGTTATAACAAGTCAGTTCCTAATTATTACATCAAACTGGTCACTGCCAAGTGCCTGATAACAGCAGAGTGAGAGACTCTGCTATTGTGTAGAAAACAAGCAGGGTAGTTTTAATGAGGACTCCAGTGCTGTTAAGTTTATGGATCTATTTTCATAGCCTCAACAATTATATCTTGCACTTGAATGGCTGTCAGGGAGAAACCCAGGTAGAAAGGATCTAATATCTATTAGTGTCTTGTTATGCTGGCTAAATGTCACAGATTCCCAGGGAAATGAACATTTGCTGGGAAAAAATGCATTTACTGTCAGTCCATCAGCCAGGCAAGCAGGTTTGGGGCAAAGTCTGTGGCTCAACACTTACTTAGCCTGTCCAGTCCTTTTGCAGAAATAGTTGGAGTGTTGCTCTGGAATGAGCCAATATACTGCAAACGGGGCAGAGAGGCTCCCCGAATTAAAGGTTTCACCCTGCTTGATTTGGTTTGATTCTTAGACAATAAATCTTCACCTGATATTATTAAGAAACTGCAGTTCATGGGAACAAATAGAATCGATGCTCTTTGTTCTCTTTGAAGAGTACTCAGCCCTCACTGGGGACTGATAGCCGGAGTATTAAAAACACAAAATTAGATTGTGTCTTGACTTAGCTGGCTCCAGTTTTTTCCCTTATTATTGGATTAACACCCTATTGAAATAAAGGGACAACGCTGAGCAACAACTGAGCTGCTCTCGGATTAAGAGCAGAAAGTAAACTCAATGAAGGAGTTTTTAATTTTCTCTCAGAAGTGTTGCTCTCCCCAGGAACTCTCTGCTCTCCCCCCGCGCTCACGGAGCAGGAGTTGTTCTCCTCTTTCCCACGCTGACCATCCCTTCCCCGCGCCCTGGACAGCGAAGTTGGGGACCCCCTCGGGGGGACGGGAGCCCGAACCCCGCGATAACGCTGCGCGGCTCCCAGCTGAAAACCTGTAAATCGCACTCGCATCCCGCCGCTCTCCCTGATGGATTCGCGGTTCCCGGCAAAACCCGATGCCGCTCCCGCTCCGCCCCATCCTCCCCGGTTTCTTTTACACTAAAGGACTTACGGGGGGCTGTACGGACTGGGGAGGGAATCGGCGGGGCGGGGGGAGCCGGTGCCCCCGGGCTGGGGGTGCCCCCCGGCTTCCCGAACTCCGAAGTGGGAAAATAAACCCCATCCCGCGGCGGGGAGACGGGGATGTTCTGGGGAAGGGGGACAGAGAGCGGGACACCCCAGGAAAGCGTGGGAACAACTTGGGAGGCGCGGGGGGACCCGCAGCGTTCGGGGCTGGGGCAGATGCCGGCGCTGCCCGCCCCCCCTCCGCCCCCGCTTTCCCCCCATCCCCGGCGCTGCGGGTCCTTACCGGGAGGGAGCTCTGCGGCGCGGGGCTCCCGGCGGAGCAGCGAACTTCGGGGCCGGGGGAACCCCCAAAACACACCCCCCAGCCCAGCCCAGCCCTGCCCAGCCCAGCCCAGCGCGGCGGGCAGGCGCTGCGCCGCCGGCCCCCAAGGGCAGATGGCCGGGGGAGCTTTGTGCAATCCCCGCTCCCCTCGCAAGTTAATGCCGAGGCTGAAATCCCTTTTGCTCTCACTTTCAATCACAATCGGAGCTTTTATCTCCGTGCCTGATCCCGGCTGCGTAACTTCCTCTGTGCAGCTTTAGCACACACCATCCCACCGGCGGCAATGGGCTTCTTAAAGGTGCAGGAGGAAATGCAGGGGGGGAGGAGGAGGAGGGAGGGAAAACCACCCGAGGAAGAGGAGGCTGCGAGCGGGAGCCTTCAGCCCTGGCGGCCCCGCGGCTCCCGGTGCAGCATCCGCGCCGTCCCGCTGCCCCCGGTTGGATAACGCCAGCCGGGAATGCCGCTCCTCGGGGCTTCTCTTTTATTTTTTACCTTTAAGAGCTTAAAAAAAAAAAAAAAATTAAAATCATGAGCTCATGTTTGCTCGAGAGAAAAAAAAAATCTCCAGTCACGAGGGTTTCCCCACACGTGTAAGCCCTCGCTTGGTGTGCCCTGAATATTTTGGGGAGGCTTCTGCTGGCGAAGATGCTGTAAATGAGGCTGCGTGCGTGTGTGTTGGGGGAAGAGGGGGTGGTTGGAATTAATAGGATAAACAAAGCAGGAACTCGGAGATGGGGAAATCAGATGGCTGGGAAATGCTTGATACTGGTGGGATTGTGCTGTGAGATTTAACCGAACCAGGTTTTGCTTTGGAAAGGTGGGGGATGAACATGCTGGGCTGTAAGGTGTGACAGCACCTTCCAGCGTGGGGCTGGAGAAGCAGCTGGGGTTGCTTAGGTCAACTCTGTTATGTCCATGCTGAGGGGCAGAGAAGGCTCCAGCTGTGCACAAGGTGGATAAAACTGTGCCAGATAAATGTCCAAGTTTTCCCTGCACCAGGCAGCTGCTGAAGACAGAATTCCTGAGCAGCGACAGGTTTTTGACACGTGGATAAATGACAGTTCATGAATAAACGACAATTCATTTATGGGCAGGAAAACCAAGGAATCAGCACTGCGTCCTATGGACACAACCACCAAAAAATGACTGTTCCTTCCTAACCAAGAATTCAATAATTTCTAAGCCAGAAAATGCATTGTCCGTTTTACAGGTGGTTTGAACCTCATGGACTCAGTATTTTGGTACATGGTTTCCTTTCACCCATTGCCCTGAGGTCTCTGTGTGGGCTCTGCCCAGAAGAATCCCTGGAAAACACACGATTCATCCTGCAACCAGACAGAGGTGATTTAGAGCTCTTCTGGGAAATGTTTCCCATATTCTGGAGCATAAGTGAGATTTATGAAATGCTGGCATTGTGTCTTGACTGTGGCCCAGCCTAAATGTGACGCTGAGGCACAGGGTGGTCTTTACCTGCAAGGATGTCTTTGATTCTGGCTCGGTTTCCACTCCAGGACTCGGTCTGATACTTTCCACATGGTAACTTCTTCTGTAAACACTTACTTTACAGCAGCAGTATAACTTAAGTGATAAGCACTGGCTGGGAATCCAGGGCTGGCTAATATTCCTGGATTTCACTTTGTGCCTTTAGGTCTGCTCTGTAGTAATGACTCCCCTGGAAATTCCCCACGTCTCACTTATTACTTCTTTATTAGTTATTATGGTACAGTAACAGGATAAAAAGGAGTTGGTATTTCATTTTCATTCCCTCTAATAGCCACGGCAAAGACCAAGTGGTGTGCTGATTATTGACATCAGAGTTAAGTGATATGCACGCATCATTAGGTTTCAATTGGAAAGAATAACAGCACAGTGTGAGTCGTCACACTTCTAAACTCCGTGGCATTTAAGGAAAAACCAAAGTCGTTTTTCACAGCCCTGCAAGCTCAAAAGATCAGAAGCTGGCAATAATACTTGTATAGACACAGGTAAAAGGCGCTAGCTCCAGGCAAAGCACCGGAATTAACTAATGAGTGTAACCCCCTGGAGAGGCCGGCAGCAGCTGTGGGGCTTGTCCAAGGTTACACAGCGATTCAGGAGATCCAGAAGCAGGCTTGGAGGATGGGAAATCACCCAGCTCCTGGCAGGTCTGGCTCCCAAGGTCCTGCTGCTGGGAAGGAGGGGGATTGTCTGCGGCACTCACAGACCCGGGAGCCTGAAGGAAGCAACAAAGCAGTGGCAGTGGTGCTGTCACAGGCAGCAGGACACGGGGAAGAGTTGGAGTCAATGTTTAATTTGAGACCATTTGCATTCTTTTTTACCCAAGCACATTTTGCAAATGCTTCATGTTGGGAATAGTTTTCTTCTGGATGAAATTTCTGTGAGGAGGAAAAATGGATGTTTTTCCTCGAGGGGACAGCTGTGCTCCCTCCCTCGTGCCAAGCGCATGAGGAGAACATGGTTGAAAATCAATGGGTCTGCATGGAGATTTAATTACTCCAGCGTAGGCAGGGGTGGAGAATAAGGCCCTTAATATTTAATACAGCCTGTGCTCCCAGAGGGATCCCCAGGGCTCAAGGGCCAAATGTAAGCCCATTAAAATCAGGTGTAATTCTATTGACATATGCGGGCTCGCACCTGTTTATGCCAGGGCTATCTCTGGCTCCCTAAATCTAAATGGCAAATGGTGCTTTTGACATGCGTGGAAGAAGAGGGAAGTGTTTTCCTGACTTGGGATGATAGAGGATGTACTGAAACAGCAGAAGGTAAACGTGACACCTCGCAGTCCCCGCGCTCACTAACGCCTCAGCTGAGCTGAGCCCGCGGAGAGCGAGCCGAGATCACTGCCAGAATAATAACCAGGCTTATAAAGGATCTTTCATGTGAGGTTACATGTTGCTGTATCCCCTATAACAGCAATGCATTCTTTTTATGCTCCTTATCTAGCAGTGTGTGGCCAAGGATGTCAAAGTGCCTCCTGCAAGTGAGTAAGCATTTTATTGGGTGGAAACACACGGCTTGGAATTGTGCTCCAAGCCCAGGAGCAGGCGAGGGACCCCTTTGTGAGGGGTGATTTCTGCCAAGCACAGCTCTGCCCAAACCTTGTTCCAGTGGTGGCTTTCTCCAGCTCACCAGGACCTCTGGGGAGAAGCTTGCCAGGAAAAGGGAGGAAATGACTTAAAGGTGCTTTTGTTTGGGATGTTGCAGGTGAGGGAGGCAAAGGCGGCTTGAACCTCGCACTTGCAGGGGGATTTGTCTCATCTCACCACCCCTGCACTGCCCTTTTGTTCTTAGCAAGCTGAATGTGAAGAAAGCTCCCAGCTTGATCAGCATGGGAAGGTTTGTGCTTCCCAGTTCCTCGTGCTGGGTGCAAAGACAAAAATCACAGAGTTTTAGAAGGCAGAGAGGCATAATATTTTGTAGTTAGGAGAAATGCTGGAAAACCCACACAAAGACTGAGGAACTGAGCACCAGCCAGCTCTGACACACGCAGGCCGGGAGGGTGGGTGGGGGACATTTATTTCCTTGCCCTCCCCGCAGGCTGCTGTGGCCTTGGCACCAGACCCACAGCCACTCCCCGGCCCCACTCCGAGGCACACACAGACCCGGGGAGCAGGAGAGCTGAATGCTTCAGTGCCTGGAGTACTCCACATTTTTCTTCCTTTGTGAAAGCTACAGGGGAAATGGCAGAGAGCATCTGCTCTGGGAGGGGAGGCTTCCCCGGCTGCCTCCTCCCACCCTCCCGCACAAGACCTCGGGATGCATTTTCTGCAGCTCAGCCGGTTTCACAGGGCCCTGAGTGAATTTTGCCCTCCCTGATTAGATAACCAAAGGAGCAGTGACTGTACTCTCCAGAGAGAAGATGCTGTCTCTTTCCTGCCAGAAGGACAGCTGGAGGGAGGGTGGGATTTTCAGCATGCAAGCACTTAGCCAGATCAAGGAAATGGGATGCAAAGCATTTTAGGCTAAGAAAGGTTGTTGTGCAGGGAAACATGAGGCTGCTGTTCTGTTCGGGAGATAACGCTTCTCAAAACGCTCCTGCGTGCCAAACTGCAAGCCTTGACTACAGCAGGTCATTGCCTCTTTAAGGAAAACAAGCATGACAAGTCAGAAAAACCCCCATCACTGTCTCTGCTGAAAAACTTTGATCATTTAAATATTATTGATGCGCATTAACCCCAGCAGATATGGGCTGGGTGATGGGAAGTGCTTCACCTCGACACAGGGAAAAGATGTTGCTTTCTGCTGCCTTGTCTTTTGTTTCATATATCAAATAGGAGCCCAGCCAAGTGAATCAGCTCAGGAAGCGTTTCGGATATATTTGATTTTTGGGGAAGGTAGAGCTTTCCTCATCTTTACCAGCTGTGGGGGTGTAAGCATGGATAAAAACAGGAGGACTGTTTAAAGGAGGGATCTATAATTAACAACCCCTCAGAAGGGGAACTTTCCTTTTAACTTACTATTAAAGTGGAAGTGTTTGGAGAATATACAGTTTTGGCTCTGGGGATCTCCTTGGCTGAGCCCGGTGAATTCCTCTAATTCCTGCCTTGGGGAGTATCTGGCTTTAAAAACAACTGCTGCTACCCCATGAAGGACTCACCTCAATCCCTGGATAGATTCCTGTGCTCAGGGAGGACAGCACAGGGAGAGGAGCTCCCTTCCCAGGGCAGGGCTGTGTTCCCTCAGCAGCTCAAGCCCTGTCCTGGGAGGAGACGCCTTCCAGAGAGGCTTTTTAACATGAGGGAGGAACGTGTCACTTCCATGGAGCTGACAGCAGCAGGGAGGGGTTTTAGGGTAGTGGCTGAAGAACACACTTGTAATGAGTGGAGTAATTGAATAAATGCTGACAATTTGATGTGGAAAATGCATAATCAGCTGGCTGTGGAAGGTTGACTTATTCTTTTTTCCTTAGCACTGGGATAAACACATTCATTCTCTCCCAAGCAGGTGATGTTTTCAGCAGCACAGGATGAGCAGACCCATGCACATGTACCCCTCCCAGGCACACGTGTGCTGATTCCCAGATAATTGACCCAGTTATGCTAATATGCTATTAATAAATACATATGTAATAAATCTCAACACTTAACATTTTCTTGGGTCACGTGCTGGTTGAACACTCCCTTCAGTAGCTTCGCTGGCTCCAGCTCAGAGCACAGTCCCTGTGCCCCTACTAGAGAGAAGGGTGCCCGTCCCTGGGTGGTGACAAATGAAGCCCACCCCAAGTGGCACCAAGAGCTGATCATGCAGGATAACTGGGATTTCAGCTGGCTTTGCAGATCCCAAGCACAGCTAACAAACTGTGGGTGCAGACAGTAAAGCTAACATAATCCAATGCAGTGACTTTCCCTCCCCAGCCATCATCTCAGCTCTATGCAGATGGAAGCTCAGTGTATTTCTTGTCATCAAGCCCCCAGTTTTAGCGTGACAATGGGAACAGTATCATCTGTGTCATGTATGTTGGAAGCGATGAATAGAGAGCTGAGCTCACTCATCTATTTGCATATTGAAGACATGGAAAAAACTCCTCTTGCTTACTCTGCTGCCTACTCAAATATCTGTGAATCAAGGAGGAGAATATGGGCTCTTTTGTACATCAGATCCCAGTGTCCTTAAATAAAATGATTGTTCAATCCAGCCTTCTGGGATGAGTGTGAGGCTCAGAACTGGTGCCAGGAGCTCTCCATGTCTGCAGCGTGGTGGACAAAGGACAGTTCCTGGATTGAGGACACTCATCAAGGTGGATACTTTGACTTTATGTCACCAGGGCACCTTCTCGCCTCCACCTCCGATCAGCACAGGCGTATCTGGGGCACAGAGGTTTGACCTGCCAACTGTTAAATAAATCACAGCACTCTCCCCCCAAGCCATTAGCATGGAACAGCACACACCCAAGGGAGATGAGCTAAGGACACAGCAGTGCACGGGAACAATGAGCCATGGGAGCTTTTTCCTTTTGGATAGAGTTGAAAGAGTTATTTATTACAGAGAAAGTGGAATAGCAGAACACAGCAGCTCATCCATATCCTGTGGAGGCATTGGGCTGTGACTCCATAGCCAAAGCTGAGCTCATGTTTGGGCTTGGCTTTCCCAAGCCAGCTTCTTTTTCACTCCAACAGCTAGTTTTCCTCGATGTTATATATGTCTTAAGCAGTAGAAGTGAGATCCAGATCAGGCTTTAAGGGATGGCATTTACATGTTTTTTCTTGTGCTTCTGGTATTAATTTCATATGCAGTGGAAAAGTAATATCCTGTCTGTCACTAGAGAGGAAGAGATGTGCGTGCGTGTATACGCACAGTCACTGCTAACTGTTGAGCTTTTTCACTCAAATTTCGTTTTAGGGAAAATTTCTAAATTAAAATGAAAACCGGCATCAGAAACGATGAATGTGAAATACCAATAAGGCCAAAGCACGAGATGTTTTCTCTTGTTTTTGTAACTCGTGGTCTTTGTGTGTAAGAGTGTATTGCATGGCAACTGCATTCACGCTTGCCTTTAATAAAAGATCCAAGCAGATGGACCCACTATTAACGTGTATCCCCCAGATTTGCATATTTCATATTCATGCCAAGATGGCACTGAGCTCACATGGGATGAACGAGGCTGATATAAACACAATTGCACCAGATTAATGCAGTGATCAAAGAGTATTGTCCCGGCATCCCCGTTAGGAATCCAGTTTAATATTAGTTATTAATATTGTTCAACTCCTACCGGAGTCAAATTAAGGTCTTCCAAATACAGTCGGACAGGGCTCTTAGGTACTACAAGTTGATGAATATGTTATGAATTCCTGAGAGAGAGGGCTAAGAAACAACATTTGCATCTGAGCTGTGAAGAATCCAACGCTGGAAATGTGCAGACCTCGAGCTTTGGTCCAGTGTGCTGTGTAATTAGGACTCGCTTGAAATTCAGATCTTATCCAAGATCTGTATCTGGGTTTCTCAAAATTCAAGTGCAATCACTTCTAGTCAGAAGACAAGCCTATCTGTAATATCTCATCAAATATTAGGCATTACAAAGTGGTATTCTGGAGCCCAAAATATATTTGATCGCATTGTTCTAGTCCATTAATCAAACACTGCGCTGTACATACTAATAGGATCAAACATTAGGAAATATTTATGAATGAGCATTGTTGTGACTGCAAAAATTAAACACAGCAGGTTTTAAATACACAAGATCTCAAAAAGGAAAACTTGATTATCTCCTACATATCTGGTGCCAAATTCAGAGTGAATTTTAAGTAGCTTGTGCTTGAGTAATTCATACCTCCTTGCAGCTCCCTTTAGAGTGTAAATTATACCTGCTCCCACCTCTGCTGACCCTTTGCTCTGAGGATGCCAAGGAAATGAGGTAGCACCAGTTTTGAGAGAGGCTGTGCACCCACAACGTGATGTTCAAGGGGTTCAAAGCTCAGACCCAGGTGTGATATCCCTGATTATCTGCAGCTCTCAGTGGAAATAAACCCTTGCTTACCAACATGAGCAGTGATGTGATGGTATTTCCACTGCTTCTGGGGCTGGGTGGAGTCTGGACATGGTAAAGTCCCTGGGTTAGGGGAGTTTTGTCCCTTACTTCAAAGGGGACAGAATTTTGCTTGCTAGATCCAAAGGCAAGGCATGGCACTGGCATGAGGGATGCAGGAGCCCCACAAGCTGTGGTTTTGTCAAGGATAAGTCATGTCAAACCAATCTAATTTTCCTGTGGCAGGGCAGCAGGTCTCAGAGAGGGGAGGAGCTGCTGCTGGGGTACAGCTTGTCTGCAGTCAGACTTTTGACTCTCACTCAAGGGGTGTTCCAGGAGCAAGGTGGGGAATATGATGGGGAGAAATTCTGTAAGGTACCAAACCAGCTGGGCAAACACTCTGAAAACTGTTTGCAGTTTGCTGTCTGAGTGGAAGGATGGCTTGCATACGGTGCTGGAGGGGTCTGGGCAGGCTCTGGTATTACTCAATATTTTCATCAGTGACTTGGGTAGTGGAATATGGAGGAGACTTATTGCATCTGTTGACAATACTGAGCTGAGAGGGGCTGTAAGTGCTCTCAGAGAACAAGAGAAAGATTCAGGTATCTCAACAAACTGAAGGCTGGAAAGAAGAGACTGATGGTCTGCAAGGACAAAAGCAAAGCTGAATGTATGAGAACTATTGAAATGTGTGTCCAGAAATGGCTGCAGAGGCAGCACTGCTAAGAGAAAGGGACAGTACCATGGGCTAGAAGTTAACCCTGAGCCAACTGGGGTGCCCTGGTGTTAGCAAAGCAAAGCTGTACACAAAGAGAGTGTGGTGTGGTGCATTGGTACCTTGCTCCCATCTCTGCTGAGTGTTGGGGAGGAGCAGTTTTGTCATCAGACTTCCAGAGAAATACAGAAAATGAAAAGATCAGTCTAGAAAATATACCTCCCAAGAGGGAAAGAACTGTGGTCCATTGCCTAAGGCTGATGAAGATACAATAATACTCTCCCAAAATATAAAAGATGCTACAAAAGTAATGAACTGTTGCTCACAGACAGAATTAGTGGGATTAAACTGCAGAAAAATCAATTTGGGTTAGATTTTGGGGGAAATGTTCCATCTATAAGAACAGCTGACATCCAGAATAGACCATCTGGGAAGCTTGTGGAATCTCCTTTAAAACCTCCAGGATGAACAGGTCAGAGAAACTGTCCTGTCAACACCGATTTAGGCAGGGTTGATCCTACCCTGGGGGAAGGAGATGGACTAGGTGACCTCTCAAGATGCCTTTTCCTCTTACTCCCTGTGGCTCTGTGTTTATTTTGTGTGGTGGTGATATTGCAGGAGCAGAGAGCTTGATTCTGCATATTGGGTAAACATTTTACATTTAAATTGGGAAGTCTTGTTTACTTGTCATCCCATTGTTGTTTCAGTTAAAATTTTACTAATTTAAGTTGAACACTGAGTTATAAATTACAGTGATGGGTGTATGAGGTCTGTCTGAGGAGACAGGTGCTGAAACTTATTAATCTATCGATCGCATTGATTGGAGTGTTTCATTTAGAGTAACATGTTCCTAATTTTAAATATGTTTTAAAAGACTCTTTTAAAAGCAATTCTGTTTTATCACAGTGCAGGAACTCTCCTGCTCTCTGATAGGTGTGTATCCTTAATCAGGCATGTGGAAAAAAATGATGTTGGCATATAGGGAAGATGCAGGATGAAACCTTTGCTACCACAATGAAAGGAAACCATCAGGTTTTAAATGAATCCAGGCAGTGGTCTGGCTGTCAATTAATGAACACATTACTGCTAAGGGATAGATTAAAAAAAAAAAGTTGCTGAGTTCTCATAATGGTTCTTGCTCCCCTTTCCTCCAAGCCTGCACTTTTACTGGGAGAGAAGCCGGGCTGGCAGTGGGATGCAGCAGTTCAGGGCCTGGCAATGAATAAGGATCCCGGACTGGAAGGGGGATCTACGACAGCAAAATGTAATTCCACAAATTAATTTGCTCAGGACCCGGGGGTTAGCACTAATTTTGCACTAAATACCAGGAGAGCTTTAATGACCACAAATAGCAAACACTTCAATTTTTGCTTCGTCCCATTCGGAAGCCAAAACTGCCAGGTTTACAGTGCCCTCTAGTATCGCTCTGGAGCATTAGCTTTGCTTGGCACCTCCGGAGCTGCCACATCGCACAGCATCGCTCACGTACCGCAGTTCTCCTTCAGCGCTTTCGCAGCGGAGCCGCAGCGCTGGGAGAGCGGAGCGGGGCTGGCCGGGCTGTGCTCGGCATTGCTGCAGCCTGCCAAGGCCCTGCCTTTTAGCCTTTCCTAGGAGAAAAAGGCAGGTGGAGTTAAAAATGCGTGCCCTGCTTAGAGGGTTGCAGTGAACAGGCTGCTTGGAGGAATGATGCTGGGAGGAATGTGTTCCTGCCCATGGCAGGAGGTTTGGAACTGGGTAATCATTAAGGTCCTTCCCAACCCGAACCACTCTGTGACTCCTTGTTCAACAGTTCATGCCAGTTTGGCAAAGTGATGTTAATAATAATTTGCCTTGAAATGGTACTTTGCAGCTGTTGCTGCAGAACCACAAACTAGCAAAATTCTGGGCAAGGAGAGGGAAGGACAAAGGAGAAAAAACTGAGTCATATGAAACCCATTAGACATTACCCAGGACCACATCCCAGCCAGCTGAGGTCACTTAACACAAGGATTTGTCAGAGCTGTGACCTTCAGCCTGGCACGGATCTCTCCATGGAGCAGATGCGGGAAAATTCCTTGGTGGACTAGGATGTGGCACCTGCTATAAGAGTGGGCACGTTTCTAAAGCACCTCTAAAGATTTCCAGCTGCTGGAGCAGCCTTTGGAGCCTCCCTTGGTAAGTCTGAGATGATGTTGTGCCGGATTTCTGCTGCTCTGAGTGGTGCCTTGGGAAAGGCGCCGTTCCCATGGAGGCAGAGGGGAATCTTAAACTCCTGCTTCCCTCCAAATACGCTGTGCTCACGAGTTCTTCCTCAGAAAACCCTTCTCACAGGAGTAGGACTTGCAGTGATCTGTAAAAAAGCTGCCTAGATTGTTGTTAGTCTAAGAAATCATCCCAGTTCCTGTCAGTGAACGAGCTGGTCCAGATGATGCCTGTGGTACATTTTCCTTACAGGGAGAATTAAGCAGGGAACTCCAGCAGGCACAATCAAGCTGGTGGTACATGGAAGTTATTAAGTTTACATTAAGTATGGAAATTTAGGAAATGAATTGTTAACATCCATCTTCAGATTTTTCATATTATTTTTTATGGCTGCTGATGAGATTGTCATGGACAAAAACTGGCATAAAATGAATCTCCTTTAATACCCAGCAGTTCTTACACCTTCCTTGGAAATACATGGCCAGAGGAGAAAGCTTCCTGTCAACTTAGGCATTGACTTCTGGTTGCTTCAGTTTCTGGGTTATTACTGAAGTCACTTGAGTCACCTCTTCCTGATGGCAATGCAGAAACCAAAATCTGGTTAATAGCAGCCATTGTTACTTTTTGAGAAGAGAAATAATTCTTGCTGGTTTTGAACCATGTGTGAGGGTATCACACAGATAAAAAATGAAAATATTGTATGAAATAGTGACCAGTGTATCTGAAGGATGGGGAGAAGGAAGGAAAAGTGTCATTAAAATAAAAACATACTGCAAATAGGAGGTGTAAAAGTTACAGAGGAATCATAAAATGAGATGATTGGTGTCTGAACTGGACCTTGTTTTTCTTACTGACTTTCAGAAACCAGCTGTCTGAGATAGTTTTCCCTCTCTTTTGTCTTGAAGTCTGTTTGGTAAATGCAGGTGGGGTTGTTTTCCATTGTGTCATTCCTAACTGCAGGACAAAACAAAGGATGTATGGGCATAACCTGCATCCCAAACAAGTATTGTCCCTCCATACCCCCTCAGAGTTGTAGCACACTGACAATTTCTGAAGCACAGGTTCTTTCTCATCAAAATATTTTCATGCCCTCTCACGAACTGTGCATTCAGATACTGACCTTTCATTATTGCCAATGTGATTTCCACACTTGGAGCCACAAGAATCTGAAATAAGAGGTCTGGAGCTTTTCTGCTTTAAATTCTTCCTCCTGCAACTGGTGTGCTAGAAATGAAGGGCTATCTCATTGTATATGCAATATGTAAGTGGTTTGACAAGGATGTCTCTTTACAGCTCAAGTGTCAGCTCTGGATGGATGGATCAGGGGTCTTGAAAGACACACTACACATCTCTGCATCACTGTTCATAAAAACTTTACCAAGTATCTCAAATTCCTTGCACAGCAATACAAGCAAATTGTCTCAGCTTCTCAAGGGCACTCCACCTTTGATAATGAATATATTTAAACAAAAGCGAACAAACCCCCTCCACCTTTGCTGAATATAATAGAAATGCAGCTTTTATACTTCCATATTTCATGGGACATGAAGGTTCATCATTTATTGAAAATAAGATGTGGACCTTCAGTAACATCCTGTCTGGATTTCATTTTCAGAGTGAAATGCCTTTCTGGTAAAATACAAGAAAGTGCTTTTCTCAGACAAAACCTTGTGTTCCAGCTGTGTTGCAGTATTCTCCTGACTACTTTCTCCCTTTTGCTATGCTCTCTGTTGTAGCTTATTTTGCCAGCTAAGAAACTTCCTTTGCAAATCCATTTTCTCCTTCATATTTAAAAATTATATGGTTCATGTGGGCCAATTTCCATAAGCCTTCAGGGACTTCAGATTTACTGTTATTCCTCACTGGCCAAGAGACAAATTAATTTGATTAGAGCTCAACCCTCAAGAGAGAATTTTGAGGGAAGCAGAGTCCAATTAAGGAATACCTGGGGTCAGTTAATGAGTGAACACCCCCTCTAAGGAGTGTTTTTCTCCCTCTTCCATGAGCTGAGCTCGCTGTACATCTGCAACATCTCCAGCTCCAGATGTCACAGGACTTCTCCACACAGCAGAAGGATGAGGTGTGTTCTGCTGGAGAGCTCATGGTCTGCATTCACAGGCATGGGGATGAGTGAGCTGAGGAGGAGGCAGCTCAACATCAAACCCCAGGCACAAGGACCCAAGGAAGTGGCTAAAAATTTCTCCTGATCCCCATTCTATTGGACAACCAACCAATGCCAAACAGTGCTGAGGACTGGGGACATGGAATGAAGAATAGAGATGGCAAAGAACACTTTCTAGCAATAGGGAAAGCAGAATAACTACCATCAATTTCTGAGGCAGCTCTCTTGCCTGCAGTACTTCTCTGACATCCATGCTAAATTGTGCACCAGATGCATTCCCAGTGAATGAGGATGAAACCATCTAATCCATGGGCTGCACCCCAGCACTTTGCAAAGTGCTGTTTGCTGTTCTCACAACTAACACGAGTGCTGGCTCAGTGGCTGGAGCACAGATGTCAATGGAAACCTTCTGTGCTGCAAAACATTGGGTGGCTCAGAAGCTCTGTTTCTTCAGAATAAATATCTGATTAATCCAGGTGGATTTGATTGGAAGCACCATGCTCTGGGAGATGCTGGCTGTGAGATATGGAACTGAAGTGTACTTGTAGCACCTACTTGTAATATTTTAACAATTCAGCAACAACTTTGTAAGGCAGGTTATTAGCTGGACAGGACAAAGCAATTTCAGCCTGAGTAGCTGAGTTCTCTCACTATGAGTGTTGCCCCTGCATTTTTATTTCTGTATAATATTCCTGACTTGATTTCTTGCATGGTGTTTCTATGCATTATTAAATGCCCACTATTTTCCACTCCAGAAATGGCTGCATTTAGATTTAAGTGAAATTTTGGTGGAGAGGTTAATCTGCAAAAATGCTATGTAATTGCAAAGTATTAATTACTTTAAAAATTTAAAAATACTCCTGTATTTTTAAGCTTAGAACCTGTGGCTTCAGGAATGGAGTTGGTGCAATGGCTCACTAAGTTACTGAATACTCATTTTCTCCCTTTCAAAGAGCAACTCGCTCTCCCTCTTTTCTCTTTTTCTTCTCCTTTTTCTTCCCTTTTTGCTCAGATGCAATGATCAGATTGTCCATCCTCTTTCTCATTGCAAATTGTCTCCTGAACACTGAAAGATGGCTTGGGGGTTTGTTCAGAAGATTAGCATCCCTTCCCAGAGCTGTCCCCTACTGTATTCACACTTATAAATCCATGGAAAGGACCCTAAAGAGCAATATAGAACCTGATGATGCAACAAGCCAGGAGACACAAAAAAAAAAAAAAAAAAAAAAAGGAATAATAGCCTGCTAAGAGGACAAAGATAATCAATACTAATAGCAAAGCTGAAGATTTTAAAAGCCTCTCAATGAAGTCAGGCACAATGCTACCAGGCAGTCAATGAAAAATGAAGTGTGCCTGCAGAGAGGCTGGGGGCAGGTCAGAGAGAGAGCAGACCCTGTCTTGGGAGGGTCCTGGCAGGGTCAGTTCCCCTGGATGCCCTGAGCCCCAGTAACCCAGCCAAGCTGGTAAACAGAAGGGAGAGCAGTGATGGGCAGCCAAACACAGGCACCACATCAGCCAGTCCAAGTGCAACCAGAGGAGGGTGCATAAGTCATCAAATCATAGTCAGAGTGATTTGGGTTGGAAATGGACCTTAAAGATCATTTTGTGCCAACTCCCCATCAGGGGCAAGGGCACCTTCCTCTAGACCAGGTTGCTCCAACCTGGCCTTGGACACTTTGGGGGATGGGGCAGCCTCTGGGCACTCTGTGCCAGGGCCTAACCCCACTCACAGGGAAGAATTTCCTCCTGATATCTGATCTAAACCTACTCTCTTCTTGTTTAAGGCCATTTCCCCTTGTTCTACCAACATGTGCCCTTGTCAAAAAAGCCTGAGAGGACAGAGCATCTCTTTGCCCTGTGTGTCAGCACAGGGCCCTGGCTGTGAGCTGCCTGGGAAGTGGAGGAAGGTTGCTCAGCTGCTGCAGTTCTGCCAGTCCTTGGCCCCTCTACTGAAACTGCTACAAAAGCAGAAAATCACTTCAGCCAGAACTAAAGGCAGCAGCAGTGCTGTGGAGCTGCGCTGGGATTGTTAGGGTGGTTAATATTCAGCAGGCACATTGCTAAAAAGGCAGTGCATGCTAAGGAAAAAAGCAACAAACCCCAGTGCTGCACGTAGGTCCTTGTGGCAGAGATATCAGCAGTGACAATGTTGTTTGTCCAACAGACAACTCGTATCCCCTAAGAGCAGACCCACTGCCACGCCACATCTCGCTGAGGTCATGGTTGTGAAAGCAGGACTGAATAACATGGGGCATCTGCAAGCCCATGAAATAGTGATTAAATGCTTTTTACTGCTTTACTGGTCCTCAGATGACTTCTCTACTTTGGCACAAAATATTCTGGTCAAACTGACAATGTGGTTTTGGTCAGGGGTCCAATATAGATGGCTCTAAGCAGTACCCAAGCCTGTACATCCACATACAGATACATATTTTACAAGAAGTCTCATTTAGTTCATAAATAAAAAAGGCTTTAAGAAACTCTTTCAGAAGGCCTCCAGCTGCAGAGAAAGGCTGTCTGTCATCATGAATGCAAGGTGGCTGTAACAGGAAATTTTCAATGTATGTAGAGACTCAGTAATCCAAAATGTGTTCTCAGGCAGAAACCCCAAATCCCTGTAAAGGGCCACCCCTTGCTATAATGCAGGTCTTTTCTATAATAGAGTCAGCTCTGATACAGGACTATTGCTGCACTGCAAGCTGCAGTAAATATTAATGTGTCAAACCAGATGCCACCTCTGTTTCAGGATGGAGGCAAAAGCCAGCCTGATGGAGGATGAGTCGCAGTCCTGCCAGGGAGCTGGTGCATTCCCAGGCCTTGTGGTAAGGAATTTTTTTCTTTGGAGTGATTGGATCCTGCATTTCTCTAAAGAATCACCAACCCCTCCATTTCACTCTGTAAGAAAGGCATGAGATCAGTCTGTGCTTGGGGCTGTGCCTTGGGGGAGTGATATTTGCACTTCATGCTGCGTTCATTGGAAATCTGCCCTCGTGCCAGTCCAGCATTTTGTAATGCAACCCCCCAAGGTCATTCCCTGCCAGGTGACAAGTCTGATGTTAAAAGCCCAACATCTACCACCTTGCAAAGAGATTCTGATGTGTACATTGCATTTGTTTCTCACAGTTTCCACAAAGAAAACTAAATACGTTCAGTAGCTGAGTGCCTGTGTATATATCTTATAAACTAATCCTTTCCTTTTCTTGCCTGCATCATGACAGTGTTTAAATAACTTATCTAAGCAGGTGTCTATGAGCAGTATTACCAGACCAAATATCTGAATGTATACTTGTCCTTAAACACAATATTATTCTAAACATAGGATATAAATGTAAGTAAATATTATACTAAATATTCATGTTTACTATCCCATGCAATAATAGTTGATTAAATATTTACTAGCCCACTTACCTGTGCTCTTGTGGGCATAGCTGCCTAACTACTTATGCTACAGAGTGTTTTTGTGGTTGATTAAAATGCAGTTGTGTGTACACCTGCAATGTTTGGCATTGGTTAAACAGCCACTTACAAAAACAAGCAACGAATGCTACTCCTTTTAAAAAAATTTAGATTCTTATTATAGATTCTGCAAAATTCATGAACCTCTTATTAGTTTCATGCTAGGTACCTGAGGAGCAGCAGGCTGGTTTTGAAGTGTTGGGATGCCCACACAGCGTTACTTTGCAAACAAAAAACCCCAGGCATGACAAGCAGCCTCTGTTTGTAATGAGTCCTGATTATCAGCTTCAGCTCACAACACAGGGATGAAAGAGAACTATTTTTCCTTTCACAGAAGTGTGTGTTTCTATCCAGGAATAATCCTGTTAGGTCAGAAAGAGTTGGACAGGAAAGACTTGGAGGAGTATCCCAATATTTTCTTCAGCAGAAAATGGAGAACAGGACCCCGTATCACAGACTGAAGAGGGAAGGGGGTTATATACCCCCACTGCAGCAGGATTCAGGCAGCATTTAGTGTTTCTTCCATCCTTGTTAAACTTTCTGCTCTCCAGCAAGCACTGTTGCTGCTTTTCACTCAATATACTCCAGCAGAAGCAATTTGCCTGCAATTAGTCAGCAATGCAACTCAGTTCCTGGGCAGTCTCAAGTGGCAGCGAGCACAGTTCTTACTCCCCCTGTTCTCTCTCTAAGCAATTTCCACACCCTCAGGATGCACAAGGACCACATCTGCCAACAGGAGATGACCAACCCTGCTGTTTGAAAAGTCACTGTATAAAACTCCTTACAGAAATAACTGCTTTGGCTCAAATTGAGCTGTGAAAAGGTACTCAAACCCCTTGTTTGTGAAACTCATTGAGCATTAAATTATCCACAGAATTTCAACAGGATTGAGAAAGGAGAACAAGTCTTTGCTTTTATGGTGGAGTCTAAGCAAATTACCTTAAAGGCTATAGGTTGATGTGGTTGCAATGTCTTTTATTTGAAAAAAATTAGCTCTTCTGGGTCAAGTCTTAAGCTCATGGCAGGTTGTTATGCTGGAAAACATCTGGTCAACCACTCCACAACCACGTAGCATCAACCAGAAGGGCTGGGCAAGGTGAACTTTGTAAGGGAGAAGAGACTGCAATGAAGATGGAAAAAAAATACCTCAAAAGAAAGCCATTACGTGCTTTTTCATCCTAACTAAGTTCATTGTGAAGGGTGGTTGGGAAAAGGGGTAATATGAGACCTTCTTATTGAAAAAAATATTGATTGTTAGGAATCAATAGCATTAAAAAGCTGTGTCTTAAGCACCAAGCTTTGAAGGCCTCCACAAGCTTTTCCGTTCCCTGTCTGTTCTCCTGCCAGAACTTTGATAGATTTAGCCTGCAAACCAGCAAATGCAGTGATTTGATGGTGGCCAATATATATAAAAAAAATTAAGGTGTCAAGCATGAATTTTATTACATCTGCAATCAGATGTACTTCCTTCAGTCAGCTCATCTGCAATTAAGTCCAGCTGTTCTCAGTGGAAAGGACTCTTCCAAGGAAATTGCTGTAAAATTTAATGGGAGTATTTTCCTTGGTGCTTTGTTGTAAATATTGTTTTCCTAATAGGCTTGTAAAGGGCTTTGCATTTTCATTCAATAGGCAGGAGAAGATCTGTAATTTTTCAGGCATTAGAAAATGAGTAGATCAGTGATAGAGCTCATAAAACTTACACAAAGATTCTCATTGTATAGCAACAGAAAGAACTTTAATAACTTGAAGAGGAGGTTTTTGAATTTTATTTTTTTTTGCTCTGCATAGTTTTTTGTTTACATATGAAGGGCTATTTTTTAACTGACACATCAGACAGTTTGATCAATATCCCTTATTGGGTTTCTTCAGCCTAAAATTGGGTATGACAGCCAGAGAGGGGCACCAGATTGCAGCCTTCAGAGGATGATCCTTCATTTCAATATTGCAGTGTAGCATCCCACGAGGACCAAAATATTGCACCACGAACCCACGACACTGCAGTGCTTCCGTTTGCTGTCCCAAAATCCTCTTCAGCCTTTAAGCAAATGACGAATATTGCAAACTTTTTTATCTCCTTCGGCTGTGCCCTAAGAGCATCTCTTTCCTTTTTACCACTTAGGCAAATCTTGGATATATTTTTTCCTCTCTTCCAGCAATCTTTCAGCAACATTTTCAATCTGTGTGCTTCTGTCACTTCAGGAGAACAGTGCCTAAAATAAAACAGTGAGATTTGTAATTATTGGCATTATTTTAAGATGTAATGCTGAAGCATTAAATATAACAAAATGAAACTATTTTGAGGGGAAATGTTGAGACATGAATGATAGCAAATGGTGTTACTGTGGATTTATTTTCACCCAACCAAAATCAGACTCCTTCTCTAATGATGAAATATGACCTGGCTCTTGCAGAGAGAGTAATTTGCTAATTTGTTAAACATTGTTCTCTGTGCAGGAAAGCCTTGCAAGAGAAAGAATTCAGAATGGATCTAAAGTGCAGGTTATTTTGGGGGACAAAATGAAGCCACTTTTTATTCTTTAAGACAGTGATCATATTCCTTCTCTGGTAGCTGTGAACACTGAGAACAAAACAACTCACCCTGGTCAAAAGCTGCATTATCACTGCTGCATTGGTTTGCAGTGAAAGAGGTGAAATTATCTATCAACAAAACCCTTCTGCTGAGGCAGGGGAAGTCTTTCTACTAGTACACTTTATTTGAAGAGCAGGAATGAGCTATAGAGTAGGAGAAATATCCTTTTGCTAGCCCACACCCATACAGCTACCTTGGCAAATCCTCATGGCTTAGAATCCCATCTCCCATGTCTGCAAATAGCAAGGGTTAGCTGGCACAGTTTCCAATAGCTCTCCAAAATAGCGTGGCAGAGAAAGTTACAGAGGAAATATCTGCTGAACATGTATGTCCCTGTGTGCAGGCTTCAGAACAGATTGATAAACCTGTTCAGAGATGATTAATCAAAAAGGTTTGGATCAGGAAATGACAAGGCAGCCAGAGCTGCAAAGGAGTGCAAGATCAGGTCTCTGTAGAAGAACGTCTTTCACAGAAGGGATTAGAAAACAAACCTCAGAAGCTCATGATTAAGGAAGGAGAGAAGGGCTAGAGCATTGCCAAGCTCATACATGAGGCAAACCTGTATTTGTGTTTTATTTGTACAGTTTGCTTGGCTTTGGTTAAGTCACTGCCTCTAGAATACAGTCTGTGATTTTCATCTTGACGTAGCTCCTGCAGTTGCAATGTTTGGGGGTTTTGCTGTTGTCTGAATTAACCTGCTGGGTGTCCCCAGCCACAAGGACTAGAATAGCTCTTCTTGTTCAGGCCACTGCTTGTCTCTCCACTTCCTAACCCATATGGAAAATATCTAAAAAGCAGACCCACAGTCACAGTGGGATCTGTGGATAAATGGCATCAGCAGGATGAGAAAGCTGCAAATAGCAGAGGCACCGTTGTCTGTTCCTTCAAGTTCTTTGTGTGTCTCTTTTCCAGCTTATACTTAAAACTTACACCTCATATATAGGAACTTTAAAGGTCACATTTCAATCAGTACCTGGTAAGGGAAACAAGCCCAAAAGCACCTTTTAGCTCCATAACAGAGCAGCTGCTGTAGGAAGCTGGAGATCTGGTCCTGCCTGCTCCCAACACTAAGTGCCTTTATGGTTTGTGAGCGGTGATCCATCAGGAGGTGCATGACAGCTTCTGGAGAAAGCTTTCGTGGTCCCTGAAGAATTCAAACATTATTCAACCATCAAATTCACAGTCTCTGTATCAGCATTTACTGATGTATTTGGCTTAAGTGAAGAAGAGCATATATAAAAGTCTGGCTCTGTTTAAAATAGTAGATAGTCTGGGATCCAGTATTGAACTGTTTGAGAAGATGCAGGTTCTACCTTGCATCTAAATATTTTGTTGTTTTTTCCCTTCATCTTCACTCTAAACTCAGAAGGTGACCAGAATTAATCTCCATGTCTTAAGTATAAAAATTGGTCATGGAACTTTGGAGGCTGGAGTGATCTGAAATCTCAGGATAATACTTTCCATTCTCTTTGAGCTTCAGAAAGCAGAAAAACTCTTTCCATGATGTGATGAGAACCCTCATGAGAGCACAAGAGAACATCTTCACCACAGGAGATCATGGGAGGTTTTCTTTAGGGACCTGACTGGCAGTTCCTACTTTTCACAAAGCATCTGTCCCTCCGGTACCTGAAGTTTTGATTTGCATTCAATGTCTTGAACCCAGCTCTGGGACACCTTGTAGACTGAGCTGCACATGGAAATAGCATTTATGGGCTGGTCTCTTTGTCCATCAGGAAGTGCCTTGTGTCTACAAACAACTTCTCTTCTAGCAGCTTGTCTCACCACTTAGAGGGACATAATTAAACAGCTTGAGAATGAAAACAAGACTGCTTGGCACCTCTCTTGTCCACTCCTTTTGCATTTCTTGCTGCAGTTCTGATGTGACACAGCCAGGTCCTTGCACAGCCCTACATGGGATCAATGGCAGAAAAGATAAATCTGTTGGAATTGACTACAGGATTTTCTGTCACTAAGTGACAATGAAAAATGATCACTACTTGAATACACTGCATTTTTACCTTTAAATCTTTCAATAGAAGCAGTGTCAATAACAGACTACTAAATAATCTCTAGATAGAAGGAAAATCTTTCTTTTTTTCTTTTTGCTTTTTTATAAAAGAGAAGATATATGTCACTTTTTTTTGGAGGCCTTAAATACTGAAGTATGGAATTAGATCTGCAAATTCCAGGAAATAGTTGTCTGTTTAGACAAACTATGTCTCATTTTAGGAAAGACTGGCTGCTTGAAAACATTGCTCAATTCCATATCATGAATGCACCAGGATGACTCTAAGTGGAATATGTAGAAATAAAATAAATAAGGATTTTTTTTTTCTCGTGTTCCTTTGGGGATAATATATCTCTCTGAATTGGATACACCTGCCAGAGATGGCCTTTCTTTGCTTTAAAATATGTCTGACCTTTCCCTGAGCTAACTAGATGCAGTTTACCATATTGGCCCAAGCATAAAGCAAAGTCTTTTTCAGATAATAGCCTTTGGAAAAAATCCAACCTGTTCTGTATCTGCTGCCCATGCCACACATCCCAGCCCTGTGGACACTGGCAGTTGGCACAGAGGTGTGGCAGCAGGCTGGCACCAACAGTGCACAGCCCTTTGTGTGGCTTTGGGTTTGCTGCTCTCTGTGGAGCAAGACCCAAAAGGGCTGACCCTGGCTGGGTGTGCTGGAAGCTCTGTGGACCCACTGTGAGGGCATCTGCTCTCGTTCTGTCCTGACAAAAGGAAGCCAGGCTTTTGTTTGAAGCCAGTTTTTGTTTCCACATCATCTTGTGCCTTCGCTATCTCCAAGTATTGATGTCCCTTTTATGATGAGACAGCAAGGAACACACTGCTGCCTTTGACATCAAATTGGTTAACTTTCATTTTCCCCTCATGTAGGATGTTTTCTGTAGCAGTGTCTGAGGGGTTAGAAGCTTCTGGGTAAATCCAGTCCAGTGGCAATTTGAGCAGTGTCAGCTGGGTCCTGGAAACATGCTGAGTGCTGCAGTGACTTGGGGATGCTCTGTGCACTTTTTGGATATGTGCATTCCACACAAAACCCCTGCCAGAGGCAATGCTCTCTTGGTTGCAGAAGCTGTGAACTGAGCTCTGTTTAGATGCCCTGCAGATTCCAGGTAGGGTCTCAAAGCAGGCAGCAGTACTGTAGAAGAGCTTATCGATTGAAAACTCCTTTTGTATGTACTCCAAGTTTAGTTCAAGCTGCTTTCGTGAGTAAAGGTCAAGATGAAGTACTGAATTTCTGAAATGCTAAAGATCTGAATAACCCAGAACTTTGCTTTATTCTGCCTGTTTTGTCTGGATATCTGTTTAAAAGTGTGGCTGTCTGTCCTCTTTGATGAGCTGATGAACAATAGTGAGTATGGAATAGCTTGAAGAACATAGTGGTCTTTGCAGTTGCTAGAACTGCTTAACACTGGGTTAAAACAGCAGGTTTCCATGCCTTCTTTCAGCCTCAAGCACATTTGACTATATTTATTTTTGTTGTTGGCCTCCTCTTTTGACAGGTGGAAAAGAAAGAAGACCTGCAAGAAAAGCAGTAAAGAGTAAAAAAACTGACCTAATTGTTCCAGGATGGTTGGTGCTTTAAGGGGAAATCAGCCAAGTTTCATCTGTTAAAAATCCTGCTGAGATTGATTGGTGTATGGAGAGGTGATTATAAAAGCCAGCAAGTAGCTTAATTAGGATGGAGAGTTATGAGAAGTAGCTTGGCTTTTGTGAGAAGTACTGGAGCAAATGACTCTTGGCAAGTGGCTGGCTGAATGGGGAAAGCTAAGCTCAGGAGTTAGCAGGGTTGCTGCTTGGCATGCTGCATTTGTATTTTGAAGGAATAAAGCTGAGAATTGCCAAACACATGCCTGAATCTGGTTTGTGTCAGGCCTTATTGTCCTGAGATTACACTTTGCACAAATAATATTTTGCAATCAGGGACTTGAGAACTCTTTGAGCTTGTCTCGAGGTTTTTTACTGTGTCAGGCTTTTTAACAAGCTGGGGGAAAAGCAGCCTCGGCTGTTCCAGGCTGCAGGTGAGAGTTTGCTCCTGGTGAGAAGAAATGCCATATCCTGTACCATGAACTTCATCAGATTGACTGTCTTAGTGGTGGGTACAGCACACTAAAACTTCCCTGTGCCTGTGCAGTGGAGAGTGAGAGCTACTGGATGTCTCAACCAGGTATTGAACAACCATCCAGCTCCAAGCTTCCCCTCGCCTGCTGCAAAGTCCCTCTGCAAGAACCTGGTAAGGAGGAGAATGGAGCATTATGTATTCAACAAATTCTGCTGACTGCTGCTGGGCAGGGAGGCTGGAATGATTGTGCCAAATCCTGATCTTTCATGATAATGGAAGCGGAATTTTCCCCAAAGCAAGCCAGTATCAGACAGAAAACCCAGGGGACAAAACAGAGCATTTGAAAATACAGCCCAGGCATTAAAAAAAAAGGTAAATAGGCTTTAACTAGTTAAATTATGGAATACAGGAATATTCCAGAATTATGTAAAAGCCTGATCCTGCAGTCTTTGGGTAGGGAAAACAATGTTTAACTGACTCTAATACTGCAGAATCATCAATATAGACAAAAAGAAACAACTGGGTCATTCTGTCTCAGCCACTTGCATATTGCAGAACTACTTGTCTGTTCTTGCTACTATTTCATCCCTGCTAATGTCTTATTTAACCTGCTCAGGATAGTTGTGATTTTGCAAATATGCAGAATATATTAAATTTTAACGACATCATTTAAAAGTACATATTTGTGCAGATTTTTCAGAATGACTGGGATCTGAATGTGTAGGGCAACAGAACACGACTCAAAGCCCAATTTAAAGAAAGTACGTTTTGAGCAGGCATCAACAGATAGACTGAAAAGCAAGGCAAAAGCATAGGGTTTTTTTTAGATGTTGAGTGGACTAAATGCAATGTGAATTTATCTGCAAACCATCTGTGATTTCTGGTATTTTTTGGTGCCTTCACAGCTCTAATTTTAAGCAGTTCTGTAGCCTTTAAATAATGGTACTTTCTTCCCATTCGGTTTTACAGCAGATTCCCCATTTGATCAGTGAATGTTTAAAGAAAAGAAGTAATTGAGTTTTCTGCAGATTGCACACATACAGAATAAAACAGCAGCCTTTTATTTTTGCAAGTAAAATCTGACATATTTTGGGACAGAATTCCTCATGCATAAAATAACACCATGAGTTTTGCTTTTTGTATTTTGCTTTACACTTCTCATGTAAATTCGGTGCTGGGATAAGGTGTTAAGTTGACATCTCCAAGAAACCAGGTTCCAGAAGCAGCACAACACAACAGCAGATCTCTTTCAATTTTCTTAAAACTGATATCAAGAGTGCCAGTTTTATCAGGCAAGAGAGAATTGAAGAGTCATAATCCAGCCAGCCCTTGGTGGTTCTGCAGAAAAATCTGTTACCTGCAGGATTCTCTGTGTGTCATGGGGACACTGTTTAACCATAAACTGAAAGAAAACACTCTGGATTACTGAATAGCCACCTGAAAAGTGTACTTCTTACAGTTACAGAGACCCCCTAAGGGGACAGGGAGGCCTCCAGGTTTCTTTTCCATCCACCATGATGTGGGAGAAGATCCTTTTGAATGTGAGCCCTGGCCGCCTGAGAGCATGAAACAATAGGAAGCTAACTCTATTCATCCCACAGGAAATCTGATGATAACTACATCATTGTCAGCTCAGTTCATTATTTCACTGTTTCTTCTGGCAGGAGTGCTCAGATAAGGTTTTTGCTCACTATTGTTGGATATAGTGGGGGATTCTGATTCAGGGAACAATAGGAAAGAAATAGCACTGAAGAGCAAGTCTCCTCCACATCTGAAAATGTCTTGCCATTCCAGCCCTCTCTAAAAGGAGGCAGGACACATTCCCTTCCCTTGGCAGAAGCCTCAAACATGAGTCGATAACCCCTCAGCTGCTCTTCAGTTTCAATAATGCATCGTGTAGTAAACTCTGTGGCTAACTGAGGACTGAAAACCTGAAAGAAATTAATAGGAATGTAAAAATAGCAAGAACATCTTGCCAATTGCATTATCGAGCATCACAATTATTTGAACAACAACAACAACAACAAAATCAGTTTATTATATTTATCTCAAGTGCTGTCAAGAATGTAGCAATGAAGTATAAAGAAATGAAGAGGCTCTGGTGATGAATATCAGTCCAGCTTGCCATGGAATAAATATCAGCATTTATCTCTGTCAGAGGAAGATAAAGATAATTTCTTATGTTATAAGTTATTTCAAATATTGAGCCCTGGTCGGACGTTTTGTGAGAGATTATCTGCACTTGCTTTGAAACCCAATAGTGGCCATTAATTGTGTCTCCTGACAACAAAATTAATTTCTCTTAAATGGGAATGCATTTCTAATTGGACACTTTCTTCCCTAACAAATTGTTTACAGTACCTCTGTAAGGATTCTGAAGTCATCCCTTTGCTTTGATGTTGCTGATTAATTACAGCCCACGTGGTTCTTAGTAGCTGCAATTTGAGTAACATACTTTGCTGTGAAAGGCTCATCTTAATTACATATTCCCCCAGCCAAGCTTCTGCTTGAGAAGGGAACTGAACTTCTCTTGCTGCATGTGATGCCAGGCTGGATTGTTACTTTTTTCCCCCCCTTCTCTCCAAGTGACTTCAGAGCTTATGTATGTTCCGAGACTGACAGCACCCAAAATGAAATTCTCTCTTTAGCCACAGAACAGATCCAGAACTGGCAGCTCAGAGCAGTTTTCTCTCTCCCATCTCGTAGTGTCTCTGCTCAGCAGCAGTGATGGGGAGAACTGGGCTGTGCAACAGTGATGGGAGAACTGGGCTGGCTGAAGCACCCCTGTGTTAGCACATGGATCTGCCACAGCTAATTAGCCAGGCTGAGACCCAGGGTTTATTAGTGTGGGCAGGATGCTGCTCTAAGGGAGCAGGGCTGCTGTTTGCCCTTCTCCACATGACACCGAGTTGTGCCATGTGGATATGCCCCCTATGCCTTAAATGTGATTTTTTGGTTTTTTGTGGGAGATCACTAGGTCCTTGAACTTCTAGTGGAGAGGGTAAAAGATACCAGTTCTGGTGCTTGCTCAGGTGTAGAAACCTGCCCACATTGAGACAGATAATTTTGCAGGAGCCCACTCAACAGCTGTCAGATAATAAGATTTTTGGATGTTTCAAACATCAGCTGGATTCTTGCTTTTATGTTTTATTAATGATTTTAAGGCAAGAAGATTTTTATCAGTACCTTGGAGATATGCCGCTTCCACATATTTTCTATCCATAATGTCCCCTTACAATGCACCTATAATGAAGATGAAGTGAACATACTGCCTTGGCTTGGGCAGGCTGCCAGCTAAGGAATATTGCTTAAAAGAAACGAGCAACATAGGCATGGCAATGCCCTACAAATGAGCACACCAAATGATGCAGTCCTTTCCTTCTAGATGTGGCAAAACAGGAGGAGGAATAACAAGAGGAAAAGGAGCTCCTGCTCTCTTCTTCAGCCATTATCTGTCGGTGTTGAAGCAGCGCCTGCTTTAACTCCCCACGGAGCCAGTGGAGCTCTGAGTGCTCTGAATTGCCTGTTGTCTGTTCAGGAGAACTTGGCTCCTCATTTATGCAAGAAAAAGCAGATCCTCGGAGCAAAAAATTGTGAATGCCCTCCTTTGAATTTCTAAGGCAAAGCTATGCAGTGCCCTTTGTTCTATAGGGGCAAGCTCCAAATGGTTCCTTATATATTTATGGCTTTGTTTTCAGGCCACTGTTTTGTCATTAGTTTAAAAATAGTAAAACAAGTGTCAAACCTTTTTTACTGTTCCAGATAGGATGTAAAATCAGAACTCCTTGCATTTGTGCACTACAATGACAGGGATCTTGGAGATAACTAAAATAAGTGCAGTATTGACATCTAAAGCTATATGTTTAAAAATATTAAATATTAAATGGAAAAGAATAATTCATTTCCAAGTGATAACACATAAGTTACAGACATCTGCAATGTGCACCCAGAGTCTGAACTTTGTAGTAGGAGGAAAAAAAATGTCATGCAGGAACAATCTCTCAGCCTGCAAGTATTCCCTTATAACACAGTATCTGCTTGACCAATCTATTTTAGTCCAAACAAAGGTATTTTATGTTTAAAAGAACTAGTGTTACAGATCTATAAACTAGGTTTAGGTTGTCAGTCTGGCTGAGATAGTCCTGTCCGTTCTGCCTCTGGCCACTTTTCTTTGATTTAGTACTTTTAACACGAAGAATTATTCCTATCTTGTTCCTATTTGCCTTACTAAGTGTGCTCAGTCTGTTGCTGATTCTTTGAAGCACATTGCTACATACTTCACTGGCTGTGTAGGCTGAACACCACTGCTTCAGCCTCTATTGCTTCGAGGTTTGCTTTGCCCCAGTGCTCGGATAGAACAGCATCCCTAAGCTCAAGAGAAGAGGAACCACAGCTCTTTCATTCTCTCATTCTTCATGCTAAGTAATAGGGTTTCACTTTCCAGTACCTCACATGGTGTTCTGAGAACATTTAATTGATTGGATACAATTTTCAGAATCCATCACTTGACAGACAGGAAAGTGTCACTGCGTGGAGGGTGAAGCTTTGCTTCACTTGGCCACTGACACTTTGGCTGTTCCTTGTCGTATTCATTTCCATTTTACATACAAAAAAAAAAAAAACACCTATGGCTAAGGGATCTGTGTGGATTATGCTTACTGAATTTAATTAATACCTTTATGAAAGGAGTTGTTATTTACTTTAGAAGCTGAGAAAACAAAAGACCCATCCCTGTGCTGCAGTTTACTCTGTGTGGAGCAACTATTGGCCTGTGCAGTGCTTCATTTACTTTAGCTCTATTTATTTTAGCTGCACTCTAAGGGTGAAAAGAGCTGGCAGTGGCATAGGAAACATAAGCAGCTCCTAAAAAAATCAAACTAGTACTGTTTAGTGCTGTGAAAGCACTCCTGAACTTTGCAGTGCTGTGCAAAGGCTGGGTAATGAGGGCCTTGTTTCAGCAGTAATCACAACTGAAATATAGAAACACAGAATCACAGGCTGGTTTGGGTTGGAAGGGACCTTAGAAGTCATCTTGTTTCACCCCCTGCCATGGGTAGGGACATCTTTCACTGCTCCATGTGTCTCCATCACTACGACATGAATTATAATATAGGACTGTACATCTCCAGTCTCTCCGGGAGCATCAGGATGATGGAAGTGCTCTTGCCTGCATGAAGCTTGGAGCAGTTACTGCAGCAGGACTAGGGCCCTTGCTTCCCATCCTAAATGGTTTTATTTCTGGTTCTGTGCCTGGCAAACACCCTCCAGAACCACAGAACATCCAAGGGAGGGAATAACCCCTATCTATATACTTCATTGTGGTCTGCAGCTTCCACAAGAGGGGAAATGGAGGTGCAGGCACTCATCTCTCTGGTGACCAGCGACAGGACCTGAAGGCACGATATGGAGCTGTGGCACGGGAGGTTTAGATTGGGTTTAGGAAAAGATTCTCCCTCCAGAGGGTGGTGGGGCACTGCCCGGGTCCCCAGGACATGGGCACGGCCCGAGGCGGCAGGAGCTCCAGGAGCGTTTGGACACTGCTCCCAGGGATGGACAGGGTGGGATTGTAGGGGTGTCTGCGCAGCACCAGGAGCTGGACTTGACGTTCTTTGGGTCCCTTCCAGCTCAGGATATTCTTTGATTCTGTGATCTTGTGATTCCAGGCATCTGAATCTGGTGCTGGGTGATGTGGGTTAGGGGTTGCAGTAGTAGTACTGGGTGGATGGTTAGAATTGATGATTTACAGATTCACAGACTATTCCGAGCTGAAAGGGACACACAAGGATCATCAAGTCCAGCTTTCAGGTAAATGACCCTCACACGTGAACACACAACCCTGGTGTTATTAACACCATGCTCTATCCAACTCAATTAATCCCATGATTTTACAGGTCTCTTCCAACCATGCCGACTCCGTGACTGTTGACATAAAGTGGCCCAGAAAAAGCAGATAAAAGTCTCTAAAAAAAAATCGCGTCGCGGCGAGCAACAATCGCCCCCCTCACACGCTCGGACTACATTTCCCAGCGTGCACCTCGGCGGCGTGGCAGGGCTGGTCTCTCCAGCCAACATGGCGGACGGGGCGCTGAGCCCCGGCGTGAACCTGGAGGCGTTTTCCCAGGCCATCGCCGCCATCCAGGCGCTGCGCTCCAGCGTCACCAGGGTCTTCGACTGCCTCAAGGATGGGATGCGTAATAAGGAGACCCTGGAGGGCCGCGAGAAGGGCTTCGTGGCCGCCTTCCAGGAGAGCCTGCACTCCGTCAGCCGCGACCTGGGGTGAGCAGCGGCCCCGGCGGGGGTTCCCCCAGTGGGCAGGGAGGGGGTCCCGGGGTGTTCTGGCTCCTCTCAGCGCCCGGCGGGACCGTTTCCACTCCAGGGAAAAGTTTTAGGCGTATAAATGCGAAAACGCTCCATTTTATTCCCCCCAGCGCCGTGCGCGTTACCCCTTGGTGGTGTTCCGCTCCAGAGTCTCCAAAGGGTTGAACGTGCTCATAATACTTATGAGGTTTTGTTCTCGTTTTGTTTTCACGAAGGGCCTCGTTAAATCGGTGGGAATGCATTGACAAGGTGAAGGTGTTTGGCTGCAGGGAGGTTTGTCTCTGTATTTTGAAGTTTTTTGTTAAAAATTCAAACACTTTCTAGGTGCAGACTATTCAGTAGCATCTAAGGGGTTCAAGAACTATCATTTTATTACCAGAACTTGTCAGGCTGGAAAATTATCCCAGGTAAGTGTAGTTGCTTAGTACCACCAGGTGTGGGGGTTTTTTTAAGTAGACACAAACTGCTGAGGCTGAAGACGTGGAGGGAGTTATGGGCAGAAGAGAGGCTGGCTCAGGGTTTCATTCAGCAATTTTGTGTCTGCAAACACAGGAACTGAGTACTTAGTGTACACTTAGGGAATGGTTTAGTGGTGGACTAAACAATGTGAGTTTTAGGGTTGGACTTAATGATAATAAAGGTATTTTCCAGCCTAATTAACTCAATGATGGTCCATGTTGATCCCACCTCTGGGCTGCTGGGTTTGGCTGTATCCTCTTGGGAGCCATCAGCACTGTCCAGGAAGGTGTCCACAGGTGCTTAACCACCCCTTCCCAGAACATCTTCTGGTTCAGGGTCTTGTGTACAAGACTTTGTTTCTTGTTGATTAAAAGGCCTTGCTAATTTTTAATTGTGATCATGGTAATATAATTTGTTACCCATTCTCTTCTGTTGGGAAAGGTGATGGATAACCCTTCTCATGAATGATGCTGTTCCCATCTCTGGGGGTAGGTGTTGTATCCCTTTGGTTTTTAGTTTTCAAGTTGAGGAGGCCTCGTGGTTCCCTCTGTGGAAGCTGAGCTGTTCCACTGGATATCCCTGCCTTGCTCTGTGGCCTTTTAAAGAGTTATCAGGTATAACCCCAAAATCTTGTTCCCAAACAATAACAGATGACTCAGAAGTTGGACTGGGATCCTTGTGAGTCCCTTCCAACTCAGGGTATTCCATGAAGTGGCCTATTCAAGTAGCAAAGGAATACTCCAGGGTGTACTGAAGTTAATGCTACCAGTGGGCTTTGATGTAGTGAAAGTATTGACTGCTGTCCCTGTTCAGCAAATCCTCAGTTGTTATGCCTAGTCACACTTATTTTATTGTTTTCTTTTGTCAAGGAGTATTAGCCAGATTTGTGAGTACTCACAGCACCAGAGGCTTGGAAGGAATGTAGGCCACAGAAGTTTGAAGGAATGATTGCTGGGAGTTTATTTTTGTAACGTTTCTTAAAGGTAAATTGAGATATTTTGGATTTTTCTTCACAGATATTTTCATAAGATGCCTTTTGAAAAGTCTGAGTGCTGGGTTTAATTTAGTGGAAGTTCTGAAGTTCAGACTAGGGTGTAGCACTGGGCAGTCAGAAGGAAAAGCACTTGATTAGTCATGTCACTTGAAAAACTGCTTTTTATATCTGTGCAAAGTGGCCAGTCTTTCTTCTACAGTTGATTAATGCAAGTTTGAAAAATTGCTTAACTTTTGTTATGATTAAATGTTGTGTTTGACAAATGAGATATGAAGCAATGATAGATCATTTCACAGTGAGGGATTTTTTTCATGGGAAAATGGTGCTTATTATGCTTCAGTTGAGTATTTTACGTTACAAATATACAAATTGCTCATGGAATTCAGAAGATCCTTCCTTGTCCTGAGAACTTGGAAGGCAGATCCTTGATTAGAGTAATCACAGTCTTTGCAGGATTGTCTCTAGGCTTAGGACTAATGCCAGTTCTTGTGTTGTATTTGTATGAGGACAATGTTAATTTGGAGTTCTCGAATGAAATGATGAGACATCTGCTTGCTTGGTGATTAAAAAATTACATCTAGTATTGTAGGCAATTCTATAGTCAGAATTTTGGGGTTTCTGAGGGGCTGATTTGCCCAGGAGGTGTCCTGGGTGTGAACAAGATGTGCCATATAGGGCCTGACTCTTTCCAGGTTGTTTTTGAAGACTCTTGACTTGTACTTTCTCTCCTTAGAAAAGCTGAGCTTAACAACCAGCAGACTCCTTCAAATTGTTTGGGTTGTAAGAGTGATAGTGTTTTAAATCAAATTTGGCATATTTAAAACTCATTTAGCTACTAAAATAGAGTTGGTGCATGCAGCTGTCCCTGGAGGATTGTACATCTGTGATTCCCAGATCTGACTAAAAAATGCCCTTTGCTTTCTTCCAGTGAACTGGAACGTCTGAGCAACCTCGTTGGGAAGCCCTCAGAGAACCACCCCCTGCACAACAGTGGGCTCCTGAGCCTGGACCCTGTGCAGGACAAAACCCCCCTTTACAGCCAGCTTCTTCAGGCCTACAAGTGGTCAAACAAGGTAACAAAATACATCTGTGGGATTTGGTTGGGTATTCCCATTGCATGTGGGATTAGTGGTACAGCACACTTGTGAGTGTTTGGGGCTGTCAGAAGGGTTGACTTTTTTAAAGTTGAGGAGCATCATATGTACCTAAATGTACTTTCAAGGATAAAATGATGTTTTAATTAAAAGGAGACTTTCCTGCGATTCCAAGGCATGCCCTTGATCTCAAAGGGGGTGTTAACTCCCAAGCATGTTCACATTTAGCATCTTACCTAGATATAAATTAAAAGTACCTTGAGTTCTTGCATCTGGCAGTGAACACTGTAGTGGGATATTAGAACAGAGAATCAACAGCTTATGTCACCTCCAAACTATTTTTAGGAAAGAGTCCTGTAGGGAAGTTATCATCAGGAATCTTGAAGCCTTTCCCCACCATTTTCTGCCCATGGTCTCAAAAGTGACATTGTATTCAGCAGCTTTGACATTCCTCCTGTTTGCATGTCATATATATGGCATTGAATTTTAAATAGTGTAAAAGAAAAAGGCAGGTAATATTAATGCAATCTTTTACATTAAAACAAAATCATTTTTGCTGAAAGAAACTTCTTTCTCAACTACATAATTCAGTTTCATAAACCTGTATGTTGAATATATGTAGGATTTGGATAGGTATGTTTCCTTTTCTACTCTGAACAATGTACTTGTGGGTCAAAACCACTCCTTTCCTCACCTGATTTTCTTCAATAAGAAAACATGGCATTGCAATTATTGTTGGCCTCTGAGCACTGTTATGTTTCATGTTGCCTGTTCCCATCCTGACTTTTTTGAGCATGCCTATTAATTTTTATAAAATGAGTAAGTATTTAGAAGTTTTCTTAAAATTATGCTTAAAATACTGTAAGCTGTAAAGAAATATAAAAGATGGATTAATTTCTGTTACAATAATTATTAGTAGTGAGTGTGTCTGCAGTTGTAGCTTTTAATACCCTTATGCAAGGCAGCAGGACTAAGCAGGAATAATAAATCTGAAAATATTTAGAGCATTAAAAGAAACAGTTCCACTTTAAATTATTTATTATGGTACATGAGCCAGGAAAACTTTGAGAGTACACAAATACTTTGTAGACAAATTCCAGTTACACATTGAGCCAACCATTCTAATATTACTCAGATTTGAGATAGGATGCTGCAATAATGTTTGTATGAATACCACAATAATATTAATACAGTAATGTGTCAAAATACAAATATGTACTAATGTTTGCTAAAATCAGCAGAATTTGCATTGAGAGAAATTTGGTATGACTGGAAAATGGGGAACAGGAAAGATTTTTAAATGGAGATTTAGTAATTGAGAAAATGTTTCTTGTTTGCTTTTGTTCCTTGCTGTTAGCAGCAGATTATTGGCACTGAATTAAAAATAATTAATTTGCTACTTTCAGCAAAACTAAAAGTAGGAAGACCTCTAAACTTGTAAGGCAGTTAAACCTTCTGGGATTTAATTACTTCTTTGGGTCATTATTAGAGTAAACTCAGGCAGTGATGAAATAGCTTTGACAGAGCTGTTCTAATGTAGTTTTTTATTAACTTAGAGCGTTACAGAGCTTTGAAGAGCAATTTTTTGTAATCCTGGATTCTGATTTCAGAAAGCTGGAAATTTTAGTATTGTGTACACTCAAACACACAGTGAAATGTTGCAGGAGAGAAACAGTACTTTTTATTTTAGCTGTAAAACAGAAGTCAGAGACAACAGAGATAAAAAAAAAGACCCACTGGCTAAGTTGCAGGAGATGTGCTGCCTGTGTGAGAGTGTGAGCTGCTGGATTTACCAGCACAGATCCTTCTGTTCCTGCTTAATTCTTCATTGCTAAATACACTTCTTGAATAAGAGTTATTTTATTACTTCTGGCCGCCTTCTATTCTTATGTGTCTCTTGTTTCCAGCTGCTTCTCAGGGATGGTTTAGAAGTGATGGTCTGTCAATACACTTTAGGTCTGCCTGCATTTAATTTTTAATTTGTGACCCCTTTGTGGCTTGCTTTCTTGTATTTTTGATGAGCTGAGATAAGGGCATTTTCCTCTGCCTTTGATTGTTCATGCATTACTGATGGCATGAGCAGCCCCATGGCTGCCAGGGGAGGAGACTTCTGGGGCTGTGGTGCCATTCCAAAAGAACATTAAGGAAATACAAGGAAAATGAGTGCACAGACTGTTGCATGTTTCAATGCATTCTGCTTATTTTTAAGACATGAGGAGACTGTTAGAAGTAATAGGTAAGGCTGGTAATAATTGGGCTATCTATGAGAAGCAAATTAGTGTTTGGTATATCAAAGCACTCTCCTGTGGTTCATGAGATGCTGAATGTTAGAATAGTTGTTTCTTTCTATTTGCAGCTTTGTTTTGATGTTGGGGCCAGCAAATGCCTGATTTTGTTCAAGTCTTGGCTGCATGGACAAGCTTTTGGGTTGAGTAGCAGTGCTGGGTGTGAAATGGAGTGAAGATCATAGAGTGAAAAATGCTGTGTTTAGGATGTGAGTGTTGACATAGGAGATTAGACTAACTTGACACCAGCTTGTTTTGTTTTCCATAATTAATACTTGTGTTTGGAGAAGGCCCACTTTCAGGTGCAAATTTACTGACCCCTTTGGCTGAGTGCAGTAGAGATGAGTTGCATTTAATTGTGATTTCACAGATACTTTGCCCTGAACTTTTTTTTTTCTTCTCCTGTGAGTCACAGCACTGGTTCCTCCATTTCTGATTTTAAATTTACCTGCTTCAGAAGTAAGAAAAAGTCCAGTGGGAAGAATGAAAACTTCCTTTACAGAAGTGTGTTATCTTGGCAGCGCTGGTTATTTATAAGCACCTGCTCTCCTGATATTTACTTACTGTAGTTTATCCAATAGTTTTGCAGATGGTAAAGTTGTCCATGTAATGGAAGCAGCTGTTTGGGAACACAACAGCTTGTCAAATGCATTAATTGCAAACACACACAGCTGTAAAGGAACTTTCCTTTTTCAGGTGTTTAATAGCCCTCACCAAGCCATAGCTGAAAAACACAGGAAGTTTATTTTATTGCAAGCAACAACTAAGTGGGTTTTCTTCTTTGCTTTAGCTTATTTTATGTATCAGTAGAAATCATGGAAGTGAATTACTTGGCTTCCTGTGGGGTGCATGGAGACATGTAGTAGCCATGGAGCAGTATTTAGGTCTACTTGATAAATTTTTTTCTCCCCCTCCTCTTCAATTTTATTTAAGAAGGGAGGTTATCTTTATTACAATTGAAGTGCTGTTTCCCAGAAGGATCCATATGTACCCTCTAATGTAATACTGAAGATACAATATTAGATAAGGTAAAAATGAGCTATCATTCTGCAAGGTTAATGCAGAGAGTATTATGGGTAAGATGGGAAGTTTGTAGATAGCAGTAGGTTTTTTTTTCTCATGGACTGTCTCTGTTGAGTCATTGTACTTGAATTCTGGGTTTAGCAGGTATGTACATCTTGGTGGTTGATTTTTTTTTGTAATAATACACTGCTGTGTCTGAGCAGGTGAAATCTGAGATGACAGAGGCAGTCAGGAGGGCCCCTGGTTTGTGTGTGTGTGGCCTGATACTGCCTGGAACAGTCAGGACTGGGTCTGCAGAGGTTCTGCCTTACCCCTCATTACCAGCTGCCTGCTTCTTGCATTATTTTGGAATTCAAGAGAAATCACCACAGAGCAGAAGGCATCAGCTAAGTTTGGATTAAAGGAATTTTTGAAAGTCACTTTTCTAGACTGAAATACTGATTAAGTTTTGACTGGTTTTTTTTTAAAGAGATGTGGAAGACACTGTAAGAACTCTCTTCTCTTGCTCTTCAGGACAGTTCTATGCCAGGTGCCCTTGTGCCATCCTTCCCTGCTCCCAGTGCTGCTTCTTTTCTGTAGGAAATGAGACTACCACCTGATGAATATCAGCATGCTTTACTAAGCAACTGCGTGTTTCTCAATATTTGTTCTCAACACTGGATGACAAAGAGGTTTTGTGGGGGGAAAATTACTTGTGGGTGCTGTGATTAAACCAGTATCATACTTCCCCACACATAAAGTGCTTAATGAAGCTTGTGGGGATGTGGTCACTTGATCCAGCTACAGTAATGCTGGTGGTCGTGGTAGGTGCAGGTTTTTGGAGTCCTGGAGTGTCAGCTCATTCTTTGGTATAAACTTTGGGTTTCCATCTGCAGCTTCAGGGAGGTTATTTATGGCCTGCAGTGTGTACTTGCTCATCCTTTGTCCTTGGCAAAGTGTTCCATGCCCTCGCCCTGTGGTTGCCCGAGGCAGTGCCTGTTAAGGTGTTTTCATTGGTTCCAGTGGAACAGAAAATAGTGTATTGTATGTCCACTGAGCAAGGAAAAGGCTTTTTTGGGGCAGGTTTCCCCTCTCTTGCTGGGATGATGTTAAGTAGTTCATGCCCCACACTGGAGCTTTAATCACTGTAGAGGTTTTTTGCTTGTTTGTTGTTTGTTCAGGTGCAGGGTGTGTGCAGAATGGATCAACTCCCAAACCAGTGCTCCAGAATTATTTTCAACCAGTGAAAGAACGCTGTGTTTGTTGGAGAGCAGCAAACTCAGTCTCCCCTGCCTTGCTGAGTGACAGCAGCATCAGCAGAGTTCACTTGCTCAAGTAAAAATAGTCTTCTGCAAGTCATCTTTCCTTCTCCCTCTTCCTTTACAGTAAAGGGTTTGTGTTCAGACTGTCAAATAATATTATTAGCAGCAGTAGAAGTGGGGAAAATTGAGAGCAATTGTAGTCTTGAAAAGATGGTGTTACTTTGAATTTTCTTCTTGATTTTTAACTTCACTGAAATGCAGGGTTGTATTCCCTGCTGTTTTCAGAGTTGAATTTATCCATGTGCTTTACTTCAATTCCAACTCTTCTTGAACCCATGTGTGTAGGTGTTTGTGAGGGATGGTGGTATTGTTTTATCTTCCTGAGATGCTGCTTACAAAACATGGTAACCACGTGTTTGGGAAGGCTGTTTTCTACTGCTTCAAGCAGGAAGCAAAAAATCAACTTTTCTGACATGGTAACTTTTTGGGGAAGTAGGATTTATATCAAATTGTTTAATTTGCTTATCTGTGAAAAGATTATTTCGGCAACTTGGATGAACTTTATGATATCTGTGCATTGTAAGTTTTCCAAGTGAGCGAAGCTGGACAGGAGTTGTCATAAATTTATTTGAAAGTAATATGCTGGGAAATACAAAATGAAAACAAATTACTGTTGATCTGCATGTGGAAATAGGCTAAAAATATTTGTATTTAAATTTGTTACTTCATGGCTTCCTCTTGTTTTTACATAAATTTAAAATCGAACTGTTAAGATTACCTTTAATGAGTTAAAATTATTTTCTGTCACATGACTGAAGAGAACAGGTATAGAGAGGTTTTGTTTATTAAATTATTTTGATATGTTTCCTGATAAATTATTTGTATAAATTGTGTTTATTGTAGGACTCCAAATAAAAGAAATCAATAGAGCACATAGAGAAAGACCAGACTTGTTACAGCTGCACTTGGTAGCTTAGTATTGATTAGAAACAAATATTGAGTTTAATGACAATAAATGACATTAAATGTTAACCATCATAGTAGAGAAACATTGCAGAACAGGAAAAAAAATTACTTCATCTTGATTATAAAAGGATATGCTCATTCCATTACTTCATCTTGATTCTAAAAGGATATGTTCATTCCATTAATTTTGAATTTTGGTTGTGCTCAAACATTGTTGCTTTATTGTAGTTTTACAGTAGCATGGACAATGTAACTGGATTATTGTGTTGGCTCTTCTTGGGAATTTCAGGCAGGTGGCCAAAATTTTGTCCTTTCAGGACTATTTTTTTCTGCAGAAATGCAGCATTATAATATTGTGACATCTTGTTATGTGGAAATCCAGAGATTCTGGAGGAACCTGCTGTGTAAAGAGAGAATCAGAGGTTCCCAGAGGGAGCTGCACTGCAGAGTCCAGCTGTGGGCTCCTTTCCTGTGCAGATCAGCCATGGCAGTTCATGTTCCTGTCACTGGAGAAATGAATGGCACATTGACTGGTGGGGTTTGTGCACTGACACAAAATAGGAGCTGGGCCACTTGGATTCTATTCCTGCTTTTCTTACTTATTGTTGTAACCTTGAACAGGACGCATGAATTTTTTCTGTGCCTCATTTTTCATGCAGATAAAATAGGGATCATATTACTTAACCTACTTCTTGGGAGAGTTTCTAGACTATGTGTCTCAAGTGCATTGAGTTCTTTGGACAGAAATGTTTTGTAGATGCCAAGTATTATATAGCCAGTGACTAATGTTGTTTGCCTGGCAGTCTGGAAAAATGCCCTTTATGGGCTTTTAATTCTGTGTAATTTTGGGCAAATGTGTGGTGAAATGCCCTTGCTGTTCAGAACTACATTCATGTTCTGGTTTTCTTTTTTTTTTTAATATGGCTGGGAAACAGGTGCTTACCTCTCTGCTTCCAACTGCTGCAGTTATTAATTACTGCTCACTCATCTGCCTGGAGAATACTGATATTTATTATTGTGGGGTTGATTTTAGTGACCAGCAGTGGCAGGGATGGTAAATACAGGTAGTGTACAAATTATCATTGATGTTACAATGATGGGGAGGGGAAAGCACTGGAAAAGCTGTGATGAGGAAGAAAGTGCTTGTACCAAAATGTAATTTCAATTGTCTACATGGAGAAAGAAAAAGGTGGGGCATTAAATTTTTCTGAGGGTCTTAGAGCTCTGCAATGATAGTTTAAAAAAGAAAGTGATTATATTGAGATGGGGAAAATAGTGAAAATCATAAGGAAAACAGGGAAACTTATGCAAGTAGCAACAGTAAAGGCAGAATCCCCAGCTGCTGCTTGTTAGATAGGGTTTGTTTTCCCTGGAGGTCCTGCCTGGGGCAGTGTCTGGGGCACTGGAGATGGATAACATCACTTATGGCCATCTTCTCTGTGGAGGATGCAGCTTTCCTCCCCAACTGTGAATCCCTGGAATCTTCATCTCTTGGGCTCTCTTTACTTTGCCTTTGATTCCTGTGTTGTTTTCGGACAAAAGTCCAACCAGGGCTATTGTAACTAATTTATCTTAAAGCTGTATCAGGTGTTTTTGACACCTGATAATCTGAATGAAAGGAAATGAAAATGGCCAGTGTGTTTTTTCTATGCACTGTGGAAAGTTACCATGGCAAGTGAGAATTTCCTACAGACACTGACTTGTGCTAGGAGAGAAATTAGTTGGATTTATTTGACATTTTAGTAGACTGGAGTTACTCTGATACTTCAGGAAGAGAAGAGTTATGAGGAGTAACTTGTTGCTTAAAAAAATGAGAAATAATTAGCCTTTGATTCTGACTTATTTTTACTACATAGTTTGAATGTTTTATATCTGTGATCTTCCCCAAGTTATCACAGTAATATTTCACACCATGATGGTGTTGTGAAGTAGGGTGGTATGTGTCCAAACAGAATTACCTTTCTCACGGCATTTTTTTTTAGAATATTTTGTTTCAAATTTGAAGCAGCCTGAGAGCAATGATAGGGTGTTTTTCTATTGTTATGCCTAGTGTTTGTTGTTATTCAACAGTATTTTTCAAGGCTCTGATCAAAATAATGCTGTAAGCAGTACCAGTCTCACTTTTCCTAATTATGGGAAGTGATCTATCAATAACTCACTATTATAAATCACAGCCCCCTTGTCAGCTGGTGGGAATTATTTAATGCTTTGCAACACCTTTATTTGCTAATGAGTGGGTTTTTTCCCTGTTTCTTTGATAAGTATTAATGTCCTAGCTGTTAGCCTGTTTCAGGAAGGAAATGATTGATGTGGCTCTGTTTTAACCAAAACACTTCTTCCCACTCCTGGTTCTTCCTCCCCTAACTCCTTTTTTTCCTCTGCAAGAACTCCTCATACAATTCATGGCTCAAATATGTAATTTATAAGTCAGTGATCACTCTCTAAGTTGTGTAATGTGGTCATCAAACCAAATTAAAAATGCCTTGCTTTGTATCAAGTTTGAATCCAGCTAAGCCAGGCACAGACACAGAAATGTGGGTAACTCGTGGTGCAGAAGAGGCTGGACTTCCTAATTCTGAGGAATACAGCAGAGTATAACTGGAAATCCATGTTGTCTGGGGATTAATTGATGAATATGCAGGACTGCAGAGCAAGTGCAGCCTTGTGAGAAACCCTCAGACCCAGCATTCCTTTGAATTTCCAGTTCTCCTCTGCCTCAGCTCTCCATGGCTCAGACTGACTTGCTGCTGGTGATAAAGCCTGACCATGTCAGGGATGATGCCACCATGAAAACACAAAGGATTATTTTCAAAGGCTCAGTGTCCTATCTCACTTTCTTTGAGGCAAATTAAAGATGTTTGTAAAGCATTCAGTGACCTTCATATGAAGGGCGTTCAAAGAATATGAACACTAATATAAAATAACTGATGCAGGTGATAAGCATCCCACAGATATTCTTTATATGGAAAAGATTTTTTGTAGCTGCTAGAGGAAATCAAATAAAATGGAAAATTTAATGATGTCACCCTGTTGCTCTCTACTTTTGTTGTTGTCAGGTCTTTTATTGTGACTGCTATTTAGTTTTTTAATGCAGAATTGCACTCATCTGTGTTCTTCTTTGGAGTTCTCTTTTGAAGTTACTGAAGTTGCCTCCCCTCCCCCCAGAGAGTTTGCAGTGGATTTATTTGTTTGAATTCCTTATAAACAATGCTCAATTCTTTGCAGTTGTATCTTAATCTCATGCTGTTGATTATTGGGTAACAAAACATGGAGATGGCCTAACAGCTAATAAAATTGAACTAGGCTGTGTAAGGAAATGTGTAAGCCTGTAATCAAAACTGCATTTCTGACCACTGGCTGCTGCTTCGTGGAAATGTGCATTTGGCAAAAATATGGCAGCAGTGTTTTGTTCACCAGGAGTTAATACTGAGCTGCTGATATTGGAGGTGTGTAAACCAGAAGGTGACCCTCAAAATGTCTTGCCTCTTGGGTTCAGTGCAGACTGATTTTTATTTTCCTGGGAGGGAAGGATTATTCTGCCCTGGATGAACGGTGATGTTTGTGGCTCTGTGACAGTTGAAGAATGTGAGTAAGAAATTACAGACCATGCCATCAGGACCATTGCTGGATAAGAGCTGTAGGCTGTGTAACTCTGTGCCTGGCTGTCAGGCTTCTTGAGGAGTTCAGAACCATGTCTTGGCTCTCCTGGGACCTGAGTGGTGCCCTGATTGGGCTGGTTTGGGGGTTGATAGGAAAACAGAGGAGAGATCAGAATATGATCATTACTCTCAGAGCTGCTTCACTCTTAACTCCATTTGCTGCTGGTGTATTTTCTTGATATGAGCTAGTGTTGGAATCTACTAGAGCTGTAAAATCCTGAAGTTCTGGAAATAGAGACACTTATCAGTACATGTTATCATGTCCTTTGCTGATACAAGATTAGCCCAAGCATTTATAGCAGTTCATTTAATCTAATTTTAAGTGCCTGAATGTAATGATTCTTGCAGAAGAAACAAAAAACATGAATAAAATCTTTGAACCACTGACACTTGTTCAGTTACAGTATATGTAGAAAAAGATGTCCTCTGAATTAATAAAAGAAAATTTAATGAAAGCTGATTGATTTTACCAGGAGTCTTTCACATTTTTGATCTTTTCACAGAAAGATCAAAAGTTTCTGTATCCTGAGCAGCAGTTTTCTTGTGCTCTTTTGTGAAGTTCTTGGCTTAGTGTGAAGCATTCAGTCGTGCTTTGGAGCTGCACTGAGTGTGCTGCAAACTTAAGCCCTCAAGTTAAAATGCCTAAATCTGGACTGGGTGAGTAATCTGAGAGGAGAAATGGCACATGGCTGCAGTTGCACACTTGCCTGGTCTTCTAGTGAGCTAAAAATGCATTTCTTGGGGTGTACATTTTTTTATATGCTCATGATTTGCTTGTTCTCAGATACCTGTTCTTCAAAAGCCCATCTACTGACAAGCTGACAGTAATAACTAATATCCTTATTAGATGGAATTAGCATGAATCATCGTTAGGAGAAGTAATGACCATATTGAAATGCTAAGAGGTATTTTCAAGATTACCTCAGACTTGGTTGGAAAGTAGGGTATAATGGCTACATCTTAACAGCATGTAATAAAATCACAGAGGTCTTTGATGTTCAGAGTTGTGCTTTGGAACAAATAGTTCTATTCAAAACCAGCACAGCCTTGATTAATTTGGTTGTTGTATGTGGATTCTCTAAGCTGCTGTAACTGGTAGTGGCAGAGTACTAAAGGTGCTCTGTGTACTGCACAGGCCATTAGACACAAAGGAGTTGTATCTTGATGTGACATTCTACAATATATTCTAAAATAGATGTATTTACTTCTCATTATATGAAACTGCAATTCCTGGGGAAATCAATATTGAAAATACCCACTAAAAGCCTCCCAGGATCTGCAAGCATGCACAAAAAGGAGCTGGATGCGTGTGCTATTACCCACAAGTGGTGGGTTAAAGTGAATTATTTTAATCTTTTCATGTCAACATCAATTCAGTATATTTTCCATATTGCACCAGCCTGTTACTGCTAAGGAAGATGCAGAGAATGTGGACTGGAGCAGCAAGAGTCCTCAGGTGTCTTTAAACTGTTTTAAGCTGCCCATGGTTTGAAAATATTCAAGAATCTGTGATATGAGCTGTTTGACATTTTTCCTATTCCAAATGCTCAAAGGAATAAATCTACATAAAGAGTGTTAAAATGAGAGAGTCTTTGCGACAACGTCTGGATCTCAGAATGTTACTTTATTTCTCTTTTGGCTGACCACCATGATAAAACAGCTGAATCAAATACGTTCTTTTATGTATAAAATATATTTTTTGGGTTTTGACAGCTTGTTTCCAGTTTTAGTCTAATTCAGTTTGAAACAGCTGTTCCTGATCTCTGCAAAACAGTTTTCTGATGGAAATCATGACATTCTCAACTACTGCAGTGTTACTGGGCTCTGTCTCATTTCAGATGGTGGCTTTTCTTTATGGAAAAAGAATTCTTCATTCAGAGAAAATGTCACTTCTGTATCAAATAAGCTGCAGTTAAAAAGATAATGGCTTCCTCCTCCCTCCGAGGTTATCCCTCAGTGAGGGTGGATATATGTTTCTCTTTTGAGAAAAAACATCCCTGTGTGTTTTACCATTAGTTAGATTTTTATTCTAATGTTCCCTGCCCTACCCATCTGCTTTCAGTTGGGTTCTATTTAGAGTCTTCTCTGCAGTTGTCTCTGCACTCAGACTTAACAAGTTCTCTGGTTTGCCGTCTGCTTCAGTTTTACTCTGGAGTCAAATCTTGTATTTTCAGAATTTTCAGTGTAGCATTTTCAGTTTGCTCAGTGCCATCTTTTTTCTTTTCCTTTTTTTTTTCTTTTTTTTTTTTTTTTTTGGCTGCACTGCTTGCTGCTTCTTCCAAAGCTGTTTGTAGAAATTTCGTAGATCACCAAGCTGATCAGTCTGTAAGCTCTCTTGTGCCTGATAAAGCACCAGCTAACCATTCACTTCCAATTTTCTGCTTCTTGTGGACACCCTGCATGTAATATGGAGTGAAGTTAATAACTTTCAGCTTAGAAGAGCTTGCTCTGTAGTTGACTCTGTGAACACAAGTGTATGATGTGGGCTTCTCAAAACACTTCTGATGGAGAGGATTAAGGTTTTGGTAGCTGCAGTGTGACCAAGTTTGTCATGGGACTGGAGGGACTCTGGAGTTGTACATCCTCCTCCTTCCTCTGTCCTCAGCTTGCTGGATGAGGTTTCACAAGTTGTTCACTTTGTTGTGCATGTCTTTTTCCATCTATAAAATATAGAACTATAAAATAAGAGTTGTGCTCAGAGAAATCCGAGATGCTGTACGTGAGTAGGATCCCTGGTAAAGCCCACTATGGACAAACACCATCTTGAAGTCTCTTTTAAGGTTTGTTTTTTTTTGAAGGACAATTTATCAGCTGAAATAAAACTACTGTCCAACATAACACGAAAGCTTTAAAGCTTTACTTCCCAAAGAGCTGTTAAATATGTTTTCCATTCCAAATTCAATGTTTTGCCTGGCAAATGCTTTGGAGTGTTTGTAGTTTTCCTTGTATTTTTTTTTCCCACAGTCTAAAAAAGCAGATTTGGGGCTGCATTGGGATTAAGTGAGATTAGAAACATCTTCTTTCCATCCCTCTTGTGTACCTTGTATGGATACATCCTAATTGTATTGATATTGCATTCATCCTGCAAGAATCTAAGACCTTTAGTGTCTGCTGATGCTGCAGTTTTGATGGGGTGTTTTTTCTTGCAAGTAAAATCAATTCAGACAAATCTTGGTAACTTTTACAACAAAATAAAATGACTATGCCAGGCAGCCACAGGAAGTTTTTTAAGCATGGGCATGCTCTTAGATCACACACGGGGTTGTTCCAGCAGAATCGATTGGTTGATCTACTAGATTTAAAGGTCAACTGTAATCACATTTCAGGAAGATTGAAGAAGATATAAAATTGCTACTGTGCTTTTCTGGGTCGCACACCCGCTTGTGGTGCTCTTTGCTTTTCCCCTGTACATCTTCATTTACTCAGCCAGAGCATCAATACAGAAAGGGCACAAGTCAATGTGCTTGCTTTCTGCTGTCGATGAGGGAGCTACTTAGTTGTTATTTCCTCCAAGCCAATACTTTCCCTCTGGAAGAGCTGAAGCAGAGAGGAGTTCAGTTCACCCGACGGATTTGGAAGGAACAAATCTCTCTTCCAGGGAGAAGCTGTGAGGAGAGCTGCAGTGTGGCTGTCTTGTTAGATAAGCCACGCAATTGCTTGAGTTGACACATCCCAGGGATGATTCTGTCTGTTCAAAGAGCAGCACAGGTGCAAGAGAGTCCTAACCCCCTTTCATGTGTGGGGACCTTCAGAAGAACTTCCCATTACTCCTGTTTTTGCTGCACTTGGTGTTATACAGATGTCCACAGAGACCTCACAGCTTTGGAATATTCTATTTTGTAAATGCGGTGTTTCAAAGTCGTATTTCCAAGTAATAGGCAACAATATTTGCACACACAGGTGAATAGATTTCCTGTTAAATTTTTGCAAGAGCCCAACTGTGTTGCCATAGCAGGTTGTGTGAAATAAAAGCAGCAGGGACATGGAATATTCACCTGCTCAGATAAAATTAATTTTCCCAGCAAAATAAAAGAGTCTTGAAATGAAGAAGGGGTTGATGGGCGGAAAGAGATTTACTTTTAGTTGATAAACCAAAACACATTATGGTTAAAGTTTGTTCTCTCATGAACCATATTATTGCTATATCTGTTTGATAGGATTTTATCAATGAAGTTTTGCTCTTTTCCTGTACTGATAAACTTGTGTGGATCTTCCATGGAGTAGCAGAGAAATGTTTAAAATGGAATAGATGTTCATGGCATGGAAGCTGTTCCTGAATCGGAGAGTACAGCATTGCAGATGCTTTCAGCTAATCTTCACACAAATTTCAAAGTAACTTTATGATTTTTTTTGTGGCTAGTAAATGCATATTTGCTGATGGTCAGGCTGTGGAAAAGGTTTTGTTGTGTTAGCAGAACATGAAAAGATGATTCTTTTTAAGAGTCACATTTCTTCAGAAAATCTCTTGTAGGTCATGTTAACTGTTTTACAAAGGTTATTTGTGGTAGAACTCTCTGAGCCTAAATTAACTCAGAGAGTACTGTCCTTAGTGCATTTTCATATGTGCTAACTTGCAAAATGTAGTAATTCCCAGATGGATGGAAATCAGGGTCTGTGGCTTTTCTCTAAGCATCCATGACCTGCTTTTAAAGCAGACATGGACATACAGCAGTGGCTGAAGGCTCTGCTTGAGTGGGCTGAGGAGACATTTATTGTGCATTTATTTAAGGTGTCCTTTTTCAGAGATTCTTGCTCTGCTGGCTGCCTAAATTCAGTCTGTGTTTTGCTTTGTCAGCCACTGTGAAGTCTGCAAAACTAATGTCTCATGTTCACTTCTCTTATGGTAAATACAGAAATGTTCTTTTTTTTCCTAAATAAATAATGGACCAGGGAAAGTTTTCAGAGACTTGCATGATCAGACTGGAGCAGCAGCACGTCCTTTGTGGCTGGATGAAGTCAAACATTGCCTTAAGAGAATGATTTGGTTTTTCTTTTCTTGCAAGTTGCTTAAATGTATTTATTTTGTTAACCTTTATTGATGTTTGTTTGTCTTCATTAAAAGGGTACTTAGGGAAACAATGAATCTTGTAAAGGGCAGAAGTAGTTTGAGAAGGGTACTGTAAATGCAGTTATTAATTTCATGTCTGCAGTTGCATGTCATCCTGACCAGTAGGTTAGAAAGATTCTTGCAGGGACTTAAGAGAGGTTGAAAACAAGAATATGTGACATGTTCATGAAGTTTTCAGGCTACAGGGAATTGTCAGGTTATAAAAGGATGCTTCTGTGTGAAACGAAGTTTGCAAAGTCAGAAAAACCTGTCAGTAGGATTGTTAGTGTCATGTAAACTTTATGCCTTTTTCTCTTCTTGTTTTTCTTTCAAAGCACAGGGCTCTATATCCCTTCTTTCTTCAGTTTGGAAATTGTTGCAGCAGGTGCTGCTTGGAATTGAAACAGTTTAATATAAGATCCATCAGTTACCAGAATAAAATACCCATTAGAAAAGGGGAAGAATAATCCCTTTATTATCAGGAGTACTTGAACAAAGGTGTTTCATCAATCTTAGTAGTTTGCTTTCTTGAGAAGAGCAATGCCAGTGGTCACAGTCTTGGCAGGAGGATGCTGGGACTGTCCATGCAGGTTCTGTTCTAATTCTGGTACAATGTCTCAGGCTTAAGTCTGGAAAAAGAGAAATACATCTGAAAGCATCTTCCTTAAAAAGAACTTGCTTTGGTTTTCTACTTGGTTATTACTTTAAAGAACCATAACATTTGGTTATTCCCTGAGAGGGATGATAAACTTGTGCTCTTGAGTTTCTTTCACAAGCCCACCCCAAGTGCAGGCAGTTTTGTGCACGTGCTGAATTTTGGAACATCAGCAATAGTATCAGTGAGTTTTGATTTAAGAAAAATAATAGACATATTCTGCAGTAAAACACTAGTTTTAGTGGATTTTTTAAAAAATTAAAATAATCCTGTCAGTGAAACAGGAAAATGTCAGCATAATCTGTAGCTGAGTAGCATCACCTGTCATGGTGTGCAAGGCAAGATGATATTTCCTCTGCTAAATCCAGCTACTGAGCTTGCCCTTTAAAGAACCTGATTTATCACGGGAAACTTGCAGAGGAAGAAGGATCTTATGCTTGGCTTTAAATTGAGGCTTTCACCTGTACTCTCATTCCACAGTTAGTATATATTTATTTTAAGAGGTTCTTACGGTCAAAGAGTTTATAATGTTTTGGCCTTTCTGAAAAGTTTTGTGCTAGATTTCTAGCTTATTTTAAGTCCTTGCATAACTGGTATATTGCTTAGTCATGATGGCCTTGAAATGCAATACTTTAAAAAAATTAGGTTGAGGTCCTTACGCATTTGTCAAGAACTCCTTCACCCGCTCTTCCTGTGTTGATGTGTTTGTTGATGTGTTCGCTGCCATTGCCTCTGGGTATGTCCTCAAGGCTCAAACAGGGCCATTTCCATTTGGAACCAGCTTCTTGTCTCCTCCAGCATGGAGTTGGAAACTTACTTTGGCAAATTTTGGTTGTGTTCCATGTAAATAAGTCTGCCAGAAAGAAAAGCAAACCCTAAAACCCCCTCAACTTGGTAGTGCTGCCCGGTGCAGTCTGTGCCATCTCCATGGTTTTGAGCCTTCATTATGCAGCTTGCACTCCACACACTTTTATTTAAAGCAGAGCTAAAAGTAGAACTAAATAGCTGACGTTCAGAGACGTTTGGTGTGATGCAGAATTCCTGGGAGGGGGCCGGGACAGGAAGAGGAGAGCTGCTCCTGCCGGGGGGATGGAGCTCATTTATCTGCACAGAACTGTCTGTGCAGGACTCATGGAAGAACTCTGAAGGGGCCCACGCTTTATGTAGGCCAGCTGTAATAAGAACTTCTGTTTTCTTTTACTCTCATTTACTTTTCTTTTGTTTTATCCTGTGAAATGATGGAAAATTTGGTTTGCTGTGGCTGTTACAGCCAGGCAAACTATTGCTACTGAGCTATTGCTGCATCCCTGTGCCGACTGCTTTTCATGGAGCCATCTCCATATTGCAGAGCCATCTGTTTTCCTTACTGTCCAGGCACTGGGCTCAGTCATATAAATTACTGACTGCTCCTTAGCTTTCAATTGTTCCTGTTTGTTCAGCGTGCTGCCAGCAAGGCTTCAGCTCTCCAGCACCATTTTTAAGTTTTTCTTGCTCTTTTATGCTTTTTGTGAATGCCTCAGGCAAAAACTATAGTTGAGTGAATTGTCAGTTATTCATGTTGCTGAATTATTGGCTTGATAAACTTTTTGAGGTAGGTAGGTAGTGTCCTCATTAAAAACGATTTTGTAGCTGGAAAAGTGATGGAAACAAGTTCAAAAATGATGGTGTGTGAGAAGCAGTGTCTTGCTCCCCCACCGCCCCAGTTTCCTTAAATGCACACCAGTTTGTCATATTGCTGGTGCTATGAGCTCATACAGAAAGATCCTTTTTGGTTGTGTAAGTATGTGCACTGCTGAAGAGTTGAGGATACTTTTAGAAAATTTAATGCTGAGTTTATCAGCTCATGTCTGCTTCAAGATTGTATTTGTAATGTCAAATTCCAACTGTAACTGTAATGTAACAGTTGCACTGGGTTTTTTTAAATGTAATTTCTTTGTCTGTCTTCAAGACCCAGAGATACAGGTTTGGGTTTTGTTTTCTTTTTTCTCACATGTGTGATGTGTTGCAGTGGTTCTCCAACGTTCTGCACCCACAATACTGCAGTGATAGGCACCGTGCTCTGCTCAGCTCCATAGGGAATTTACTTCTGGCCAGCTCAGAACTGTTGGAAAAAGAGTTGCTTTGGTTTTTGAGGTGAGGAAAATAAGAATAAATGAGAATTTAAGGTAGGGTATTCTGTGTCTGTTCAGGACTGGCAAGTTTTGGAAGGTGACAGACATATGGGAGGCATTGAGGTTTTTATGGGAAGCAGTTGATAGGATGAGGTTGATATCAGTGCACAGTAGGGTGATGCTGAAATTTTGGTACAACACAAACTATGTGTAGGGAGGTCAGTGCTGTGCCCAAGAGTCAGCTGGACTTTCTGGAATCATCCAGCTCAGGAGTGGGTGTGATAACAGCTATGAACTGGGTGATGTGGGTTCAGGGAAGGAGAACCCCTCAGAGCCTCCCTGGCTCTTTCAAGAGATAAAGTGATATTGTGATGATTTTTTTTTTTTTTTTAATTTTCCCCCCCTTTCATTTTTTTCTTGGTATTGGGGAACATTCAGAGAAAAAAGGCCAGTAGTGTTCATTTGTTCTGTAGGGGCTTGTAGGCAGTGTGGCAGAGACGGGTGAAGGAGTTAAAACAATCACTGATATTTGTTTTTCTTATTGAGGGAGGAAACACAGCCTCGGTTGAATGAAGCTGTGTGGAATAATTTTCTATTCCAATCCAATGTTATTCCCTCACTTGTCATGCTCTGGTCATTAGTGCTTTTAATTTACCTTCCAGTGAATGTGCCAGATGAGCCACTGTGACCAGCCACATTTCTGTTTATTTTTCTGATAATGGCCATCTGAAGCAATAGATTGATGTCTGCAATTTTTACTTCATTAGTAATGAAGTCCACAAAGCAGAGAGAGGAATGTCTGTTTACTTGGTGCCTTGAACTGAGGTGCTGATAAATGGCTGGGCTTTGATCTGGTAGGATTTTTGTAGTGATTATCAAGATACAGAAATAAGGTATGTCCAGGTTTAAATGAGGATCTGAAATGTCTGTGGGCTAGATGGTAGGCATTTAAGTGGTAATTGGATTGTTGAAGAGTGCCTGCAAGACAGCCAGTGCATGGAAAATCAAATATATGTCAGTCTCCTTTGAAATCCATGAAAAATAATAATTTTATTTTCCTGTGGCCTTAACTGTGTCCCACAGCAACATAAAAATGGCTCAATCTCCAAGTCTTAAAACCCTGTGATAACACCAGTGCAAATTCCTGGCTAAGTAATGAATCTCTAATGTTTGTAATTTCCAGAAAGTATTTCCCAGTTCCGTAGTGGCAGTCAGTGTTAGGAATACTGTAGGGCGGGTGTGGGCGGGGATGGGTTTTGCTCATTACAGTGACAGCTGCAAGTCTGGTCTTCAGAAGCCTGGGTTTGGCCCTGAGTATCATTCCCTGTCCCCTCTGTTCCTATTTTGAGCCCAGTAAAGAGAAGCATATGTTTTCTTGCATCAGCTATGTCGGTGTTACTTTGTGAGGCATGACAAGGTTATGTGTTTATATGGCAAAAGAGGAAATCTCTAATTGTGTTTGAGCTGTCTTAGAACTGCTTTTTTCTTGTGATAGATTAAAGTTTTCCATGATGTACATAGTTAAATTTTGATTCATGCAGGTATGCATGTATTGATGCTACAGTGTTGCTCCTGAAATTGGTACTGTTATATTATTAATATTGCAGATCATGCCAAGGAGGTGTCTCGCATTTAATACAGAACATAAGAAGGTTTGCCTACCCCATATGAAAATCTCAAATTGGAACTGAAGATGCTATAAAAATTTAAAAGGAACAAGGTCAGCCTGCAAATTGCATTTTTTAAAAAGCAGAAAATCATCTATTTTTAACAGCAAATTTCCTTACCTGTTAGTACCTTTACTAATAACGTTTTTGGTTATTAACATTTGAAAATGGTATTAAGCATAATTTTAATTGTAAAATCACCTAGTTACCATTTGTCTGGCACTCATTAATACGAGGTTTTCTAGTTGAGAGAGGTGAGAACTGAGCCAGAAGCATTTGGGTTCCTATGCTCCTTCTTTATGATCAAACAAGGTCAATTTATTCCACTCATGAAAGAAAAGGTAATGGATGTGTGACCTGCTTTGTACCAATGTGTATTAAGGAGGGGAAGGTGGGTAAGAGGGTTCTTCACTACAGCAAACAAAACAAAAAAAATCTGTAATTGAAAATAAAAGTTTAACAAATTTGGACTGCTGCTGAGGTGGATGGTTTAAACAAAACAAAAAAATCTGTAATTGAAAATAAAAGTTTAACAAATTTGGACTGCTGCTGAGGTGGATGGTTTAAACACCTGTGGCAATGAAGCATGGGAGGAATTGGAGAGGAATAGTCTGGGACTTGCCTTCCTTGGAACTGAAAGTTCAGTTTCTCCATTTTTAACTTGGTTTCAGAGAATATTTGGTGGGATGTGTTTTACTTCCAATTAGTGGCTGGTCCAGACAGAAAGTTGCAATGAACTGCTCCAGATGAATCCTTTATTTCAAGTGATAGAAGTGGGGGTAAAGATTCCAGCCTTGCCATGACCTGGCTGAAAGCCTCTTGGGGCTGTTTCAGAGACTTGCTCAGCACCTGACTGCAGTCATTATCTGTAGAAACTCTACTACAAATATAGTAAGTAGTAAAAACATTTAGTGTTCTTAAAAATCTGAGATTCCTCAGATCCACACCCAGCATGAGTGGAATAAGAATTGTGAAGGTAAATTTAACAGTATTTGTAAAGAAGCAGGATAAAGCAGGGAAATATGGGAGAAGGCATCTGAGAGGAGAAGTGTGGGCATTGTGTGAGATCCTGCAAATAACATTCTGTGCATGAAAATGGTGCTGAGTAACTGCCTCTTCATCCATGAGATCCTGCAGACTGTGGTAATTTCAGGTCTGGAAAGAAGCACATAATGAAAGTCTGAATCCTTAGCACAGGCAGACTGATTTAGATTGCACAGGCATTATGAAGCATTTCCTAGTTACGGAATTCTTCATTTGTAACCTTAATTTTAATGTAACTTTTTTAGCATACCTAAAAATACATGAAAAACACTACTTTTCTCCTCAAATATGCAATATTTCTTGGGTCAGCACAAAAGCTCCCACCTCCCTGTAAATGGTACGTTATAAATACCTTAATAAATACAATAAAAAGCTTTTGGAGAGGATTTCTTCCTTTTGGTTCCAACGAGAGGGGAGTAAATAAAATAATTGATGTGCCCTGTTAGCTGTCGACCAAGTTTCATGTCCAAGTTTCATGTGTCTTTCCTTTGGCATGCACAGAGAAGCAGCGGATTTTAGCACCACGCCTACAGCATCCACCTCCTGACAGCAAAACTTGTCAATAGAGAAGCATTCAGCACTTCATTATTTCTACAACCTGAGTGCATTTGCAAATTAATTGATGTGTGGGAGGAAAGGCATCTGCTATTGTAGAAGCCCTTAACTGTTGCAGCAAAACTAGAAATAAACTGGTTAGCTGTGGTGAGCTGATATGCTGTTGCAGGTGTTGGAGCCTCTTAAGTGGATCTGGTCCATTTTTTCTTGTTGTTTTTGATATTACAAAAAAAACCTCAGTAAAACCCAAACTTCTCACTGAATTGTGACCATGGAAACACCAGCACAATAAAGATAATACCTTGTATACTTCTATATGGTTACTAGCAAGTCGTTTCATATTTCCTGCTGGCTCAGCACCAAAAGATAGTTTTAATTAGGCCTGTAATGAATGACTGGGAGCATTTTAAAGGCTATTAATCTTGTGGTGTAATTGAGTTAATTATAATATCATTATAAGCTCCCATGAAAATAGGATGAAGTGTATTCCATTTGTTTTACTCCTAAAGATATTTCTGAGGTCCCCTGGCTTCATCCCAAATGCTCCCTACTGCAAGTTTTCAACAGAGGAAATTGTAAAAGCATTTCATGTGTCATTGCACCAAACCTTCTGTTGTGCATCATCCCAGGCCCGGGCTCTCTGAGCTGCCTCTTTACTGTAGCTGTAAGTGCAGAGTGTCTTTAGTTGGCATTTCCCAGAGTAGTATTTCCTTGTTTTTCTGCTTTCCGATCAGTAACTCACCCGAGTGTGGCAGATAAGACTAAGAATATGTGATCTATTTTCAGAAATAAAGATTACAGCAGCTTTCGAACTGTTACTCTTTGTGCTGTGGCAGAAAAAGTGTGTAGCAAAAGAGGTGTTTTTTGCAAAGCATATGGCTCTTCCACTCGTTCAGACTACGGTAAGTTTGGGATTTGGTTGTAAAACATCTCTGTGCTTTTTGCACTCTCTAGTCAAGAGTGTGACATCTCCAACAGATGGACACATAAACTTTCCATAATCCACTTCTTTCCCTTTAGAAGAGATGAGATTCTCATCTGTAAAAGTTGTTGAGGAGAACTTAATCTGTCAAAGTTTGTTGTGTGCTTAGATGTGGGGATGTGAAAATGTGATGGGGACACAGCTCAGCACTGGGGTTCCTGCTGTTTCTGGGGTTGTCTGTCTGCAGCTGTGAGGTCAGCCCTGCTTTTGTATGTACCTCAAACCTCCTCAGAGCATTTGCAGGGAGCTTGAGGTTGGACCTCAGGAAGAATTTCTCCACAGAAAGGGTGGTCAGGTGTTGGAAGGGGCTGCTCAGGAAGGTGAAGTTGCCCTCCCTGGAATGGTTCAAGAGACAACTGGATGTGGCACTCAGTGCTCTGGTCTAGCTGACATTAGATTTGGCTGATAACACCCTCCTGTTTGCCTTTTGCAGCCCTGCATTATCAGAATTGTCTTGGTTTAGTGATTTTAAAGTCTACAATCAAGAGTAGTTTCCAACCTTAACCCTGCTAGGATGGTAGAACTGCTTTTTTTTCTTTCAGGAACTTTGCTGGTCCCACTTTTATATTTTCCATCCTCTTGACTATTACAGATTTTGTAAATAGTTTAGAAATGCCAGCTTGTGATGTATGGGCCTCTTTAACATTTCTTTGATTTATGTGCACTATGCTGAAAAAAAGCAGAGGAAGCATATTATTCTGGAAAAGAATGTTGCCAGTCTTCCATTTTTTCAGTCTTAGTTAAAAGCTACACTTTTATCAATCAAACCTGATAGATTCTTTCTGCATTCCCCAAAACATTCATAACTTAACTCTTTGATGTCTAAAGAAATAATTTGCCTAACACTTTTATAAATGTCTGTTTATTTTTTGGGTGTCTAACTTGACATATCTTTTAACCTGATTTTTCAGAAGTTCCAGACACCTGTGGTGATTCCAGAGTTTATCTCTGTAAAAGTCCCTGGTGTTACATGGAAAGGATGAGAGTTAAAACCTCTTACTCAAACTAGTGGTAACAGTGACCTTTAATTTAAGACTTGCTCTTATTTGTGGATGAATATTTTCTGTGGGTTGCTTTATAGTGTCTAGAAAAAGTGGAGAAATTAATCTGATCATGAATATTCTGAAACTGTAGTAGGAATGTTCTTATAGGGAAATAAGCCTCATGCATTCTGTTCCAAAACTCTCCAGCTTCAAGCTTTAATTGCTTGTTGCTAGTGGGGAGGAAATCAGCATTCCCTGCAGCCTTGCTTCAGGATGCCTGCTAGAAGTAAAGGAAGATAGTACCAAAACTAACTATTTAAGGAAGAATTATCTCCTAATTTGGCAGCTTTGGCTCAGTTTAAATAATATTCCTTCAACCCCTTCTGCTGTACAGCAGGGTGGTCACCTTGAATAGAAGAGCATGGTGATGTCGGGTGTAGCTTGGCAGAGCTTCAAGATGGACTGTGGAGTTGTGATCTTCCAATTTCCCCTGCAGGAAGACCCCAGGAGACAGAGGAAAGCCAGGTTTCCCTGTGCTGACAGGAGGACTCTCAGCTGGGCTGTTGTCAGATGCTCAGTATGGTTATCTGCAAGTCTAAAGATACTGTGCATTTTAATTATTGTGCAAGTGACCAAAGCTAAGGAAAGGTGTTTAATAGAAGTTAAAATAATTAAATGTAATGAATTAGGGAAAGAATAAATTAGCAGCACTAGTACTGGGTGTTGTTATTACTGTTCCACTTCTTACCCACTAATGGGCTTCCCTCACTGCCTGTCTCCCCTTTGTCTGGTTGTGCACCTGTGCTGGCTGGATTTACATAAGCTGCACCGTGTAGACATTGTGTTGAAGAATATTAATTTCTTTATTTGTCTGTAAAGTGCTTTGTTTGCTGTAGTAAAGCCCACCCTCAGAGCTGCAAATCAAGGCACGGTGCTGGGCAGTTTGGGAAGTGTTTCTGTACCTGATTGCAGCCCTTTATTCTGCCATTTGGGCTTAAAGTGTCTTCCCATTTCTTATCTAAGCACCTGAGCACCTCCTGTCACAGAGGCAGCAGGTCATTCTTCATACTGACATCCTGCCACCTGAGCCCTTGACACCCAAGATTTAGTCTAGGGCTTTAGAAATACTAATTTTAGCAGGAGAGCAGTGTCTCCAGAGTTCTGGTGGCTGTTTAAGGGGGCACAGCAGTGCTGGGGGAAGGTACTAATTGTGTCCCTGTCTTGGAGTTTTAGTGATGACTTTCCTCTGCTACAGATTATTTGTCCTATACAAAGATAATGCTTCTGTCAAAAAGGAATTAGGATTTTCTGTCAGATATTGGTCATGTGCACTTATTGGGTCTTCAGACTTTAATGAAGTCCATTAAAGGAACACACAATTGTGAATACACCCCACAGAGTGACACTGAGGCCATTTGCCTATTCTGGACAATCTCTGTACCAACCACCTGCCTTGGGCTCAGGGCTACTTGAAAATGCTGCTGTGTGTTACTGCATCTGGTTTTAATTTGTCATTTAGATGCAGAACACAACGTAATAATTCTAGTTTGGTTTTTGCAATTCTGTTGTAGCTGCATATACAATGAAATAAATGCCAGTTCATTTAGTTATCTTTCAGTAAATATGTATGTTCAAACCCTTCAGAGTACCTGGAGGGATAAACATTTTAAGTATAAAATACAGTTATTCTTCTAAAGTGGTAAATAAAGTAGCTTGTAACCCCAGATTATGATTACTCTGCCTCTTTATCCATTTCAAACACTACATCCCTTTAAAATTCAGCCTGGTGGCTGTGTAGTGTCCCTTTGTGTTGACATTATCCAAAAAACAAGAATATGTCACTTCTGTAACTATTAGATGGATTCCAGAATGTTTTTTAAAAAAAGGTGAAGGAGATGTAGTGGCTTTTGCAGAGCCTTTGAACAGTGCAGGTGATTTTATTGGCAGCAAGGATGCAGATGCTGAAGTTTTGACCAATTCCTTGAAGGAAGTGCCACCAGATTTGCTATCTCTGCATGGTAAAAAGCCAAAGACTTGCAAGCAGTATTGGAGTGAGGGAACACTCCTCAGCAGTCATTCATCAGCAGAACTTCAATGTTTTCCAAAGAAAAGGATGGGAGGAACATACTTTAAGTTTGATATCTGACACTAATTAAAACAGCACTCTCAGCAAAACCAGGAATTCAGGGACAATGGAATAAAATCTGTACCAAAGACCAGGCATTAAAAGAGGCAGGGATGTGTATCAATGCATTTCTGTTTCTTATGTCATTATATAGGTAAATAAAAATGTCTCAACTTGGTTTTGAACTTCCTAGGTCAGGGAGGGAGAGAGGAGAGGGATCTGAGAGAGAAGCCCTGTGCAGGGCCATGTTCAGGGCTGGTGTTCCCAGCCTGCTCCATGTCCTGGTTCATGGACCAGGATGAGGCCGTGGCATCTCTGCAATGCAAGTCCCAGCCCAGGCATGAGAGAGGACAGTAAGAGAAGTGTGAGCTCATCATTGTCACAGTTTAGTCAGATCAGGATGTTTAGAGAAAGGTGTAACAACTTTTGCACAGGGATTTAAAAAAGAATGGGGTGGGAGCAGCCTTTGTTCCTGTTGTGGTTAAGTGTTTCTTGCTTAAATATTCTTGTAAACTGGAAGGTGTTTAGGGAGGCATAAATGCTTTTAAAAAAATTAGATTAAAGTGTTCTCATTAAATAGTGAAATAGAGCAAAGACAATGTCTAACTTTGCTATTGATTGAAAAGCCTGCAACATAACTCCACAAGAGGAAAACCAGTGAGTAAAGAAATTGAAGACTCTTCTTTTGTCTTATTGATGCTGTTTTGGTCAAATCAAGAATTCAGCTGTCCTAAAATGATCAAATATTGTTTGGAGAAAAAGAGAATTTCCAAACAGACCTCATTATCTGAAAAAAGTTTAAAACATCAATTAAGGTAGTATAATTTCTCTCTTGCCTACTTTGGTCTGTGGAGATGAAACTGTGGGAGTGTCCTGCTTGCTTGCTCGTTGCTCTTTTCAAAAGAGCAAGTAGAGTTTTATCATAATAGACAAATCCCTTGTTATCTGCAAGGGAGAAGTAGTTTAATGATGAGGGGGAGAGCACTTTGCATCCTAAAGGAGGCAAATGTGCATCACCAGGGTTAGAGTGAACTCAGAAAATGCTACGGTGGGTGAGGATCTGTCAGCCACCTCTCTAAAAGGCATTCCTTGGAGGAATGGAAATAAACTTTACATTACCAAGATCTGAGAAAATGTTTTTCTGTTTATGTATATGGTCAGTAGATATTTACATAAGAATGGAAAAAATAACAGTGTAATGGAAGAAAATCGTTCTTGTGATATCACTTTTTTAAAGTGTGGGTGATTAGAAAGCTTTAATTAATGGCAAAATGTAATGTGCAGTTGTGAGCTGATGTGATCAGTTGCTAATGCTCCAAGTGATTGGGGTTTTTTTCTTTTTCTCTTTTTCTTTTTTCCATGATTCTTACCTTCCTTCAACCAATTTTTGCAACTTTGGATGGCCTTGTCAGTAAGTGCAGTGTGCTTGTTTGGGCAGCAGTCAGCACATGCAAAATCTCCAGCCCATGAATTATGTAAACTAAAGACCTCTAGACCCAGCTTGACTCTAATGATGAAGCTTTAGCTTTCAAAGTTTTAAATGCACACTATCCCCACATCTGTGGTTTTGTAACATTCACTGCAGAGTAACCCCATGGGCTAAGATGGAAACCTGCCCCAGTATGGTCAGTGCTTTTCACCTGAACAAAGGGGCTTTTCCTGCAGGCTTCTGGCTGTAGCAGAAGTTTTCTGTCTGCCCCAAATCTTAAATATCATCTGCACAAGACAGGATTTTTTGGGGAATGGGAAGGTTCTTTCTGGTTATTTTCATTGTTTTAGGAGGTACATTACCTTATTTTTGATAAGAAGAGTCGCTGGGGTAGAATAACGAAAATATATTATGTGATTAACTTCTTTAAAATATTAATGCTTTCAGAGTTAAATCAATTCTGTAATTCTTTAATACACCTTTTTTTTTGTTTAAATAGTTCATGTGAAAGCCTAACATATCTTATTAGATGAAGAAATTGCCCTCCTTACAATTACAGCTGTGAGAAAAGTGACTCCCAAGTGCTTTCTCTGTTGATACTCTTCACTTAGTGAGGAAGATTAAGAGCTGTTAATACATGAATGTAGTTTTCATATACTCAGGAAGACTGAAAATGTGAAGAACCATTAGTGATGCTGTTTTGTTCTAGAAAATACAGCCATGAGGCCATTAACACAGAAAAATAATTAATCTTAAAAAATAATTTAAAAGTGATCCAAGTTCTGTTTTTATTTGCCTTCATGTAAATCTTTTGTACATATTGCAGTGTTACTTTCAGTACCTTTCCTACATTCCTAAGAAGTCACTTTTGATTTTAAAATGTAGAATTCACACATTTACTTGGAACTGCAGTTTTAAGAAAAATATCAGCTATCATGAGACTCATCATAAACCTGTACAAGTTGGCACTGGGGTATATCCTGGCTGCTAAATGTTGTAAATTGATTTTTGTTGTTGCTGGGTTTGATTTCTTGGGTTTCTGAAATAGATTTTCTGTTTCATTTGCATGTATTGGGGAAAAAGGATCGATCCTATTGATTCTATGCAGAGAAGTATTTCATTAGGAAAAGCTTAGTCTCACACAAACCAGGTGGAGTTCCCCAAAGATGGAAAGCGTGGATGCTTGGCTGTAGTGATGGGGAATTCCTTTGCAGCTGATAAGGGAATGATTTGCAGGACTACCTAGTGCTGCACCAGTGCTCATTCCAGTGAGTATTCACCATTGTGCTGCTTTAACTGGACCCAGGTGTCAGAAGCAGAGGGCAGGTTTTTGGGATTGTTACTGGGAATGCCCTCAGCAGGGCAGGTTGGACCATCAGCACCTTGGTGACTTTTGGCCGTGTTGGGTCGTGGGGTCTCAGACCCCTCTGAGGTGCTGGGACACAACAGCTCTGCTGGGCCAGCCAAAGGCTCTGTCACCCCCTGGCTCATGTGCAGCTGGAGCACGTGCCCACAACGTTCTCCCCAGTGTTATTCCAGCCACCAGCATTCCCTGACTTCAGGACTCCTGGAGCTCAGTGTGGTTTCTGTGAATTCATTACCCAAAAAGGGGGTTGTGTCCCATGAGCTCATCTCAGCCTCCCTCCCTGCATGAGCCTTTTAGCACCCACAGCATCCTCTGACAGTACAGTTCAGTACTTTTCCCTAAAGTGGACAGACTGTGTTTGGAAATGGTGTTCTCTTGCTATTAAGCAAAAATTTGGGGGGATTGGTGTGGTTTTAGCTGAGATTTTCTCTCATGGTTGATGCTGGCAGACAAAGGTGTTTATTTTCTAAGAGGAAAAGGGAACTGAATGGCACCTCTATCATCCATCAGACCATGAATCTCCTGGTTTTGATACTTGTGGTCCTGCTTTGGCATTATTTTCAGTCTTGCTTCTGCTCCTCAGAAAAATGATTAAGAAACAATTTCCTGATCCCTTCAGTAAACACCCCCTGTCCCCAAAAAGGAGAGCACTCTGTGCAGTACAGTATGTGATGCTTTAATAATGTATAAATCAAGCTGGACAGAAGCTGCCTGTCAGTTTTATTAACTTTGACCTTTTCTCCCATTATAAAGATGGTTTGGTAAATATTTAATGGCCCTACAGGTTTTGACAGTTGGACCTGCATTCCTAAGAGCAAAGGTAGATTATGAAGACATACTTACAATTAATAAAAATAATTTAATCCCTGGGACTCAGCCTTGAAGGACAAAATTGTGGTTTAGAATCTATTTCTTTTTAATTCCTTTTATAATTTTTTTGGTTGGTGTTTTTATGCCTGACCACTAAATGTCACTAGCTGGGAGGTTATGAAATGTTTTTAAGAGGTTGCCTTTAAAACCCATCTCTGATTAGCACCTCCATCTCTGAGCAAGTGTCCAAATAATGTTGTTTACCTGAAATACATCAGTGAATGGTGTCACCAGCACAAAATGTAAGAGTAAGAAGTAAGATGCAGGAAAGAAAAGGAAAAGCATATTCCCGGAGTTGAAGGGCTCTTTTGCTAGAGCTGTCTTTGCCTTTAATTCCCTGCATATTGCACTCCCTGCACATTCAGGTAGTGAAGATTGAAAACTAAGCCCCTGACACTGAAACATCGCCTTTCAAACATGGACCCTCCATTGCTCTCATCGATTTTTTTTCATTTCAGAAAACTGCCAGAGAAAAACAAATTTGAGCAAAATCCATTGGTTGGGGCAATAAAATCCCCCCCTTCCCTGGTGGAGCTCAGCTCTCTCCCCATTAGGAACGTGATGTGTCTTCATGTTGTGCCACAGCCCAGCTCCCGTGGCAAAGCAGCCAAGGGAACCAGGGGCCTGTTAGAAATCCTTATGGATGTGCTGAGCAGTGACATCTGAGTCAAACTGGCTCAGGAGATCACCTCCCTCCTTTTCACTCAGTCCCTGTAGAACAGCTTAGTCTAAGACCACTTTGTTTTCTGAACACTTTTAAATCAGAGTTTCCTGACCATAACCCATTTTTTATGTGCAGACCATGGGGTTAGAGGTGTTAACGTGTGAAACAGTTCAGCTTTTTCAGAACAAATCTTCAGACAATTTAATGAACACACAGATCTAGGTACTGGAATGATGCAGGAAATTACATTTGTCTGACACTGAAGCTTCCTCCCCTTTCCAGTTCAAAAATGGGGAACTCAGTATGTGATTGAAAGTGTTCAGAGGAGAATTTTAACTTGTTGCACTTGGAGGTGGTTGCAGGACACGCAGAGCCCTGTAGCTGTTCTTAAATCTGGGAGCTGTGGGAGTGCACTCAAAATCCTGCCGATTCATGTTGTGTCCTTCAGAAATTTGTCTTTTACTGGCAAGGAAAAGAAAAGTTTAGAGGAGAAAGCTACTGAATGTGAATTGTTCTGCAGTGCTATGGAGATGTGTGAGCAGGTATTTTAAAAGCAAGATTTTTCTTTACAGTGGTAGAACCTCCTTTGCAAATGTTTTGTGTTTTTATGTTTAAGAATAAAAAGAGGAGTATTATTTCTAAAAAGCTGGTTTATATTGTGAAAGGGTTGCATCTGTCTTCCTCTTATCATCTTCCTGAAGTGAGAATGCTTAGTCCCTAGAGAGGAGCAGCAGTCTCAATGTTTAAAAGCAAGCCCAAGTTTCAAGAGAGTTAGACTTGAGAGGAAGTCCTTGATTCATCATCTCACTTGCCCTCATGCACGACTTGCTCCTCATACCCATTTCAGAGCAGACTTTTTCCATGTGCTTTTGTCCCTATTGTCTTCCACCAAGCAATATATCTGAAATATCACACATTAACTTCCTGACTGGCTGTAATTTGAATCAGGTGCCACAGGTAGCAGAGGTCTGACACAGACAGTACTGCAGTGGTGTGTATTTTAATATATATATGTTTTTTCTTACCCAGTTGCAGTACCATGCTGGGCTGGCATCTGGCCTTTTGAATCAGCAGTCTCTGAAACGTTCAGCCAACCAGATGGGAGTCTCTGCAAAGCGCAGACCAAAAGCCCAGCCAACAACTCTTGTCCTGCCTCCTCAGTAAGTAATGGAATATTTGGAAGAGTTTTTTTGCTGGAGGGGTGACATATTTCTTATTAACTTACTGTTTTTTTTGGTTTAATGTTCAATCATAATAATAAGCAACCTCATACCTGCAGTTTTGTTCCATACACATTCTCTTTGTAGCAGGTCACTAAAAAACTTTTTGCAACACGAGCTTGTCATTGAGGAATGAAGCTCACCTGATTAGTATGACTTGGAGCTTCAAGTAGGACTTTGCTGAAGGTCCTGAAAGACTGAAGCCAAAAAGTCTTTGGTGTGAGTACTTTCTCGGCAAACGTCTGTTCTGAGTCCATCTGTTCACCATATGTTAATTTTGCATCGGATCTAAACCTCTTTTACAGGTGACAAGCAATTATGAGGACACTTAGAAACTGTTTGAGGACAGAGGGTATCAATGCTTTAAGCAGGCTGTGTGTAGCAATGCCATAAACAGAGATGTACACAACGAAGCTTATAAATTAATAAACTGCCTGAAATATTTAGTTACATGTAAGAAAATGATTATTATGAAGAAAATGGAGTGCTAAGCAATTGTTCATTGTGCTGAGCATCCGTGTAGTTTGTGGAAACTGCCTGCTTTTCTTCACAAAACAAGAGTCACTGATGTATAAACACTGTGCTACCAAAAACCTCGTAGTTGCAATAATAAAAGTCCCTGTTGTCACCAGATTTCACAGGTGTATGTTTAGTGAGTTTTTTCCTTAAAGGAAACATGAAAAAAATCAGAGTCAATAGAGCTTTTCCCTTGTATATTAACTTTAAAGTGCTGGTAATGCAAGAATCCATAAAATGCTCTATTGTTTTACCAATATATCCAACAAAGGAGAGCCCTTCACAGGGGGCTCCAGCAGTAGTTCAAAAGCAGGTGTTGTTTCTCTGATATGTGTGATGCAACAGGGGTATCTTGTGGCAAACTGATTAGTTTTCCTCCTTTGTTGGGGTATCTGGAGCTTCAAATAGACTTCTCCAGGCAGTCTGTAAACTGGAGTACTGTGATATCAGTTGACACAGGGTTTTTTTCAGAGGCCTTAAAATATTTTGGTGGGTTTTGTTTTATTTCTTAATCATGGCATCTCTAGTTAATAGAAATATATATATGAAGAGCTACTTCTATTTTTGCATAGAAAAATCTGTTCTTAAACAGTTGCAGCTGTATAAATCTTAATGTGAGATACATAATATACACATTTGTATTATGTGTCTTGTTATCTGTAGATGATTTTCCTTTAGTGGTGGATTTACCTAGGATCTGCAGATAGACTGAAATTTTAGTGTGGTAGCTAAACTTTAGCCAGTAGTTGAATTATGTTTCAGTATCTTATTACCACTTCCAGCATTATTCACAGGGAAAATGTGTTTCTGCTGAGCTGGCCCTTTATCTGTCACTGGTTTCCTCCTCTCTGGCTTCTCTTTGACCTTTCCAGATTTGTTCTTGTTTGCTATCTCGGTGTGTCTTAAGAGAATAATAGTGATATTAAGGCAAATCAAATACCAGTTGGGCTCAATATCTTGTTTCCAACACAGAGTAGAAGCAGATTATGAAAAGACTTATGAAAATAGGTTTATGAAGGGTATTTAAAAAAGAAAAAAAAAAGGTGTGACAAATGGATTTTAATATCTTGATTTTGCTGTAGTTTCATGCAAATAGTGATGAATCATGCAGGTTTTTTTTCCCCTTCATTCTTTATAAAATGCTAAAAAGAAAACATCCAGCTGCAAAACTACAGATCTCCTTGAAAGGGCATCCTGCATACTAATATTCCCATGGCAATTCAAGGTTTATTTTTTCTTTAGTTTTATTAATTCATCAAGAAAGGGGTAACTATTTCTTGGTCTATTTTTGCTTTGATATATGCTATTAAAATTAAGTTCAGTGAAAAGTCACTGGGCTGAGTAACAATGAGTCAAGTGTTTCTTAAATGTTGTTCAGAGCAACTGTATTATCTAGAGCTTTTCTTAAAACAGAAGTAGTTGAAACCAGCTGTATGCCAAAATGTCATTTTAGGAGAGCAGGTTGGAGCAAATATCAACACTGCAGTAATTCCTGTCTGCCAGCAAAGGAATGCAGGAAACAGTTGCTCAGGAGGTATCAGAGGTGATGATTTGGGCAAAGACTCTCCTAAAACCAGTTTATTCTTATGCAGATTTTGCACATGGCTAGTTTGCTAGTAAACATGTCTACATTTGAGTTGAATGTAGTATTAGAGGGCAGGTTACTAATCTGTTTATTTATGGTCCTTTTCCTTGAAGAAACTGCATGAGTAACTTTTGCTCTTGTGCTTTATGTTCTGGGTGGCAGTGGTGCGAGCTGAGCAGTTTTCTTGCTCAGCCAGGTCTTTGATCTTTGCTGCTGGGGCGAGACTTGGGTTGTATTCCACAAACTAAACGTACCCAAATGGTGTTTCTCCTCATAAAGGGGGTGATACAGCAGAAAAATCAAGTTTAGTGTCAGTTCACTGTTCACTTGAGCCTTCAGTCTCTCTCTCTGCTCTGCTTTTCTTCATTCCTCTCCAAAATGCCTTTTTTTAAAAGAAACCAAACAAAGCAAACCCAAGCCTGTCTCGGAGGCTCAGCCATCTCTTCCTACTTTACGCTCACAGAAGGAGCTGGAGAAAGGGTTTTGCTGGTGGCAAAAGGGATTCTTGGTGGGCTCTCACCCCTTTTCCTCCTCAACCTCGGCCACCTTCTGATGTGCTCTGGTTTGGAGGTGAGAAGCTCTAGTTTTTCACTAGTAAATGTCTGAAACAGCAGCAGCAATTTTGAGTCCAAAAGGTGGTGTTGCAAACAGAAGTTCTCTGCCCTGTGTAACCACTATAAGGAAGATCTACATTTTCTCACTATTTGTTATTTCTAAGGGTGCTGAGGAGTTCTGAAGAGATGCCTTTTGGTGTTCAATTTTGCTTTTCAGTATTGGTTTTCCCTGGCTCTGAAAGTGCAGAAAGGAAGGCTGGATTGATGCATGTCTCATTCCCAGCCAAATGATCTGTGTGAGAAAATGACTAACTGCTGGCTGCTTTCTGTGCCTGCTTTGTCCCTCCTTCTGTCTTCTATTAACAAGACATCTCCCTGTACGTGCTAATGGATGCGTTCCCTCACATGCCTCTCATCTGGCTGCTGGTTCCTTCCTTCTGTTAAGGAATCTCAAGGCAGTGTTTGCTGAAGTGCTGAGAGCTGTCAGCTCCTTCTGAGTGCCTGGGGAAGTGCCTGCCTGCAGCCCTGCTGGTACCCAGGGCGGCTGCTCCTGCTTGGGAATCAATAAATAAAGACAATAAGAAATGACGACGTTGCTTTTGTTTTCCTCTTGAAATGTAGTAAGTGGTGCAGTTAATTAATCTTGTATTATTTTGCTTGGCACCACATCTCAAAAGCAAATTTGCAGTTATGAAGTTGTCTCGGAGAGCCTGAGGAAGCAGAATTCTCTCAGGGGATGCTGAAAGCAGGGAGCCCACAGGGGTAATTCCTGCTGCTGGACCACCCTGCTGGGATCCCGGGGAATCTGGTGTGTCAGTGTCCAGCTGGAAAACAACAGCAATGAGCCACTGGGAGCTGGAGAAGGAAGAAAAGAGGAAGCCCAGGATGTTGTCTGTGTTCTTACAGCAGAGTTCAGTGGCACACACAAGAGGGTCAGTTAGTTTTAATGGGAATTTTTAGGGGTCTCGGTTGCAAACTCTATGGCTTTGATAGCTCTGTTGCGTGGGGCTTTCTCAGTGCTCCCAGATCAATCATCAATCTTCTTTGTCTGGAAGAAAATTGCCAGAACAAGAACTTGATCACCACAGAAGGTACTGAGACTCTTGCCCTTTATTGTGCCTTTTAGGGTCATTTGTTGTCACTTTGTGGTTTTGGAGAAATAAACACACTATAAACAATAAACAAGTGGAAGTCTGGCTCTTGTTTGACAACTTCAGACTCAATGAACAGAGAAGTTTGAGTAAAAGAGGATGCAGTTTTTTTGTTTTAAGGCTCTTCAGCTTGTCTTGTAAATCTCTTGTGGTCTGATGTATGCCCTGACATGACAGTGAAAATATTGTAATAGGTTGAGTAAAAATTCTGTGAATTTGTACTCTGTGGCTAAGAGCAGAGCAGCAAAAATTACTTTTCTCTTTTTTTCTTTCTTTTTTTTTTTTTAATGAAGGAAAAGACAGTGCTGCCCATGATACTGTTCAAGATAAATGAGAAAAAAAAAATCTGTGGAGATAAGTTTTCTTTTAGGAGATAACAAGGACCTGGGGATATAGAGACTCAGAATGGCCAGTTTGTTTCTGCTCCTTGTTCTGGGTGAGATGGAGGAGGTCTCTGATCTGCTGTCTGCACCTCAGAATTCATCTGGGTGATTCTTCTAGAGAAGAAGGATTTAGTCAAAAGAAGTCTATGCTTTCTGCATCCTTTGGAGCTGCATTAGCTAAAGATGCTCCAGAGTGAGTGGTCTCCTTAGAAGGTTGATTTCCTGGCTCAGCAGGTATTTGTTCATCTGGATTTGGAACAAAACTGTACAGATATCCCAAACTCTTGTGTTTATTGGAGCTTGATTCAATACCAGCATAGACAAAGTGTTGTTCTGTCATAGCATTAATGTCTTACCTGTTTAATGGTTCTGTCAAATAATTAGTTCTGTCAGATTCTGTTGGCTTTGGTCAAGAGCTTTCTTCAGGATACTCAAATGAGTCTTAAGGAAGGATTTAGTATTAAATTAAAAAGTCGCTGGTTTTAACATTTATATATATTTATATATATAAAAAACTATATACCAAGTCATCAGATGTGCCAAAATAAATTATTTGGAACTTAACTTGTATAATTATCACTTTTGCATTAAAGAGAAATCCTGATGAGCTCTTTGCCAAAAGTTTTTTGGAGGAAAGTGTTTTTTCAGCATTTTGTTTTATAAACAGCATCTAATTGCTTCCTATGTTCAGGGATTTTCAGTATGTAAGAAAGAGACAGGTTATTCTTAAGGTAATGGCAAAGCATGCTTAAGCCAATAAATGTTTATAAGTTTTGTATGTTTTAAGGGAACTTGTTTAAATTATGCTGTGTTAGTCCCTTCCAACCCAAACCATTGTGATTCCATGAGGAATCTGATTCAGTTCAGTGTGACACCAGGTGTAGGGGTGGGGTTATTTATCATGCCAGTGTTGTTATTGCCATAATTCATTGTCAGGAGCTGCACTGCAACCTTTGGGCCTCCACCTGAAGTATTCAAGAGTAGAAGAGTGAAGTGTGTGGCTGTATTTTCTGTTTTGAGAAAAGAAATCAGAAGTTCTTTGTGCAGTTCTTTGCCTGTACTGGCAGAGCTGCATTAAGTATCAATATTCATTAAATACCACGGAGATGATAATGTAATAAAGCAATAATCCTCAGGCCCACATCTATTCTTCTCTCCAGAAGAGCTGAGGTTGAGAATGTAATTAAAGATTAAAACTCTGTTTGCATTCTGGAACATGGAGATATCTTTTTGTACATGATGGGGAATTGTATTAATAAGGAAGAGATCAGTTTTCAATAACTTTCAATACTGGGAGCTCATTTCATATCCCTGTTCATGTTTAAGTTTCTCACGGAATTCCTTTAGCTTGATTTCAGCCAGACAGTGCAACAGGAGCTGTAAAAGTACATGTTGCTGAAACATGTGACCCTTTTGCTCCACAAATTAATCTCCTTTTATATGAAAGAAAAAAAGATTAAAAATTAGTTCTTTATGTTGTAAGACAATAATATTTACAAGAATAAGTTTAATTACTTTGCAGCTGTGTACCATGTCGACCGAACATTAATTTTAGTATTTGGTGTCTTGTGCACAGTTTGGGTCACGTCATTGTGCTGTTTTCTTTTTATTTGTAGTAAATTGTTGAACTCCTGTTGCAGAGCTCTTTTGTGAAGCTGTTTTAGTGGGAGTTGCAGTGTATTTTCATTTATCCCTGACTCCCATACTGGTTGCAGTGTGTGCAGGGGTTGTGTAGCCAGGACAGGGAAATCCCAGAGCTGGGGAAGCATCTCCTTTGACTGAACCCATCTGTGTAACAAATTAGGAGGGACAATCCCAGGGTGATAACACATCATTAACGTGTCTTGAACTGAGTTTTCCGAGGGAGCAGCCCTCGGGTGGGTGCTGCATTGTCCTTTCTGGATTTCAGATGTAAAACAAGTGAGTGACAGTCCTTGTCATTTGGATGAGAGCTGAGTCTAAGCTTTTAAAGACAGATTTTTTTTTTTTCTTTCCCAGTTGCCCATGTCAGCAGCAGGGACAAATGTTCCAGAGCTCTGACTGTTGCTTTATCCTGCTGCTTTGGGTGTGTTTTGTTTAAATATGGTGGTGTGGTGGGAATGGTCTGCTGTTAAAAGTAATGGCAATCTGTCTCAGTTATATGGTATTTATTGTTTAGCACTCAGTGTAGTGTAGCTGGAAAGAAAAAACTCCACAATACAGTTTTGATTTCATGAAGGGCTTTATTAGGCAACTCCAGAGAGATCAAATCCAGCAACAAACCAGGGATATAAAAGTGGTCATCTCACTATTTGTAGCCAAAGATACCTTACCAAACTCTGCTCCAAAAAAGAAGGGACTAATCCAGTTGAAATTTTATTTCAGTGTAACAGGTAAATTTTAAAATAGGTGTTCTTAAATAGTTTGATGTCTCTGCTTTGTTTTCAGTACTGTTCACTTGGGTTATGTAGTTAACTTTGGGACTTCACAGGTGCTTTGTAGCCTGTTTAGATACCAAAAAACTCGAGCTTTGCTGCTCTATGCATCCTTAGAAACACAATTCTTTTAAACATTTTAATCTTGATTTAATCTCCTAATGTGTTGATATATCTGACAGCAGGGGTTTCTTCAGTAATCTTCTTTGTTTTGTTATGCCAAATCAATGCTTTTTTTTCTTTTTGGCGGTAGTTATATGCTGAATTTAATTTCATTCCATTAAGTACTATGCAGCTGCATATTTTCTTACAAAGTAATTACAGAAAACCAGCAGGCATTGATCAACACAGATTGTCCAAAGGAAATAGTTCAACTAAAACTAAATGTTCCTTATGATATTCATTAGCAAGAGAATAATTTCTGTCCATACAATACAAAAGGATCTTGGCTGTTGCTTTATCCATAGTAAATTACTGTAATATGCATTAAAGAACCACAGAATGGTTTGGGTTGGAAGGGACCTTAAAGCCCATCCCATTCCACCCCCTGCCAGGGCAGGGACACCTTCCACTATCCCAGGTTGCTCCAAGCCCTGTCCAGCCTGGCCTTGGACACTTGCAGGGGTGGGGCAGCCACAGCTGCTCTGGGCAGGAAGCTCTGGTTAGGAGGTAAAACTTCACACTGTGTTTTAACATGGAGGAAAAATCTATTTTTTTAATTCACTTTTCAACAACTCTTCTAACCAAGTACTGTGGGATGAGAGTGCATGCAATTAAGATTTCACAATTTCTTTACTGTGTGTAGAGCTCTTGTTTTGAGTGTGTTGTGAGCCACCGTGGCCCAGTGTGATGAGCTCTGTGCACATGCCTCTCATGGAGACATGAGCCAGAAAGCACCTGGGGCTGGTGGCTGTTGGTATTTTGTTGTCATATCCCACAAATAATCCCCCAAACAGGATTATTGTGTGATGTGGAGCCCTGTGTGACCGAGCACAGCCATTTGAAATCATTCCCATCTACTTTGGGGAAGATTAACTGGAACACTGTTTGGGAAGCAAAAAAGATGAATCTTCTTGGAGACTCTGGGCCGTGTCCCAGCGTTGATCTGCTGTTTCCAGAACAGGCACAGATGCAGAGCAGCAGACCCTTAGTGAGTTTAGAGTTAGTGGGGACCTCAGCTCTGTTGTGAAAGAACAAATTTCTGACTCTTTGATGTATGTTTGCCTTAAAGGTAATGTTTGTGTGAGAACCGTGCCATTAAAAGGTGGCAATTAATTAAAACTGTTCCACAGTCCCAACCATTAGGAGATGCCCTTGCAGCATTTAGAGCAGAACATTAATATTGCACTGTAGGGAATCCCTGTACTTTTAGTAAAAAAGAAAGTTATGGATGAAGATTTTAATGTGTAATTAAAGACTGCAAATACTAGTTTAACTGCTTGTTTCTGTGTCAAAAAAGTTAAAAAGAACACAAACTACGTGTGGTTGAGCTAATTAAGACAGTGAAGAACAAGCTAGATAAGAGAGGAAATTTGTATGAACCTAATAATGATATCAAAGCTTTTGCTAAAGCTGTGATTTTATAATAAGATTGCTTTAACCCCCCCCATTCCCTTTTTTTTTTAGCTTTGCTATTTGGGGGATGGGGATTCGAGGCTGCTTGACTGCAGCAGACAATCAATCTGAAAAGAATAAATTAAAACTGCCTCTTGCCAAATTCAAAAATGTATTACAGCAGATGTTTTCATCTGCATTGGTTGTATATTCCCTTGTCAGAGATGAGGAGCAGGAAGAGCAGAGCTGGAATAAGGTGGAGTGAGGTCTTTACATTTTGGTGGCTTAGCCAGACCAGCTTTATTGGATAATCATATTGTGTAATGTGATATAAGCCCTTTGTGGATGTATTAATTAGTGACTTTATTTTTGTACCTTTACAAAGTAACCTTTGTCTGTCTGAGAGGAGAACTAAACAGCAATAGTGGGAGGGGAGATAAAAGTGCTTTCAAATGGGAATCTTGTACCCTTGAGCAGAAGGAGTGTCTAGGTGTGTGTCACAGGAAAAAAACTTCAGAAATGCAAAATCTTATCTGAAAATAAAGGCAATGAAAGCCCCCTGTAGTTTCAGCAGTAACTCTCCAAAGGGGGACGTTTTCCCAAGTGATGAACTGCACCATGGGGATGTCCTGGGAGCTCAGGGGGCTGTTCCCATCCCTGGGGACTGTGCTGGTGCTGGGCTCTGGCTGTGCTCGTGGCTGGACTGCAGGAGGATGTGAGAGGATGCCTAAATGTCCCCTCTAACTACAGAGGATACAGAAAAGAACTGCTTTGCTTTGCTTTCTTTACCTGCTGTTAAAAATAACTGTTATTACTTTTTAATTTCACTTTAGGGCATTCTCTGGGTATTTGTGTGTTTACAAGGAACCCTATGGATGGGTTAAATGAGAAAAGCTTGGGGTAGCAAATTCCAGCTGATGACTTCATAATTTTCTCCTCTAAATATAATCTTCACTTAAAATGATTGGAAGTATTTTGGTACAGTTGTTTTCTAGTTCCATTTTCCCAACACACAGTGGGAAAAAATAAATAAAATTGAACCATTAGAAGTTTCACTGGGTGAAGTGACTCCATTTTCATCCCTTTATAGATGCTGCTCTACTGTTATTTCCATTCTTGTTAGGTTAATTTTGGAAGGCACTTGCTCTTTGCTGGGCAGGTTTTACCTACACAGGAGTAAGACCATCCTTTCCATTTCAGTGATGTTACTCAGCAGTGTGTGTGTGTGTTAAGGTGAAAATAAGTGTATCAATAGTGAGGTGAACGTTGCTAATTGACATAGATACATTTACCTCATTGTTTGCATGTTTACCCAATTCTTGCCTTTGCATGGGTAACATAGAGAGTAAAAACTGGACAGGGGAGACCTTGTTAACACTGGCAGACTTGGCTTTGGCTTTTTTCTGTGGCTGCACACAGTGTCTTTATTGTCTGTGAGTCATGGCCGGGGGAATCCTGTAGTAAGCCCTCTAATTTTAGCAACCAAAAGCACTTCCATGCAGCAGATTTTGCATTGAAATTAAATTTATGCTTTTGTGTTGCTCAAGATTGTTTTTTGAAACTGGGAAAGTAAGTAAGAGTTTGGCACAGAGTTTGTGGTAAAGTAGTGAATCACTTATTTAACGTTTACTGAGCTTACCTGGAATGAAATGAAATGAAGATTGTATTCTGTGTAGGATCATTATGCTCCATTGTTGCCTGTAATGCTTTCATTCCCTCCCTGTCAGAATGGGGTTGTGGAATAGTGTTCAGCCTTTTCATTCTGTGCCATGTGTGTTTGAAAGCACTTAAAGGTGCAGAACCTCCTAAGCAAGTTCTTGCAGAGCAAATTGCTGTTTTGTTGAGTTGTTCTGTGCCTCAGTTTCCCCGAGGAAATGGTGAGAATTTTATCACCTGGAAGCTGTGCAGGAATGTTGGGAGTGACTCAGCAATACTGGTACAAAGCTGGGATAAGAGGAGGCATTAACCTAAAGGCAGATGCCTTCATCCAGGGAAAGAGTCTGGACTCCTACTTTTTATTTTTGGTTGTTCAAGACCAGGTAATTTTTTTTTAAAATCCAGAGTCCAGGAGTGACACCTGAGGAATGAATGACCAGATAATTCCTACTTGCAAGGCCTCATAGGAAGCTCTGAGTATCCACTGTCAGCATTTGTTGTGATAAGTGAGTGGTGATGTATTATCCTGTATCCTTTGTGTTCTTGCCTTTAGGTGCTCATTTCAGTGATGGAAGACAAAGTGCCAACACATGAAATAATTACACACAAGCCTGGCTGGAGCCTGTCAGTGTGTGTCAATCTGCCTAAACTTCTGTGGCCTCTGAATTGTTGAGCTCCTTAGCTGATTGTTCTATTCAGTGTTTGGTGTTAAAATCAAATGTGCTCTAGGATGTGGCAAAAAACACCCTAGGTTTTGATGTGTTTCAAGTCAGAATGTAATATGTGTCCAGAATAGCCCTGCAAAGCTGAGCTCCCCTGAAGCCAAAACCCAGGCTTTTCTACTTGCCTGTTTTACATGCAGAACCTTCTTTCATTTTGGCTTTTGCATTTTGACAGTTGCTCAGCAGAGATGATGCTTTTGCTCATGACAGATTTGTGTGTGCCACGGAGACAGGTCTTGAAAAGAGCTGAAAGCCCACTGCTTGTGAACCCTTGAGAAGGACAGTTGGAGGGCAGTGGCTGATGGAAGGAGAAAACAGATATTTCTGAAGAAACTACATTAAGTAATAATTTAAATTATAGTAGCCTGCTTAAAAATCTCACAGTGAGAAGCTGGTGAGTTAATTGAAAGGAGGGCTACAAGGAGGAGTGCTTGGCTTTTAAAGTAATAGTTGCATGATTTTTTTAAATCTGAAATTTGGCTTGAAGACAGTTTCTCTGTTGATGCTTCCATGATCTTTTCTAGTTTGAAAGTTGCTCCTCATTTAGACCAAAAGTTCCTTCTTCAACAACATGATTTTACAGCATAGTAGATGATAAGCAAATTTAATGCTTTCTAATCTTAGGTATTCCTAAGGAAGTAAAATGGATTTCTTGACATGACAGAGCAATGGTGGCTCTTGTATCCCTCTTGTAATATGAGCTTGTGGACACAAAATGCCAGGTAGAACTATTTTAACATGTGATTATGCTTTTAAAATGAAAATTTATTTTCAGAGCAAAGATAGCAACTTTAACACCACAGACAGAAAATCAATTATAATTTTTGCTAGTACAACTAAAATATTATCTGCTGCTGCTAATTTCTTTTTGTTGTTCTACAGTTGCTGTCTTCCCTCAATTTTTTATTAAGTCATCGATAGGGATAAAGATTCTGATATTGAAGCCTGAGTGTTGTAATATCCTTCTTTCTGTTCTGCACTGTACTTTTGCATTTCTCAGAAGTGCCATGATCAAATAATCTGTTTCTGTGCTGTGTATTAAAGCCAGGTAATTTTTGGTGTCTTAGGCATTGCTCTCCACCAAAAAGCTCTTAATTCAAGTGAACAGTCTGCTTTTGCACTAACTGCTTTGTTGAAGTGTCAGTAAATAAATACTGGATCTTCAAGGTGTGCATTTTGCAAATCTCTCAAATTCTTTCTGCTGAAATTCTCAACATATCTTAAAATGCTGGTGGGAAGAAGGTACACAGAGAACCTTGTTACTGGATGGTCCATAGGTTTCAGGTTATTTCAAATATCTCCTTATCTCTTAACCTGCTCTGGTTTGTTTCAGAGAGTTTCAAGGATGAAGTTGTTTTCTCTCACATAAGGGCTCTCCATAGTTGACTTCTGTTGTTTTCAGATCCTAAATTAGTGCTTCTTTCCCATCTCTTGAGTGTGAAGGAGAGCCTGTACTGAGCAAAGTTCAGCTCTGAGTGAGCAGAGCATCTCCAGATGTCAGGTAGCACCTGACATAACACTGGGTCCTATTTGTACACACATGTACTTTGGGGGGTTTTAAAGCCCTTGGAAAGAATAAAATGAGCCATTTGTTTTGTTTGCCCATGTTTTGGTGGTTTTGCTGTTGCTGACTTCTCACCACTTGACTCAGCTGATGGGATGGGGTGCAGGACACCAGTCAGTGCAGGGAGGTTCTTGGTGGTGGATGTAATTTCATTTGTTTTTTCTCAGTTAAGCTTTCTCTTCCAGCCTTCCCATCTTTTCAGAGTTGTTGTGCAATATTTGTCTCATTGTGTCTTTTGCCAAATAGTTACTCAATACAATCAATGGCAAATACTTTGTCTCCTTTTTAAAAATGCCTCTGACTTGCTCTTAAGAACGGGTGCCATTAGATGAATGCCAGTGGAGTTTATATTTTGAATCTGCAGGAAACTTGATGATTGCAATTAGGCAAAAAAAGTGAAAATAATAAAATAGTGAAAGAAAAATCAAACACAGAAGTGCACATCAGTGCAGTGAGGAGTGAAGGCAAAAGGAGCATGGGTGGGGAGCTCCCTTAAAACATCTACAAATTCACCAATGTTTGAAAGTATAACTGCAGGAAGATCTTTTGAGCCAATAGCTACCATGTGGTAATATTTTATCTGTTTCTGTAGGGCATAGGTTTCAACTGGTTGATTCACAGTAGCTATGTGGGAGCTAATTAATCATATAATTTGCTGTCATGTTACTGGGTGAACCTGTATCCTGGTAGCAGCATGAATTTGAGATAATGGTTTCCTAATGATTGATACAGCCCTAATGGCCCTGGCACTCGTGGTTGACTTCAACGTTCCTCTGGTGGCTTTTAGAAAAATCTTTGATATGAGGTTCCCCTTAATGAACGTTCTCTCTGCTAATACAGGTAGTTTGCAGTTGTGTGGATTAATACAGCTGAGCCCCTTTCTCTTCTTTATCCAGTATATTTTTAATTAAAACAGCGTATTAACAATAATACATTGGTAGGTTGTGTACATGTATTCATTATGAAACTGTTCTGCAGCTTTTACTCTGTGATGAAGCAAATTTGGGTTGTTTTGTTGGGTTTTTCTAATTTTTAATTGGGTATGGGTTTTCAGACTTTTTCCTAGGAAATGGCAGAGCTCTGTATTAGGTGGAAGACTTTAGCAGGTTTGCTTAGAGAGTTTTTAATTAGAAAAATATTGAATTCTTCCACAAGAAACCTTTAAGCTTAAACAGTGTAACTGTAATGTAAACAGCTGTCTCGAGAAAAGGAAAAACAGAAACAGGATGTTTAAAACAAAAAGAAGAGTAACCTTGCCTTAAAATACACTGTCGTTTATCTCCAAATTTAAAATTTTGTGTGTGTGCAGGGAATGTCTTTAGTCAGTGTAAAAATCTAATTAAATCTTCTCATGGCAGTGATTCAGGGCTGACCCTCTCTTTACTGGAGCACCTATTAGAATAATAAACCACTCCCTGCTGAGAGCCACTGGCATTGACAGACAGGCCAGACACTGGGGCTGCTGATCAGAAAGGGTTCATCAGGCTCGTGTTGTCTGCAGGGTCTGCAAGAAATGTTTTATTGGCCCTTCCCTGGCAGCACTTTCGAGTTGTCGTTTGGCAGAGTGCAAATGCTGGCTTTTGACCAAGTACAGTCCCAGGGACAGGTGGATTATTTCATACCACTCACTCATATTACAGTGGACAGTCTTCCTTTTTTCTTTATTTGCTTTTAATAAAGGACTGTGAATGCACAGACTGTCCTTTCTACATTTTTTTTCTAATCTCTGCCTATTTACTGTTAGAAATTAACTCACAATTTAGAATTTCTTCACTTTGAATAACCGATTTGACATTCCTTAAGGGAATTTGCTTGTCACAAGTTTTGAGCTCGATAGTCATGAAGTAGGTAGGGAAATGTATTTAGGAACTGAGCTAGGCACTGTTAATTATCATATTTGTACTTACCTTGGGAGATCTGCATTCCTTGGATTTCACTTGGGCACTTCTCTCTCTTAATTCACCTACATAAACAGAATCATGTTATTTTTTAGTAGGCTGAGCTTTTCTCCCTGATTGCACCAGACCTGGTAGTTCTGCAGGGCTTATTCTACTTTAGCTATATTTGGTATTAATGCTAGCTTAGGTTTTACTTTTTAGAGAAGCTCTGCAGGTGATGTCAAGCGATGCAGGTACAGGACTACACTTCTGAATTTCTGTATTTCTTACTGTGGTACTTGGCTTTAGTCCAGCTCTCAGCCCCATGGAAGACTTTAAACTCCAGCTCTGAGGCTCCACCGTTTCAAAAGCCACAGTGAACTTAAAACCTGTCTGATCTCTGCTGGGGCTGCACATGATCCTTGTGTGAGTGGAAATAACAAATGAGAGGGGAATCTGGTTACAAGAGTGGGAAAATGGCCAGAAAGGTGCAGTGAATTTCTGCTGTTGCTTTGCCGCCATGTCTGGGCTGTGTTCACCAAACCCAGGAGTTAGAGCCATGATTAGCCCTTTCCTTTAATCAACTTTCTTGTTCAAGGAGAGAGTTTTTCTCAGAGAATTTCCTCAAGGGAATTCGCCCTCCTCCCCCACGTTGACTTTCAGCGGAAGCAACGCAATTAATTTCCATAAGCCCTGTAAAAAATCTCAACCTAAGGAACAGCTTGTCATGCTGGAGGAAGAAGTGATGAAAGCATATTTTTTATAAAATAATGTTTTTGAAAGGCTTGTCTCTCCTAAATGTTTGTACTGGGAGAGTCTTGAGTTTATAAATGCCTAATTGTACTTGTTATCTTCAGTTTTTCTACTGAAGTGTGAAGATGACCTTGAAGGAGTCTTTTGATAAACCTATGAGTTGTAAGATAGATTTTTATATCTCTAGTATCACAAGCAGATCGAAGTACTTGGTCAGAGCATAATTCTGAAGAGCTAAAAACCAGGACTAATTATGAAATTCCCTCAAGAAAACTTAAAGTAAGTGATCACTAAAGTTGAAATGGGTAAAGGTTTGTGTAAAAAATTGCAGTGGGCTGTACAATGTTTATATCTCATCTTTTCTGCTTTTTTTTTTCACCTTTGCTTCCCTGTTTATTACAGAAGAACAAATTGATCTTAAGGATCCTTAGAGGCTGATATCAAGTATCCTAAGTACCCTTAGAACTAGTGATATTAAGACTTGCCTGTTCATACCACAATTTGTAATTTTAACAAAGTGCTACATCTTGAAGAGGATGATTTTTTTTGAGTGGCTGTTTGAAGTCTATTGATGAAGTCTAAAATTTGAGTCTTTACTGGCTAGTTCTGTGTATTTTGGTCCTGTGTAGGAAATGGTCTGCTCTGCTCTCCTGTTTTGATACATGAGCTATTCTCCAGAGGGTTAGATCCTTAATCCTCCCTTCCTCCCAGCCTCTGGAATTTGTAATGCCTTCACTGGGTTCTGGCAGTTGATCACTAAGATCTCTGCCTGCCAGCAGTGCTTGTCATGGTCAAGCCCAGTCTATTAAAGGTCTAACTGGGCACAACAACCTGTGGTTCCTGTTCATCAGTCACTGCACCCAAAGGTAAAATCTGACTGCTTCTCATAAGTATAGAATAAATAATAGGTATCATGCATCATCTGTTGGTGTTCATAAAAGGAGATAAGTACTGTTATTTCTGCTCTGTTGAGGGAGAAATAAAGCACAAAGAGAGTGAGAAGGCTTTGCTGTTGCAGTAAATCTTCAATAGCAGAGTTGAAAACAGCCCATTATAAAATACTGAATTCTAGCTTGAGAAGGCCAGACTCAAATTCAGTGACAGTGTGGAGTCATGCCCAGTGCCAGCATCCCATCAGGTGGTCAGTGCACACAGAGGGGCCTTTCCCAGATGGCAGACAGCCCCACTCAGTTCCTTTGGGAATCTGGCTGGGCAGGTGGGCTAGAAACTATCCCAGCCCACCACATTTCCTCAGAGCTGGGCTGAACTTGATGCCTTACTGGGAGGCCCTTGTGAAAGCACCATGTGGTGTTCACTGATGTCAGCATCAGCTGAACCCCCTGTCCCTCACTGCAGGACTCTGGGAGTGCAGGAGAGGGGAGTTCACCACACAGCACTGACCCAGCAACCCCAGATGGACCCCGAGAGGGTGGAGGAGCATTATCCAGCTTTGGGGCACCACAGGGCACAGCTCTGTGTGTGTGCAAAGGCTGTTTTTCCTTCTTAAAGGACTCTGGCTGGGTCTCTTGGCTTGAGTTTCTCCTGAGGAATTCTAAGACAGCTCTGCTGTATGGAAATGTGTGTGCATGTGCAAATTTAGGCTGATGTGTGGGGCACAAATTGCTTGCCAAGTTAGGAATAATTCAGGAACAATCTTTGTAGATAAACACTGATGTAATAATTCTGATTCTTACCCAATCCCCTGGAAATTACTCCTATTAGCATTTATTGTTGGGTTGTGGTGCAACATCGTGTTTCATGAAGAAGTAGAAATATAAACAATACATATGTGCTGAGTTTTGGTTCTGAAATTACTGCACCACTGATGCTGCATGGTTAAGGGAGGGCTGGTTTTCCTCTCAAGGTGTGTGTAAAGGAGTTAATGCTTTCCATAAAGCACAGACCAGTGCAGGCTCAGGCAGGATCCTGGTGATGACTGTAAAGTAGATGCATGCTTGCTTTGTTAACCAGTTTTCACACATTCTGATATCCGTATTCCTCTCATGATTACTGCTGTGAATTAAAGCCATTTTGAAGAGCATTCCACGTAAGTACAAAGAAAGCTATTTCAATACTATAATAAAATGGCCCTGGGAATTGGACTGCAAGGTCCCAATTTGTTACTTAAAAGTTTTCCTCATTAAAGCTACACTTTTTAAGGTGATGCACTGGAATTCAGTGTTGTGAGTAGATATCTTTTTGGCTCTGTCTTAAAAAACAAAGTATGTACTGACAACGTGTGTTTTCAGAGTGTTACAGAGGTGTGTGTTCATATTTAATGTAAATGTGCAGATGTCCAGAGGTTGTTTGATTCAGCAGCAGGTTTGCATTCCAAAAGCCTTCAGCAGCACAACCTGTGTTCATTTGTGCCATCACTGTCAGCTCGGACTTTTGAGGACATTCCAGGCAGGTCTGCACCACGTCACTTAGCAGTGGACTCACGGTGGCACTGAAGAATTCAGAATTGTGTTTGCTGTACAAACAATGCCGTTTAAGTAACAACATTTTACCATAAACCAATATTTTATTGTTGTAATAGAATGACCCCAGTGTACAGAATTCCTGGCCCATGATGTGTAGTGCCAGCAGGAACTGTGCTGGCACACGGTGTGTGCAGCCACACAGGGAGTTGAATCATGAAACTGGCTTAGATTTAAACTAATATGTCTTTTTTTTTTTCAAGCCAGCTCAGTTGTGAGCTCCAGCTCCTACAGCACAGTTGAGGGGGCTGAGTGCTGTGCAGGAGGGGATGTGTCAGTGCCTTATGTCACTATTGGTGCTGAAGCCTGAAAATAGTTGAATCACAGCCTCAGGTTTCTAAATGTCTTTGTAAATCCAACCCTTAAACACTCTGTCTTGGCTTCTGGAGAAGTGTCCAAACGATTCCACATGAATCCTTAAGTGCTTTACCAGGTTTGGCCTTTTGTGAGTGAGAAGTGCAGATGGTGAGTGTTTGATACAGCTCTGTGTGCATATGCTTTTGCAGCAGACCACCCTGTGTTTATGTGTAAACACTGCTAGACTATTTAGGCACATAACTTAATCTTTTGCATCCACTCAATAATAAAGCATAATTCCTCTATGACCGAAATAACATCCGTAGCAAAGTTGAGAACGAGGGGATTTGTAAGAATCCATGGAAGTCTGCCTTCTCTCAGGTGTGGATCTTTCAGTGCTTTCAAATGTGTGTTCTTTGCCTTCTCCTCTGAAAGTGGAGTGGAGCTGGGCACAAATTTTAGCAAATTTGTTCCTTAGGACCTTTGTGTCTAGCATATTAATTCCTTGCAGCCCACACATGCTGACTTCTTCCCACACCTGTGGATTCACATTGCCAAGGAGTGCTGGAGCTCCCTCCTGCTCATTCAAGACTGAAGAGCTGTGCACAGCTCAGATTTGCTCCTTCTGCCCTCACCTCACCTCCTGCTAGTTAGAAGTCAGGTAGTTATTTGAAAGAACGCTTTTCCTTTCTGATGTGTCATGAATAAAGATTTTATAGCAGGAATGGAGGCATTGCAGGAGCAGCAGAGACCAAGTCAGTGCAGATGAGGAGGGAAGAGAAAGATGAGCCAAGAGGATCCTGGCTGGAACCTTCCAGCACGAGAAACTTGGAAATTGGAGGAGAAGAGAGAGGAAACTGCTGAAGCAGTTTGTTCAGAAAGGACAAGAGGACAGTGTTAACAACTGTATGAGAAAAGAGCCTGGCAAGGAAACTCAGCTGGAGGAGAAGTTGCTCAAAACAAGCAAGTTTAGTACTGAAGCCAGGAAACCGTGAGCATTTTATAGAGGTTCTACAGAAGTAAAAAGCAAGAGCCTGTGTTAACAATAATAAAAAAAAAAACCAAGAAAACCTGTGGAATGTGGGGAAGGAGGCAGAGACTTCCAGGATTGTTGTACAGATGTCAGGGATGGTGCCAGCTGTCTAATTTAGTCTTGAGACGTGAAGTCACTTTCTCAGCATGAGTGGTGTTGAATTTCTTTTCACGCTCTTCATTGCCTATCCAAGCAGGAAGTGTCATCTCTCCAAAGCTGGCAGAGGTCACTGTTTTAATAACTATTGTTAATTGATGCTTCCGAGCAGCTTTCTATCAACTTGAATTTGCTACCTGCAGAGACTTGCCTAGCAGGTAGCTGAATCAAATTAAAACTTAAATTCCGTGATGTATAAATCACACTAGAACTGTGATTACCCTGTATGTGTGAAAATACACTATTTCTCTAATCAGGCTGCCTGAAAACTATTAAGTCTCTTTATAAGTCTATACTATTTTAAATCCCGCTGCTGCTTAAATCTTTAAGTTGTATATTGAGTCTTGGTTCTGCAAAAAATAGCTGTTCCATAGGTCTTGGAATGAGTGGAGGCTGTCCCCTGATGCCTCCATCAACCAACCCAACATGTGCAGCAGAGCCAGCTCATGCTTCTGAAATATCACACATGTGAAAAGAAATTATTAACTGGGTTGAAAATATTAACTGAAAGCCAAAAAAAAATATTAAAATCTGTGAGCAAGTAAACACTGTGTTAGTAAGTGAGAGGATGTGTGGAGAGTTTCACCTGTTGCTCTCCAGAATATCATGAATCCAGATTCAGCAGAATTGTAGAGTTTATTTTTGTCTTATGTGTGGTGTTTTTCACTGAATGTATAGGAAAGATTAACCTCTTTCATGTTACAAATGTGTATTTTCCCCCTTCTCTCTTTTTCTCCATCTTGCCAAGATCACCTAGCAAAATTTTCTTTCTTCCAAAATAAAATTATTATTATTAATACCTATATTTCTAATCTTTAAATTGTTGTATTGAGTGGAAAAAATGAACAGCATGCAAGTGAAACACTGTGTGGGATAAATGCTATTTAAGTCTTATCTGAGCTGCTAAACATCACACTAACACTGGATTGCTGGATCTAATCCAGTAAAAGTAAAAAAAAATGAAAAAGAGAGGTCACATTAGAGAGTGAAGCCATCTGTCCAGTGTGGAATTGAAAGGCATTTATAATGAATTACTTTCCTATATTGCTGTCTTTTGGGGGGCCTTTATGTGAATCAAAGAGATGGTACAAGACCATTTATCTGCAGAAATGGTTCCTGAATTATTTCTACATTGTCAACCTGATGTTTTAACATGAAACTTCTCGGTGAGTGTTTTGCATAGATAATTAGGCCTTTCTAAACAGGATTTTCTAACTGGTTTCAAAGGTGTCTTCTGCATGTTCCAGGCATTGTTTCTCTAACAGGGACTAAAGGATTTATGTGTCCACTTACTGGCAAAATGGCACAGAGGTTTTGTGACTAATATCTCTATTACTTTATTCTAGTGTTGATTTTTCTGCGTGTTCATAACAAGGCTTCATTTGAAGTGTAATGTTTTGAATTAATTTTAGTTATTGCTGATGTTCATTAAGTAGATTTGTTTTGTTTTGACTTTTGTAGTATTAATCTGGCATGTTTGGAAAAAATTATTCTTCTACATTGAAGTAAAAATACTGATTTATAGTGTTGACAGCCTTTGAGAGCATCTGATGGACTGGCTGGCTCTGCACATTCAGATGCAAACCCCTGAATGATACTATTAGCATTTTTAAAGTAAAGATTTTGTGTCTAAAATACAATTTTAATACCTCCTTAAAAATCATGAACCTTTGTCATAAAGGAAAGAAGAAGGGAAAATGGGAGATGGAAGTTGGTACAAATCTGCTGTTGATGATGTTATAAAAATCTCCCCTTGGACCAGTAAAATTACATTGGGGAAGTTGTTTTAGTACTTGATAAGGTTTAATGAGGTGAAGTCCTGTTGGTTGAGTGTGTTCTTTTCTGAGTAGGATGTTCAGGGATCTGGATTAGGAGGTCCATGTGGATCTGGGTTAGGATGCAGGCATTGGTGAAGTTCATTAAAGCCTTTTTGAATAGAACGGGACTAACTCAGGATGTTGCAATGAGAAGTTGTTACGTGTTTTTTGAGGCCTAGGATAATTCACAATGTGAAAATCTGTCTGTAAAGAGTTTAAATTCTGTGCTGTAAAATGGGGATTGCTGAGTACAATCTTTTGCAGTCTGACTTCAGACCTTTCTGAACAGCCTTTGCATCCTGGAGAAGCGATGGGGAGTTTGTCTAGACACTGTTCAGCCCTTTGTAGGTGGAACAATGCCTGTGCTAGGACAGGAAATTCCATCTTGTATTTAATTCTGAGAATTCCATTAATTTCTTAAGATGAAAATAGGCAAAATTTCTGAGCAAATCATTTGCCATTTGCTTTTCCCTGCTTTGCCTTATTTCCTCTGGGTTTGTAAATGCTCATTCCAGCCATCATCTTTTGTATGTAGGAGAAAACTGAGATGTGCAAGGGACGTCAGAAGTTAGAAGTGCTTGTTGGCAAAGTAAAATTAGACTTTTCTCCATCCTCAAGTGCTTTGCTTCTCTGAGACTGGGCAAGAGGTTCTGCAACATAAATAGGAACTATCGTATTTTGAGCTAAAACTGGACAGAGATGTGTAAATTTTGTAAGTGCTTATTTTGGCACTAAATTTATGTATTTCAGTTCTACAAAATAAGTTCCAGACAGCAGCTTTTTCTCTGACCCTCTTTCCAGACAGCCTCAGGAGTGCACTTTATCTCTTCTTTATCATGTGTTCCTCAGTTTTCTCTGAAGTCATCACCAGTTACACTTTTACATTATTTCTCATGTCCGTCCCTTCACAAGATGTTTTACCAGATGTCCTCTCAGAAGGGCAAATCTGCAGAAGAATTTTGCCTTAGATTAGGTTGTTTGTCACTTTATATTCAAGCCACAATGCAGTCAGGCTAATTGAGTAATTATATGTATGTTGTTGAAGAATCTTTCTGTGCTGATGAGTGCTCAGAAAAGCCTGATGTCTGCTTGAAAAAAGGCATAGGGGCACAAAACAATGCTGTGTGCATCAAAGCTCTTTTATCCCATTGGTCTGGGATCTTCTCTGACATCCCATTGACTGAGAAGAGAAGCAAAGGCTGGATGGTCCTGGTAGAGCTGCCAGAGTAAAACATCACATTTCCTGTAGCACGTGGTTTTAACTTTCCTTCTGTCAGCTGTGAAAAACAGTACAAAAATAACAGGTGCATCTAAGCCCAAAAAGTCATTGTAACTCACCTTTAAGTGCTCTCAGGAGGTTGTTAATGCAAATTAGAAGATTTCTGGTTTGCTGTATGTGTGATTTTATTTAAAGAGATGATTTCACAACCCTGTGAGTTCCCTGTTCTGCCTTACACTGCTCACGAAGTACTAGGTGACAGTTGGATTTGAGTCAGATTTTAAGCCTCTTGGTCAAGACAAGTTTTACATTTAAAAATAATCATATCTAAGAAAGACTTTGAAGAATTGATTACCTCCAGCCAGCCTGGATCCCATTTTGAAAGGATGCATGTACGTGTCCACTGGGATTTTCTGAAGGACATAAGCAGATTAAATGCCTGAGTCCAACTGTTGTTCACATGATTTAAAATTACTTGAATTTTCCTTCCTTAATGCATTGACTATGTCAGTGTCTTGTTTTCTGCAACTTCTTATTTTGTTTGTTTTTAACTTCTTTTTGCCTAAAGCTTGGCAAATTGAAAAACTTAAGCTATGCAAAAATCTGCATTACATGTTCAGAACCCCAGAATCTCTCCTTGCCTGTACTACAGCCAGTCACCCCTGCTCCCCCACAAGCAAGAGGTTAATTTATTTACAAATCCTGGAGTAATGGCATTTGTGAAACAGTAAAAACTCTGCTGCTGTATGAAATAAGTCTGGGGTTCAGCAGTGTTTGACATGAGTTGGGTTTGTGCTGTCCATGTGTAGTTTCCTCCTCCTGGAGCAGTGTCTGATGCTCCTCCTCCCTCCCAGTGCTCAGGAAGTTCTTGGCTTCTGTTTTTGGCTTTGCTTATCAGCAGCGAGTGTTAATGAGTCATGCAGTGAATGGGGGAACTTTCCTCTGCACAATGACAAGTGTGGATTAAAGGTTTTGTGCAAAATTGTCATAACTCATTTCATTCTTTGGTTACTTCTAAGAGCTGACTTTACCAGCTGAGGAGGTGTAGCTTTCCTGATTTGATTTTTTTTTTTCTGATTGTTTTAATCCTTGGCAAAGTAGCAATCGGAGCATAGCACCTCGTTGTTGTTCAGGGGGTTTTAGCACTAACATTAGAACCTCATTACTTTGAAGAGCAAGAATTCAGCATTTTTTTGCCTTTGTTTAAGCAGATTAAAGGGAAATAATTAGCTTTTTTTTTAGTGTTACCGTTAATCTAACTCAGGCAACCAATTTTTCCAAAGTCTTTTTTTTTTTTCAGAGCACATATGTGGATTAGCATGACATCAGTTTTATTTAAGAATTTATTCATGGATCTAATTGAGTTGCAGAGTTTGTAAATGCAGTGCACAGATGATACAGACTGTTCTGTAAACACTGCTAAAGCGAATACTTGGATTTAAATGTGTCCAGAGGAGTGGCTGAAGGATGGAAGGCGTGTCCATGGGTTGGGGCGATGTCCTGGGAAACAAAGTCTCTGTAAGGCTGTTTTCAGTGTTAATGGAGGTCAGCTCTTCATCTGATGCCAGGGAACAGGACAACTGTGTGCCAGCTCACCTTGGCCTGCAGAAACAGGGACTATACCCAGCAGAAAGGATGTTATTTTACCTTTGTGTTTGATTGCTCCAGAGAAACATCTGGAATTTACCAGCCAATGTCAGAGTCAGCAGTGCATGAAATAAATTGGAAAGATTCAGGAAAAAAAAAAACACCCCTAAGAATCATCTGAAGACTTTGATAAAACCTTTATCTGTTTAGTTTATCAGAGAGTAAGGACATGACAGCCTGTGAATTCCTACACTGGAAGAGTAATTTTAATTATGTGTCCTTCAACCCCCCAAGGAGAAAGTATAAAAATACAATGGCAGGAGTTTGAGGCTGACAGATTTGGACTAAAAATTAAGTGAGTGCATGTTTTTAAGGGCAGAGTAATTGATTTTCAGAACAACTTGCAGAGGGCTTTGGTTTGTTTCCTCCTATCAATAACTTTTTGAATTATTACTTGCATGTGTTTTTGAAAAATGCACAGGTATCAGAGAGAAATTGATTCAGGGAAGTCCCATTAACAGGATTTTAAAAGAATAATTTTTAAAAGGATAATTGCTAAAAAGGAGAAATGTTTTTTAAAAGCATAGTTTTTATAACCTGAGTGTGTGAGAGAGAGCCTGTGTGTTAATGCTGCTGTTTGCTTTGGTTGGTAGGTACGTGGATGATGTGATCAATCGGATTGATAGGATGTTCCCTGAAATGTCCATCCAGCTCTCCCGGCCAAATGGAACCTCTGCAATGCTTCTGGTAAGTTGGATCATTGAATTCCTTCAGTTCATTTTCTTCACAAATTGAATTACTGTCCCAAAAATGCAGGTTATTAAAGGTTGGGTTTTTTTCCAGAAACATAACATTCTTCATTTGTCACAGCAATGCAGCATCTTCCTTGCTCTTAGGCAAGTAAGTGATAAAAAGAATTTCCCCTTTAAACAAAAAATCTATTGCCTTTTTTATTGTTTTTTTGTGGTTGTAGAAGTATGAGCACAAACTCAAATATTCACTGTGGTTTTCGGCAGACTTGGCAATGAGTGAATCTTAATCATGATAATTAAGAAGGAAGAGAATGAGAGGAAGAAAAGAAGAAGGAAACCAATATGATTTAAATTTGTTCACATTGCTCTTGGGTCAGTGAATTTCTGTTATATGATGAAGTTAAGAATTTGCCTTTGAAGTAAATGAGCAGTAAAGGCTGGATTTGAGATAAACAAGTCCAATACATTCAACTTATTTCTGCCTGACCAAGCAAGATTTCATTGAAGAGGAACCTGTTGTTCACATCCATTTTTACAGGCAGCTGTTGTGCTTACAGCAAAAGAAGTCTTCAAAGCTCTAAGACAGCAAAGTGGAAGAGGAGTCCATGGTGTGGCAGCTGGGAGCTGATTTCCTTCTAGGGAAAAGCAGAAGTCACATATTTTGCCAAATTTTAAATAAAACTAGAAAATACATCACATACACAGATGAAGAACTGAGGCCAGTTCAGTCTTCTCCATCTCACATTTCTCATGGAAATTTTGGTATAGCAACTATTGCTGTGATTATTTTTAATTTTCAAGTATTTTAATTGTATTTAGTTTTAATTAATCAACTGTCTAACATCTCATTATTAACTTTCTTTGAACAGCCACAAACTCACGAGAGATTAACTGAGTCAGAGGTTAAAATAAACAGCTGGCATTAAAACATTTAATCTGCAATTGTTGGATTCACCAAGTGGAACAATATATTCCAGAAAATAATGGGATTCATCAGGCAGTCTTAAGAAGTTATAAGTCTTAGAAGTTTTTGCATTTCCTCTTAAGCTGACTTTGTGTTTTATCTATTTTGCTATAGAAAAATGTCTGGTTTTGCTTCCTAACTTTGAAACGCTTTGCGTTCTCTTGGAGCCCTTCTTTGCATACTGAAGTACCTTCCACTTTTGGTGGCTTTTTGAGGTGGTCAGGAAATAGGTGATATTTTTCAAGACTCAGGCACAATTAGGCAATAAGGTAAATTATCTTGGATGTGACCACCAAGGAACAAGGTTGGGTGGTAGCTGAAGGAAGCGCCTTTCACCAGCAGCAGTGAATTCCATGTGGCAGTTGCTTTCTAAATCAAGGACATTTTTGTTTCTACAAGATCCCAGCCCCATGTTGAACCAGTGGTATGCATATTTTCCTTGGATCAGAGATCAAAAAGATTGTTTTTAAAGTATTTTTGTATGTGATTGTGTGATGGGTTTATCATTTTTTCTTTTAGCCAGGTTTTCCCTCTTTCCCATCTGTCTCAGTTGATGTTGCCAATATGGCACTTTCCATCTGGCCCTGACTGCTACAAAAGCTTTTGCTGTTTTCAGCCTCAGATCCTTCAGTGAAAAAGGTGCTGCAGGATGGGCAGTGCGAAGAGCACCTCCCCCAGAAGGAGGGAGGTTTCTTCAGCACTTGTGATTTCTCACTCTGAACTTAGCCCAAGTTACATCTGGAGCTGCTCCCTTGCAGCAATGTGCTTTACCACAATGTCAGGGGCTCCAGATAATGCTCATTTTATTTAAAAATACTTCCCAGCCATATTGTTTGCCTAGAGTTAATTAACTAACTGTGTAATCTCAACCGTGCTCATCCTTGGATCCTTCATAGCACACCTGCTGACTCAGGAAGGTCCTTCATGCAAAGCTCCAGTTTTTGTAGCATTTTTAAACACAATCATTCAATGTACCAGAAAAAACCATGCATTCATCTTTGAAGGCACTGGTAAGCGTTATCCATACCTTAAAAATGTGTAAGTGATTGGAGGGAGATGGGGAAGAAGGGGAAAGGAGGCCTGGGAGACTCTTTGAAACTTGAGAAACATTGGGGCCTTTGCCAGGCAAATTATCTTTAGGAAAAAGACCCAAGAGAGAAAGTTTCAGCCCCAGACTCTACAACTTCATGTGCACATGGAAATCAATTTATGTCCTAAGCTGTAGAGGTGACACTTGCACCACTAAGATTCATCTGGTGGTTGAAGATGTCTTTCTCTTGAAGAAGGACAAGGAGCTGCTGGAGAGGGTCCTGCAGAGGGCACAGAGAGGATTTGGGGTCTGGGGCATCTCTCTGCTGAGGAGAGACTGTGGGAGCTGGGCCAGGTTAGTGTGGAGAGGGGAAGAGGGAGAGGGGATCTCATCAAACCACGTAAATATCTCCAAGAGTTGTCAAGTCAGTGCCAGACTCTCTTCAGTGGTGCCCGGTGACAGGATGAGGAGCAATGGCCATAAACTAAAGCAAACCACAGGAAGTTTCACTTCAGTGTGAGGAGGAGCCCTGAGATGAGCTCCCCTGCTTAGGGCATGGTGCTAATAATGCCACAGTTGGGGTTCAGTCTCTTTAGGGGCCATTCCCGTAAGAGTTGGACCCAGTGATCTTGTGGGTCCCTTCCAGCTCAGAATATTCTGTGATAAACTTTCCAGGGAGGGTGGCAGAGCTCTGGAACAGGTGCCCAGGGAGGGCGTGGAGTCTCCCTCTCTGGAGACATTCCAAACCCACCTGGGCACATTCCTGTGTCACCTGCTCCAGGTGACCCTGCCCTTGCAGGGGATTGGGGGGGACAATCTCCAGAGTCCCTTCCAGCCCCAGCAATTCTGGGATTCTGTGATAATTAGGAGCTGTGTGAGCCTGTTGGTCACACTCCACTGGTGAGTGACCCTTGTGCTCAGCTGGGCTCTCCCTGACCAGAAACTTCAAACTTCTGTGAGAAAATGTAACTGCTGCCTCCAGACGTTTGAGGGGGGGAAAAAAATGAGGAGGTTTTTTATGCTTTAGATTTATACACAGCAATTGTATCTCATTAGTCTGGATTTATGCTACACAGGCCAAACACATAAATAATTGAAACCTTTCAGAGCCATGTGAGATCCTTGGCTGATTTTAAAAACAGTTTATTGTGGCTTTTCAAGGTGCTGTTTAATCCCAATCTTCACCAGTGATTTTTCAATTAATCTTTTAATAGCACTATGTATAAAATAGACTAAACACAGAATTATATCAGCTCTAGTAACTGTGTTATGCAGAATTAATTTCCAGCAGCAGCACAAGGAACTGTGGACTCTTTAAGGTTTTCATGAGATTTTGTTGGTCAAATGCCAGGAATTGTAAATAGATAAACCTTACCTTGTTATCAAGAAAACATTAACTAATTTTTAATGAATGAAAATACCTAGATTTTTTTTCTTTGAATGATTAGTTGTATTTCTAGATACATTATTTTTTTACTATAATAATTGAATTATTTTATTATTATATCACACACCTTTTTTCCGTTATCAGAATTCAAAATATTTTTTTGTGTGAAACAAATCCTGTGTACAATTTATTCATTAATATCAGATATATTTTAGAAAACAGTAAACTTTAGCCCTACTTTCTCAGCTGACAAATATGAATTCCTTAGCATCATTTACTCAGCCAGGCCTACTTGGAGAAAAAGCTTATTTTCTTATCTACATCTGGGAACTACTTCATCTTTAAATTCTTTTTATCCTCCATATTTGTACAGAACAACTACAGAAATTACAAACACTAGGTAAATATTTTTGCAGATACTGTTTTGCAGGAACCATTTTCTGTAATTTCTATTTCTAAAGCATAGTATGTATAAGTAACTTTCAATCTGAAAAACTGAATTGTTTCTGCCAAACTCAGGGCAGAAATCATGGTTTCTTCTTTCCAGGTTATCTTAAAATTTTTTACTTCTAAATTAATTTTTATAAATTTTTACTGCTGCCTAGATTTTTAATAGACCTGTCATAGAAAAATATGAAGCAGATTTTTATAAAGTTTTATTCATTCTCCTTAAAACCAGACCCATTTGCATTTGAACTTTCAGATCTTGTTCCCAGCATTTGAAGCAGCCTCATTGTGTGGCAGTGGGTTGTATTATTGCACATAGGCCAGACATCTGTTCCTTGAAGCTGAATAATTCCTTGTGTCTCATTTTTGTTTATTAGTGTTTTACATAAACCTATTATTATTTTTGTGGGGAAAATGGATGCTGAAATTTATTATTTTCCCATTAGGAAAGGCACCAGACTGATTTCTGTGCATGATGTTGGAGAACTGGGAGGACGGGGGGGAGGAATTTGTGAAGTGATTTGAAATCAGCATCGATGTTATATTGATTGGAAACAATTCAGTGCTGTTATTTCCAAACCAATTTCTCATTTCCAAAGTGCTTTGCAGTGCAAGCCTCCCTGCTTGCCTGTTGGGTGGTTTATCAGGGAACCAGTGCTCAGCAGGCACTGGATAAAAGCAGGTTCATGGGAGGGGGGTAGCTCTGGTGGTCACATTTGGTGGCTTAGGCACCTGATTTTTAGGCCTAGGGATGAATAATTTAGGGATTTACTGCCCTGGAGACAGCAGCTTGGTTTTGGTGTTTGATGGAACTTCTGGGATGTTTCAGGATCTTCCTGTGAGCTGGAGGAGTCACTCCTGAGTTCACAGTGGGACTCCTGACTGCAGTGGCTTCACAGTTTGTGCCTTAAGATGGAGAACCAGCATTTAAAAAGCATTAAAATGAGCATTTAAAGGGCATTAAGTGTTTGAGGTGACATGGGCAGGGGGACAATGTCTTGAATTAACAAAGTAAACAAGCAGGGGATGGCAAGTAAATTGAAAAGTATTCTCTGCTAATGAAGAATGAGGAAGAGGAGGAAGGGTTTTTACCTTGGGAGAGGGAACAAGAATAGAGAAAAGTAGAGAAAGACTTCTGAGAAATGGCCTCAGCTTTGCTCCCTCCACAGGGTACCCAAAGCTCTCAGGTGTGTATTGATATTCCCATAGATTTATATTGTGGAAGATCAGACATCATTTTCATCTGTGTAAAATTCCTGGTGTGCTCTAATTTAGATTGGAAAAAAGACACAAAGTCCGTTTCATCTTCTGTAGAAATGCTGGACTGGTGTGACCCTTCCTTAAGTGTGACTGGCCACTGGCAAAATCTGTCCTTGAACCTTTGAACAATATTCCTGTGCCAACTTTTTGCCTTATTAAGAGAATAGGGAATGTTACTGATGGAGAAGAGCCAGCTCATCCTTAATATGGTGGAAGCATTTAAAGTCGTTCATTTATGTTGACTTTTTATCAGGCACTATTGCAATTAGGTTAGACTAATGAAAGGTAAATTCCAGCTCTTGCATAAAAAAAGAAATCCTTGTAAAGAACCTAATTAGTATGTTTGTTTATTTAGACTCTAATGGCTTAATTGCATCTTATCTTGCTATTTACAAATAGGCATCATTAAAGAATAATGAGCATGTGAGGTAAAACGAAACCATACCAGCAGCAGATGAGACATAAAAAATGAGGGGAAAAAAATCTAGTTGAAAGTCTGTGTGTGTTGGGGTTTTTTTTAAAACTTTATTTTTAATGCAAAACCTTTTTTTCCAGCATGTATAAATGTGGTTTCCATGCATTGTACTGATTAGTAAGAAGGATCTGTGAGTGGGAGGCCGAGCTTATGGCTGGTTCCATGGCAAGGAGCAGGTGTCTGGCCTTTTGCTGGGAATCTGTAGCTTGGTTATGTCTCAGGTTGGATGTTGCCTTATTGCTGAGGTGAATAAAAACCCCACACACACTTGTGCTCCTTTTTATAGAAGCGAGGAGGTGCCCATGTTAACTGAAAATAATGTTTTCTTTCTTTTAGCTCTGCATTGCAGAGCATCTGCAGCTCAAATCAGCAGCAAATTCCCTGGAATGCTGAAGGGAAACCTGCAGCTTTGGGAATTTTTCACAAAGTGTTGGAGCTTGGTGTTGTCAGCACACATTTTCCTGATATCAAACTTAAATAAATGTTAAGAAAGAACATTTGTTAATGTGTTGCTTAAATGGTTCATAAAAGGGCTTTTCACTTGCTATTAGTTTCAGTGAGGAGGCAAAATTAAAGGGAGGATTTCAAACTCTTTCCTCCAGGCAGAGTTCTGGCAGGGTAAATTAATTTTGATCCTTTTCATTTTGGGGACTCATTTGGACCCTGCTTCTGACTTACTTGGAAAGGTACTTTCTTTTTTTTCGTTTATAATTGGTGTTAAATGGGAACTTTTTTTTAGCAGTCATACAAGAAATTATCTAAGTCATTCTCCCTGATTATTCTGTTTCCCCCTCTCCCTTTCTTGGCATACTGTGTCTGTCAGATGCTCCTTGAGATTTATCTTGGTGATAGACAAAATATTTTTAAAACTGGGATATTTCAAGAAGATTTTTATTTTATATGTCTTTGTCAGAAAAGCTGCATAATATTGCAGATTTCAATCAGCTGCCTGTCCTACCTTCTTCTGGGGCTTGCCATTTTAGGAAGCAGGGGATTTATGAATAACTTAACTGTCTGAATTTAGTGTACTTTAGTTAAAAGGAAGTTAGAAGTACATTGTTATTACACAGCCCAAAACAGAAGCTACAGAAGTATTTAACTTGCAACTGTTCCATTTTCAGCTCACAGAACTGTGGGGCATATTTTTTCATTCATATTAATTGAATTTTAAAGTGACCTTGTACATGTATTGATTTGAATTAAAATTTTCTACATCAAGGACGAGTTGGCATATATCCTTCAGGCAAAATATTAAAAAGCCAAGTGCTGTCTTAACAGGATATCGACAGGAGAAGTCAAAATTTAATAGGAAAACTTGGCTTAGAAAGGAAATTGTTGCCTTTTTGTCACAATTGAAAGGTATCTTTCTGTACAAGGAAAGAAATTTCTTGCAGTTGGTACCTGAGGAAATGCAGTGCCCATTAAATAGGGACCATCTGGGTGAGTCTGGACCTCCAGGAGAGACCTGCACTCTTGGAGCTTGGAGTAGAACTATCAAATTACTGGTTTACCAAAGCCATTAGGTTTTTATTACCTTCTTTCAGGTGTTCTGTAGGGACACAGTTGTATGACTGTAGGTGTAAATTACGTTCCATACATAGAGCTTTCCTGAGCACAGACTCCAAGTAGACAAGTTCAGCAGGGATTGGAATAAAATGGTCTGCTGAAAAACATGATTTGTAAAATACGGTGAAGTTGAACAAAAACATTAAGCCCTGGAAATAGTTACAAATCTTGATTACTGGAGGAAAAAATAAAGGGTATTTCATTTACTGTGTACAATATGGAATGTGCTTCCCCCTGAAAATAGCTGTGGAGCACAGTTCTGGCTTCCACATCTAACAGCACTCTCTGTCTGGTGACAGGCTGTTGTTCATTCCTTGTACTACTACCCTCATTCTTTCAGTGCTGTTAAAATGATGAACTGTAATTTCTCTGAGCTACTCTTTTACAAAATTCCTGCTTCTGTCAGACTTAACTAATGATACAGTCCTACAGAAATCATCTGAAAGCCTCAATCTCTCTTCCAGCCAGAGTAAAATCTCCAGGAATCCCTTGTCAAAACAAGAGTGGTACAAAAGAGGGACGTTTTTGTTCCAGTACCAGAGCACTGTATGAGCTATTTCAGACAACCCAGCACCGACCCAGCCAAAGTTTGGATTGCCTGGGTGCCCCCTGTGAAGGGGGAGTGCAGCAGTAAGACCTTTCTCAGGGAGCTGCCTGAGGTACCCAGCTGGGGTTGGGTTTACACAGTTCCTTACACCTGTGGGAGACAGGAATTTTGAATTTTCATGGTCAGGCAAGTGGGTGATCAAGATACTGTCCTGGACATTGTGCAGGATGTGACATTTCAGTGCTGTGGTGGGTTCTGGAAGTGTGGAGTGAACCACTGGAAGGGTATGAAGTCAGATCCCCTGGAAAAGGGCAGGGAGCTAATGCAGAAGCATTTGTGCAGGTAAATCATGTTGGGAGGTTTGAGGCCAGCAGTAAGTTTATTCCAGCAAGCTGGAGTGCCACACACAGGATTTTTCAGCTTGTTATGTTCCACAGATCACTCTGAGGATTTTCAGGAACATCCCACACAGGCTTCAGATCAACCTCAGATTTATTTCTACCTGGCAGCCAAGGGAGATGCCATGAATGCACAATGTAAAGAGAAAGAGGAAAGAAGGGAGCATCAACTAAAGTGTGTGAAGGCAATAGGAATAGGAAATATTATACATAAAGCTGGGTCTGGGTGTTTGTAGAGCAGCTTTATCCTTCTTCCATTAAGATTTCTTTTTCTTTAAAATGTCTTCTTTAAAATGTCTTCTTTTCCTCCTTTTAATTTTATTATGTATGGTTGATGTCTAGTGTGGAGTTATAAATAAGAGTCCGTTCTCTCAGCAGACCAGTATCCCACTGAAGTGCCAGTTTTAATAAGGTAGAAAAATAAATTGAAAATTGTTAACTCTGAATGTGCTGGCAACTTTTCTCAAAATTTATTCATTTCCTCCTCTTAGCAATTATGACAAAACTCTGTGATTCCAGTGGATGATGAGCAGCATAGCTTGGGCACCTCTGGGTCATAACTTTGCATTTTTACCTTAATTAATACAGTGTCAGGAGCTCTGCCAGTTTTTCATATATGCAGACCATCTAGGTCTTGTTAAAGAGTACCCTGGCAAGATCCTGCATTTAAACCAAAACTCCCAGCACCCGATAGCACAACGTGGTGTTTCCATCCCATCTTCATGGTTCTGCTGTGTGCATGGCTCAGCCCCTGATACAAGTTCCTGTCCTTCATCCTGTCACATTTTTATCTTCAGAAATAACCCATTCTTCTGACCCACTTTTTATGTTCTTGCAGTGTTATTCCTGGCAGCCTGTCTTTCTGAAGGCTGTCATTGCCTTCCCTTCTTGTTTCCCTGTCCTCTCTCTTGCTGTGAACTTGTCCTGCCCTGTTGTTCAGACTCTTCCCTGCTGGAGTTCTCCATGTCCCGTGCCAAAGGCTTCTCATCACTTCTTTCCAGGGTTTGTGGCTCTGTCCTGCTCTGTAGTGATTAAAGTCAGCTCAGGTTGGGGCTGCTGCTGTTGGAACAAGGTGATGGGTAGGAGTCATTAACAGAAGTTACAAAGGAATAACATCCAACAGATCAATAAAGGTGCATATTGACTGATTTCTTTGGGTGCAGATTTGTCTGCTGAGGTCAGCAGTAAAAACACATTTGTTTTAGTTTGTGTTAATCTATACAGGATGAAATGTTGGAACACAGGCAGAAAATGAGCTGCTGCTGGTTGGGAAATATTAAAATGAACTAATTGTTTCTTTTTTATCTCTGTTTTATGCTTTTGTGGGAGAGGAAAAGCTCTAATAATCTCTGCATAACAAAATACAAAGACAGGATTCTTGTTAGACACACATCTTAACCGTATTGAAGTACAAGTTCATCTTTGAAATGTAAATTGATTTTTAGATTAAAATGCCTTCATTATTGCATTTTTGTCAATAGTATAATTTAGGCTTATTTCTGTTGTTATACTCTGACTGACTCTATATTTTCCATTATACTAGTTTTATTCTTTGCCCTTTAACACTTTCAAAGAAGGAAATGAAACCTTTGAAAAAGTAACATTTTTACTTTAAGCTGTAGTTTCCTTTGAAATAATTTTACATTTTTATTGGACAGAAAATGTTTTCCATTAAACTCATGGCATGCTTTTACAAGCCAGCATTAGGAGAGTCCGATTCTTCTTTCAAATTGTTTTTCTCTAAGTCGACTTGTATTGGAGAATATCAAATTCATTGAAAATAATCACATTTGCCCATTGTTTTTGACAAGTTATTGAGTTGTGGTGTTAATAAAATGGAGAGAATTGCTTGGCAGTGTCATGTCTGCACAAGGGAATTCTGTGAACTCATACATTTTCAGTTGCAAATGAATGTTTGTTCTGCACTTTATAGTCTCTCTCCTCCTCATAACACACACTGCTTTTAGATCTTTTATTTTGGTCTCTCTATAAAATATTGAAAACTGGAATTGCATCAACTTAAGCTGTTAACTTGATGGTCTTACGAATTCAGACACAGAATTCAGCCACCATGGACTCGCCCTCAGCTCCTTTTTGTCCTTCTCCTGTTCTTCACAGGTTACCTTGGGAAAGGTGTTAAAAGTGATCGTGGTGATGCGGAGCCTCTTCATTGACCGCACCATCGTCAAAGGCTACAACGAGAACGTCTACACCGAGGATGGCAAGGTGGGTTCTGGCCCAGCCAGCAGCACCCCTTGCATTTGTCCCTGCTATTTGTGTGGCAGAAAACTGGGTGCCCATTGCAAGTACCCTGGAAGCATAAAACTGGCAAAACTCTGAATGTTTGCAGAATGTTCTAGTTTAGATTTGTCTTGCTTTGCTTGGATTTTGCGTCCCCAAATCTCTGACTTCTTTCTAAGCTCTGAAGCCTTTGCTTGAGTTTCTGATTTATCACCTCTGACCCCGGTTGCTGTGTTTGTGGTGTCTGCTGGGAAAACATTTTAGCTGTGTACCAGCACATCAACAGCCCAAGGTTCAGCTTTCTCTCTTCTGAAAGCCATTGAGAAATCTTGGGCTGGGTTTTTTTGGCTTGATAAACACAACCGAGAAGATCAGTGGTAGCTGCTCCTCAAGAATTCGCTTGCCAGCAGCAGCACATCTTGAACAGCAGCTACTACAGCAAGTGTTCCCTGTTTCCACAAGTGATTTGTTTTGTGAACAGTTCACCCTGCTTGAACCCTGAGATTTCCTGTGCCTGCACACACTCCATATGGCTCTCCTCAGCACATCAGGAGATGTTAACGGGACCTGACGGCCTTAGCTCAGCTTGGGTCTCTTTCCAGGGTGGAATGGTCCCTGTTCCCGAGACATCCGCCAGGACTCTCTGTTGCCAGTAACAGCACTAAATACCTCCATGTTCACACTGTCTCTCTGGAGCTTTCTCTTCTGATTATGAAGCCTATTAAAATAAAAAGTTCATTATATCAAGATGAGTATTTGGCACCCATAGGCCATGTTATAATGAGGTGAGACTTCTTTTCCTTTCAAAAGTGATAACTGTGTTTCAGCACACAGAAGCACCTTGTGAGCTGACCCAGAGTTCAGCAGCTCTGAATCTGAACCTCACTTCTCTGGGAAAGGCCAGGAGCTGAGCTGCTGAAGGAAACAGTGCAGCTCTGTTTCCCAGGTGAGACATTCTCCCTCAAAGGGTGGGGGATTGGCCTAAGAGGTAGTAAAATAAAAATGGCTTAATTTTGATTTGCCTTTTTCAGATAGGCAGGTTTAAATACTAGTGTGCTGCAGAAGCAGCTGCTCTCTACTCCCTGTATATCTGCATATAAATACAGAGTTACAGCACCAGCCCCTCTTCACCCCAACTTCTGCATGGAAGTGAAATGATGGTCTGCTGAGAGAGCACTGACAGTGTATGATGGATTCCTGTGTCACACTTCATTTGGGTGTGCTCGTTTTCTCTGATGAATCCAGTTTCCTTTGAAGCTCCCTTGAAATACAATAATGCTATATATGCTGAAAAGCTAAGTAAGGAGTTCCTTTCTGAAACTCAGCATCTGGCATTGGGATTCTGTTCAGCTCAAGGTGAACTCTCCTGGGAGCTGCACATTGTTCCTCTGCCATCGTTTGCTGCCAAGGGACAGCAGGACTTGCCAAGGCCAGCTCTGGGCATGGGGCACTAACCTTTGCCTGCTGTCAGTGGGGAGCAGTTCTGCTCCTCCAGAGCATTGCTGTTAACACCTGGCTTATTTCTTGCTTTAAGCCAGTCTGCAAAGGAGTCTGTTCTCTACCCATTTAGCTTTCTGTCCCAACCTGGGCTGTGGGACTGCTCCTGCACGGCTGCACGAACCTGTGACCTTTACATGGCACTTTGCTATTCCAGTGGGCATCCCAGAGATTTTGCAAACCTGAAGGTCTCCGTTTTAGGTATAAATAGGAACATTTCATTTGACTGAAGTAGAATTGGAGTTGGAGCCACTTAAATCATGAGCAGATTTGGCTTGGAAGATTAAATAAATGCGTAGCTTGCTAGTTTTGCCAACTGGAGCACATATTGACAAACAGTGAGCTCCTTTTTTTTTTGTCACTAATTAACTACTCTGGTAATTGGAGAATAAGAATTAAGATTGTGCTCTCACAATGATTTGCTTTCCTTATTGTGCCTGCTGGGAATGAGCGATTGCAGTCGCTTATGAGCAGAGTCCATTGCAGTTCCTTCCCGTTCACAACAGATGCTGTTGGGAGGGTACTTCACTGAGGTTTCTACACAATTTTGGCTTCTCAGTTGCTAGCCTGAAAGCATGAAGAATGCACTAGCATTGAGGAGAAACACACAAAAAAGTAAGAAAAAGATCAGTGAGTATCATCTTTATTAAATAACAAATATGGAGAACCCTCAGGAACACAGTAGGAGGTGATGGTTTTTCCAGGGAGCAGTTTACACAGTCATTGTTGATTTGGGACTTAGCTTCTGTATTCCTAGGAAACATTTAATATTTGTAAACAACAGGGAGAAGAGGAACTAGATGCTAACATGCAGTATGGCAATGCTGAAGTGCTTCTTTTCTGTAAGGCTCATTGAAGAAGGGACACTGGATAAGGCATTGTACTTTCTTTTCACTGAAATAACTGGATGAGGGTCTTGAGTCACCCTCCAAACTGCACACGTTGGAAAGTCCTTTAAGTACAAAAAAGGGAAATTCAGTGGGAGACTTTTTCCAAGAAGAGAGGGGCTTGGGGCAACCAAATATGTGGTATTTAAAAAAGGATAACTGGCCACTACTGGGAGACTGGTCACACAGACAATAAGTGAGAAATTGTGCACAGAAGTGGCCAAAGATTTCCCCTCTGATCAGGTGAGTCATCATTTATTACTGAAAATACACTGTTTTTTAGCAAATTCTGCATTACTGGGGAGAAAAAAAGAAGAGACAAGTGCGAACAGCAGGGCTGTTGAGACTCTTCTGGGTCCTTCATTCAGGCAAGTCTAGAAAAAAATCCAAATCTGGGTGTTTCTCCTGGTTGTGGAACTGCACAGTTACACCCCAGCAGTTACCCAGGAAAGCTGACACTGCATTTCCAGGTTGCATTATCTTGCTGTGTGCTCACACGTGGTGCTGTGCAGGGTGACAGGTGCTTACGTGAAAGCCTCACGTGGTCTCTGCTGAAGTCTCCTTAAATTGGGTGCCCCCTCTTACACATTTAAATACTTTCAAAATTAAGGTGAAAAAGCAGAAGTTTTAAGCTTTCAGTGAGTCAAGCAAGACACACCATTCTGGGGTTTTATTTTCAAGCTTTGCTTATACAGACAGAATCATTGCATTTCTTAAGTGCTTTGTGTACCTCTCTCGTGAATTATTCACAGACCCTGCAGAATATGTCCTTGCCAAGCTGTCAGCTGAATAACTTGGACATTTTTGGTGACACTTTGCAAAAACAATAAGTGAGATCTGGCACACTGACACATCGTGGGTGCTGGACCTGCTCACAGTTGCTCTTGCTCACCATCCTAACCCTTCATGTCCACCACAGACTGATGCATTTTAATTACCCCCAGGATTTTAGGGGTGGCACAGTGCCACCCTTAATTTCAGACTGTGACGTGCTTGTTGTGCATTGAAATTTAACCATGGGTAGTAATTAATTTCTAATGTTTTCCTGATTCCCTAATAAATGAAACTATGCAGCTCATCTCCACAGGGCAGCTGAGCCATTGGTCTGCAAACAAAAAATCATATTGGGAGTTTTTGGCATGATAATACCATGCTTTTCCTTGGATGCAGAGACCAAGAACCACCTTGACAGGGCATGTGGGCACATCACTGCCTAGCCAGATTCCTATTTTGAATCCCTTAGACTTAACTAAAGAAACATTAGTGTCTCTGTTGAATTCTCATGTTCAGGAACTTGGGTTATGTTAATGCTATGGCTTCATTAATTACCCCATATCAATAAGAAAAGGCAGCTTTTAGCCTCCTAGCGTAAGAGAGGAGAAGAAATGGTAGTATCAAAGGAAAGCTTCAAAGACAGGCAGAGCTGTCTCTCGGGTAATTTCTGATCCCTGCATTCTCACCACTTCAAAGCTGGGTGTGTGTGTGTTTGGGTGAAGGGGGGGCTGAATCTGATTTCTCTAATAAGTGTTGGCACCGGACCTGTTTGATATGGGATGCAGGGAACATTCTGATTTGTTATCGCCTTTGAAATCGCTCAGACGACCTTCAGAAAACGGCCTCTTGTTACAGCTGCTGGGGGTGGGTGGGGAGAGGGGCACTGGGGAAAAAAGGCCCCGGTGTAATTCACATGCAGAGGATGCCCTGAAATTGTGCTTTCAGCAGTTTTTTAGTTACAAATGTGTGTCTCGATTGAAAGTGAAAAGTTGAAGAATAATAGACCTATAACGATGCATTCTTTAATCTGCCTCTGCCTTAATCCTCAGTTTCAGGGGGAAAGGTGGGCATTCATTTAGGATGTATGCATGGAGCAGGGGCTACTAGCCCTTTTTCTTCTTTCTTTTCTTTCCTTCTTTCTTTCTTTTTTCCTTTTCCTTTCCTTCCTGGAATCGTTCCTTTCTTTCTTTCTTCCTTCCTGGAATCCTTCCTTCCTTATTTCCTGGAATCCTTCCTTCCTTCCTGGAATCCTTTTTCCTTTTTCCTTTTTCCTTTTTCCCTTTTCCTTTTCCTTTTCCTTTTCCTTTTCCTTTTCCTTTTCCCTTTCCCTTTCCCTTTCCCTTTCCCTTTCCCTTTCCC